>CM014276.1:62480247-62527175 GCA_004135705.1 Alloteropsis semialata
AGCCCGCGAAGGATTTCCTGGACGCCATTGCTGATAACTAGAGCTGGCAGGTGGCTAAGGCACTGGGAATTCTGTGACCTCAGAGGTCAGTGCGTACTGCGGCTGCAAGGATAGCTCCATGCGCCCTGGTATTTATAGCAGGTACTGAGGAATCAGCATGCTAGTTGTTACTGCACTCCTAGTGTCTACTGCATGCGTGTTATTATCTGCCATGTACAGTTTGGACATTTGGCGGCACGTCCTCTTTTGCTTTTTCTCCCCTCTACATTGTTTAACTTAGTGGTGTACAGCCAGAAAGTTTAAGAATCGAGGGAACACGTAGGGAAGCTTTATTTGCCTTCAGAATGCTGCTGTGCTCTGTAATGTACCTGTAGGATTTACCTGCAATATCTTGAAGATAGTACTGGGCGTCTGCTAAGCTCAGTGTGTATCATGCATCAAACTTCTAGTACAATTTTGTCACTCTAAAATACAGTCCAAACGCGATCATATAAGTTTATAAATGGCCCCTCCATGAAATTGTTATCTGGAATTCCATAGTGCCCTTTTTTTTTAAAAAAAAAGACGATTCCATTTACGGTTGCACTGGTACTAGTGCAACATCTTTCTGTATCCCTCTTGCTTGTGTATCTTGGAACCAGGATCAAGCGAGATCCAGCCAGTTGCATTTCTTTGCTCCAGGCCCGGGCTCCAGGCCCGGGCATGAATTTCAAAGCTACTGCCAAAATGTGGGCCAGGCCGTGTTCGTTTGGGGATCAAAAAATTGATCCCTGCATTAAATACCTCTTTGACCGTTAATTAAGGGTATTAAATAAAGTCAGTTTACAAAACTACCTCCACAACCCTCTGTCAAATTCGCGAGACGAATCTAATGAGGCCTTTGACCGCACGATTAGAGGATGATTACTGTAGCATTACTGTAGCAAATCGTGGATTAATTAGGCTCATTAGATTCGTCGCGCAAAGTTGCACTCATCTGTGAAAAGGTTTTGTAAATAAATTTCATTTAGGGCTCCATGCATGCAAGATTCCAATTGATCCAAAAATTGTCCTCGGTTATCTCAACACGGTAGTGGAGCTTCAGTGCATAGCGTACGACTTCTGCAACCAATCACGCAATAACTATGACCCAAAATCCCCGTTTAGTCTTTAAGCTCAGGTGTGAATAGCGGCGCGGCTGGTCGTACTGGTCGTAAGTAGTATGACCGGGGTCAGCAAATTAGGCGCGCGGCATGTTTTGCTTTAAGCAGAGTGCATGCTAGGATTAAGCATTACATACACTCTACGCAAAGAAACAGAGGCGTGCGTGCTCTAACTTTTCGCGGCCCATGCATGCTGATACATCGTCGTTGCCGATCTCCCAAACTTGGTGTGACCTTGTGTCCGTTTCGTTCCTTTGTCATCACTTCTGCTATAAACTATGTGGATTCTGAATTTGAAGCCGGGTTGATCTTGATCTTGATCTGGCAGTGAATCACTTTCTCTTTTTTTTTGAATGGACGCGGACTGCTAAGTATTCGTACTTGATATTGTTCATGCATTTCGCGGAGTACATTATACATGTACAAATCATGACACTAAGACTGAATCAAATCATCAAATCATGTGAAAGTATTCGCCTGATTGAATTTGGATTAGGCAGCTGAAAAGTCCTGACGTAATTATCCCCGCACTGATCACGGCGGTGTCTGGCACATGCACTTGCCAAACTTTTTGCTCCAGATCTAGCTCTACTAGTATACTGCCGCAATCCCATTGAGGCAGACAACACGAGGGCAAGCTCCGCCGCTGCGACGACCGGAGAGGCCCGAAGCGCATGCCGGCAGTGGCGCACGATCACGACATGCTCCGGCGTTAAGCTAGTTTATGTTCGGCCGGCAGTGGCGAGTGATTGATTCCGTGACTATGAGAGATGTTTGATTTCTACGTGCAAGTTGCAGAAAGAGCAGGGGAAGGGTCACAAATCGCTTGGAAGCTAGTCTGACTCTTTTTGCCTGCATTCCCTTTTATACTTGTGCGCACGTCTGACTACTTTTGCATGCACTGTCTTTACAAGACTCTGTACCCAGCGACCAGAGATGGTAAAAAGAAGTCTGGATAAAAAAAAACTACCAGATCAGTGCAGAAGAGTTTATCTTAGCTGCCGTCCGTGAAGCCCTGCCCTAGCTGAGCGTGCGTGATACAGCGGCAACGAGCCATGCCGACATGTCAGCTGGGGTGCGGAAGGGCGGTAAAAACTACTGATTCCAATCAGGTGAAGCTCGGATTAACCTGAGCAGAACGCATTGCATCGTGCACTAGTTATCTGGATAACACACCCAAATTGAAGGGGATATCTGTTCGATTTTTTTTTTGAAGGGGATGAGATAAGCAAATGCACTATCAATTGGGCAATTAAGATTGGCGTCATCTATCCTTTGGAAGTCAAGTTATCCAGACACCATCGCATGTCATAGAGCCAGATACTACTATCTGCCAGACCGTTACAGAGAACACTGAGGGGGTGTTTAGTTCACCCTCATTTTACAAAATTTTGCAAAATGCACGCCTCCCAATACATTTTTTTTCTCTCTGTGGCACGTGATCTAATGCAAAAATACTATACATAACGCTGCATCTAAACACCCCTGAGCTTTCAGCTGTAGTAATTGGGTTGGTGTGCTCTGCTCGACTGCTCTACAGTTGGAGTGGCCAACGATTCCAGTTTCCACGCACCCTTTTGACATCTGGCGACAAGAGGTCACCGCTTCACCACTCGACCAGAGCACAGCACGGCTTACTCGCTGGACATCGAGCCAGTGGCCGGTCAAATGCATCGTGCGCCATCGTGGTCGTGGAAGTAAATGGACTGGTCGTCAGTGCGGCGAGCCAGGTTCTAGAAAAACTGCGCCAATGACAGTGTGCGTGCAACGGGCAACGGTGTGAGGGCGAGCACCGAGCATTCGAGCAATGCACGCATCAGTGCATCACTCGGTCGCGCTCGCCGCGTCAGCACAAGAAGCCCAAGCGAGAGTGCTCAAATTGGGCGCTTCCCACACGGCCGCTCAGGCGCTCAAATTGGGCCAAACCGGGAACTCGCCAACGTCAACCCACACGGAAGCCCTGACGGCCCACTTATTGGAGCCCAACATGGAGAAAGTACAAGCCCGGAGCAACGGACGAAGTTTTGAACTTTTTTTATTTTTTATTTTTCTTTTTTACGATTTTGCAAAACTGTGTCCGGATAACAGATTTTGCAAATCTGTCACCCAACCGCCGATTGAAACGGCGGTCGCCATATGATACGGCGGCAAGGGCCAAAACCTACGGCGGTAAGCTACAGTACCCGCGTGCTACCGCCAATTCAAACGGCGGTTCCTCCCTCCTGTGTCAAAAAAATCATAACTTTTTCATATGAACTTGAATAGAGCTAAAATTTATACGAAAATTGTACATCTCGACGAGATCTACAATTTTATAGTTCAAACTTTTTTTCATTTGAAATCATCTTTATATTCAAATAATTCAATTTCATATGAAAAAGTTATAATTTTTTGAAGATGTGCTGTCCAGAGAAACGGATCTAATGAACCAAAAGAATTTTCCTTCTCTGGACAGCACATCTTCAAAAAATTATAAATTTTCATATGAACTTAAATTATTTGAACATGAAGATGATTTCAAATGAAAAAAGTTTGAACTATAAAGTTGTAGATCTCGTCGAAATCTATAATTTTCGTATAAATTTTAGTTCCATTCAAGTTCATATGAAAAGTTATGATTGTTTTGACACGGGAGGGAGGAACCGCCGTTTGAATTGACGGTAAAGTGGTATAGTGGTACAGTACCCGCGTGGTTACTGTAGCACGCGGGTACTGTAGCTTGCCGCCGTTTCATTCGGCGGTTTTTCTATCCGCCGTTTGATACAGCGGTTTTGGCCCTTGCAGCCATTTCAATTGGCGGTTGGGTCATCCGGACATTGTTTTTGCAAAATCGTTTCCGAAGTTTTCGGCCGCCAAACTTGGCAAGCAGGCAGCCTCCTGGGCCAACCAAACAAATTTTGCAGGCCTACAAAATGAACCGCGAAATGCATATCGCCGACCTCCGTCTTAACCGACAGCGATCGGAGCCCAACGGTTGTCTCTTGCCGTCGGCAACCGTTTTTTCTTTTTCTTTGAGCAGATGCCGTCGGCAACCGTTGGGCTCACAGCGATCGCTGTCTCTGCCCAGCGATCGTAACACTCGTATACTCGTACCGACGGGACGCGTACGTTACGCACGTTTTCTAAATTTGGATTTTTGAACGTGAGTTTGTTCCTAGCAACCCGGCTTTTCCCTGATCTTGGGGAGTTCGTTCCTTATTTGCCTCCTTGGTCCTCAAGTTTGCTCCGGCTAACATATCTCGGCTAAGCGAAACGGCAGATATCACACAAAGTGTGAGGCCGTGCGTGCAAACTGCAAGGCGCGTTGCCGATGGCGGCGGCGCCGCCTACCGACGGCGAAGTGGATGAGGGCTTGAGCCTCCCTACGGACGCCTTCATGGAGATCCTGATGCGCCTGCCGCCGAGCTGCCGGCGCTGGGCCCGCCTCGTATGCCGGCACTGGCGCGACGTCATCGACGAGCGCACGCCGCGGATCCCGCCGCCCAAGGTGCTCGCGTGCTTCACGAGCACTACGTCAGCTTCAGCGCACGTCGTCGACGACCTCGCGGACGGCCGGTGCAGAGAGGTGTGGGGGGTCACCGCCGCCACGGGGAGCCACATCGACGTGACGGCGGTCGGCACTTGCAACGGCCTGCTCAGCCTGTGCGACGACAGGAAGCCCGGCGGGAGGGTCGCGTTGCTGAACCCGGCCACCGGCGAGACGCTGCGCGTCCCGCCGCTCCCCATCTCGTACCGCGGGCTGTACGGCTACGGCAGCGGGAAGAGGTACACCTTCGGGTTCCACCCTGCGACGGGGGCGTACAAGATCCTTCACCTCCCGTGCCGCGGCGACGCGAGCGGGGGCTTCAACGTGCTGCAGGCGTTCACGCTAGGGGCCGCGGCGTGGCGTGACGTCGCCGTCCCCGGCGCGAGCTGCTGCCTCGGCGCCGGCCTCGTCAGCGTCGGCGGCGCAGCGTCCTGGGTCACCAATGGGGTGGAGAGGGTCGTGTCGTTCGACCTCAGGGACGTGCGCGTCGCGTTCGACGCGGCGCTGCCGGTGGGGGCCGGACCGGGCAGCCACTGCCGGCTGGTGGAGTTCCACGGTAGGCTGGGCCTCGCCGTCAGCGCCGACAGGACGACGCCGGCGAATCGGGGACGGGGCCGGCGGCAGGCAGGGGTGGAGCCGCCGGTACAGCGTGCGGGTGCAGGGGGTGGAGCAGCGGCTCGCGGCGCCGCACTTCGCGCACGGCGGCGAGTACGTCCTCACCGTGCAGTCCAAGGAGTGGGGGCGGAAGCACGTGTACGTGCACAGGTTGCGCGGCGCCGGGAGGAGGTTGCTGCGCGGCGAGGTGCGCTCCGTGCGGATCGAGGTCGAGGACCCAGGAACGGCGGTGGCCTACCGCGAGGACGGCTACTACCTTCGGACGTTCGCCTACGTCGAGACCACGGAGCCGCTGTGTCTTTATAAGAGGGTCCATCGACAAAAGAAATCGTGTCCTTGATGTTTCTTTTATTTTTTTTACACAGTTTGCTAGGAGAGCAAATTGTTTGGTACCCTTTTTTTTCCTGAAAATTTTGAGAATGTTATTGGGCATCTTCATCTATTTTTTTTTTAGTGCGACATTTTCATCTATTCGATTTGGTAAATTTGTGGCACTGTTGGACCAAGTAAAACCATCTGAAACGGCGCGATGAATCAATATCGAGCTAACACTATTGTTGCGTAACGCTGATCTATCGTCTTGCTCGCTCAGCGAGGCGACCACTAGCTCATGAACCAAATACGCCCTAAACATACACGGCTTGGAAAACCTTTGGAACGAGCGGAATAGAAGAACCTTTGAAAGGCCAAACAATGCAACCAATGCAAGCGGCAACTGATGTTAAGAGACGGCGGTGAGAAGACGAGCATGTGAGGGTTCCGATTTGATCTTAACTAATGAGTAGGTTTTTCTGAGTTTGAGTTTACTACCTTGTTTTTTACACATACTAATGCAATTAATTTTGTATAAGAATTGGAATGCTTCTTTTTCTTAAAATTATAGCGGTGCTTCTGCTTCTTTTAAAAAAAATGACAGGATCTACACCGCAATTGAGTCGATACGATCACGTATTACGGATTCACAGTTCACGCATACCAAGTTTCAAGCGCACAAGGGTAGATCTAGCTGTGGGACGGTGGGGCTTATGGGCTGGGCCGAATGAGACTAGAAGAAAATATAGTTAATAATTAATTACTTGTTTCAAGATTCTTGCAAGAAATTAAAAGAGGAGTAGCCAGGAAGTTCCATATATATTGTTTCAAGTGTGATAATTGTTGACCGACATGTTTAAATATCATTTTAAAATGCTTGCTTACCTCCTTGTACTTCTATGAAAATACAGAATACACCTCTGAACATATAAATTTGACCAAGTATTGGGTTATATATGGTGATTCAAAAACGATCTTTTCCTACATTTCATATGAACCTGTTTTAAGAAATCACTTTTGTATAGCTAATATGCAACATATTTTATGTTTTCATATGATTCCTTCTATTGTGCCTAGCATATCTAGTGATAATGGAGCACTCAATATTAGATCATCATCACATTCGGTTCGCACATCCTGCAACTTCATTATCACGCTCACGCCTTTGCTCTGCTAAAACCTGCTCGCTTGCTCGTTTCTTTCTTATCGATGTTGTTCGCCGCCGCGTTACTGTTCTCGTAGTCCGGCGCTCGCGCAGTTGCTGAACCTGCTCCGCATCCCCTTTCTGGTGCGAGGTCAACGGCTCACCGTCTCTTGTTCGTCTCGGGTGGATGCTTTGCCATCTTGGTCTACCTAGGACGTTGTCTGGCAGATGCTTTGCCGTCGTTTGCTTTGGCGGATGCTTTGCCGCCATGTCGTGTTGGTCGGGTCGATTCTTCGTCGCCATGTTTCTGCTGCCTGGGTGGATGCTTTGCCACCTGGAGGTCCTGGGACCCTTCGCCCCCTTGTCGAGGTTGTATCTTTTTGCAGGTTCAGGAGTGCGGCTGTGTCTGGGTTTGTGGGTTGAGTGCGTTTGTTTTCCGTTGCTTCGTGTTGCGTGGTGGTTGTGGAGTTTCCTTCAGTGTTTCTCTTTCTTTTCTCCTTTGTGCTCTCGTGTTGGCCAAGCTCTGCTTGGCTTCATTGAGATTGTGTCTGTAATTGCTTTCTGCTTAATGAAACACGTGTTAAGGCACGTTCGCTAAAAAAAAAAACGGCTCACCGTCTCTTGGTCCCTTCAAAAGAAAGTAGAGACAACCATGCAGTGCTCCTTTAATTTGCTGTGTCCCAACTCCGACAGGCCTCGGCCATGGACAAGAATTCGGTGAACGCGTGTCCCTGCGCCAGCACGCCGAACATGTCCACCACGAGCGGAGAGGCGCCGTGGGACTTTCGAGACAACGGGCGCGGAGGGAGGGAACGCGTCCGCCGGCGGCGCGGGCAGCGTGACGAGGTCAATGTCGTCGGGGACGGTGGCGGCCACGGCGACGTACTGCTTCGAGGGGAAGGGGGTCGCGCCAACGCAAAGAGGAGCGTGGCAGCGAGGCCGTGGTCGGCCACGACCACGAGGGGGCGCGCGGGGTGAGGTGACCCATGCACGGGTTGCACAGGAGCAGCAAATAGGTCAAAAGGATGTCATATAATATTTTAAGATTGATCAAAAGATAGTTTCATGCACACACTTTAAAAACATGTGAGTATGACATGTAAAGTCATTCATGCTATGAGCTATATACTAAAAGCTAGACTAGATGAGTTGTCTCTTAAAGTACTTAGATCTAAGGGAACTTGAAGGCGGAGTCTTCGTCGTTGTTGTCAGCATTGGTTCTGCACACGGACCACGGACCGGGGTTTGGCACCTGATCTGCGGAGAGCTTTCTTTATGTCCCAGCTGTTGCCCAATAGGGCCAAACCTGATCTGTTCCGGTGCAGGAGCAAGGCCTTGTTCGTGAAAGTTGGTTAAATTTCTAGTAAAAAAATACATTGAAAACGTGTTGCAGAGAGTGGGGCACGTTTTTCAATGCGTGATTTTTGGTTGAATTGCACCAATTTGCTCCAACTAAACAAGGCCCAAGTAGAGATGGATATAGATGTCTGAACATTCGATTTTGAAGGTGTTTAGTTCGTGAAAGTTGGCAAACTTTCGAAACTAGTTTGCAAATGTGTCAAAGGTGGCAAAGTTGCATTGAGAAGCGTGTCGCAAGAGAGGGGGCACGTCTTTCAATATGTTACTTTTGCAACTTTGGAAACTAGTTTCCATATGTGTCAAAGTTTTCATATTCGTATTTTTTTAAAACATCAATATGGATGTCCGTATTCAATATTTGATTTTAATGTGGATGTTAAATGGATGTATCTGAATTTATTTTTTATTATTTTTCTCTATCCGAATCAATATTCGTATTAAAACAATATGGAAACAAATAAAATATCTGATATTATCCGTATCCGTGAAGGATTAACACGTGATGAAGTCATCTATCCGAATGCGAATCCGTATTCGATGTATTCGTTTTGTATTCATATGCGATAAGAATGAACAATATTCGCATCCATATTTGTATCTGACAAGATTCGTATTTATTTGTATTCGAATTAAAATACAGTAAAAGATGACATCCGAGTTCAATTCTATAAGTATCCGTCCGATCTGAATCCATCCGTAGAAGCAAGGTCCCATACCAGCTGGCAGCCTGGCAGAATGGCAGGGGCTGCGGGCTTGGGCTTGCAAGTGAAAAAAATCACAAAACAACACCGGTTTCGATTAGTGTTCAAGAAACAACACGCTGTGTTTTCATAAAACAGCACTGCTAGCACCTATATACTAATAAAATAGCACTACTCGATATTTTCCCCTTATTTTGTGATTTAATCAAATGCAAAACATCAATTTGCGCTTCATGTTATACTGATTAGGACAGACCATGTTGCACCTGCCATACATGATTATATTTATTAGAGTCGACCATGTTGCTCTGATATACTTGGTTGCACGGATTAGGGACGATTATGTTGCCCTACCATACTTGATGCCGACCATGTTGACCTGCTATACTCGGTTATACGGATTAAGGATGACTATGTTACCGTGCCATAATCATTTATACTGATTAGGGCCAACATTGTCTTGCCATACTCGGTTGTACCGATTAGAGCCGATTATGTTACCCTGCCATACACGTTTGTACTCATTAGGGTTTTGGGTTGTCGGGGTTACATCATTACTGTATATTCCGCCTTATGGGGTTTAGTATTTATGTGTGGTTGCGCACTCATATATGGTTGTACTGATTAGGGCCCACCGTGTTATCCTGTTATACTCAACTGTACTTATTAGAGTTTTAGATTTTGGATTGTCGAGGTTACACCGTTACTGAATACTTCACCTTATGGGGTTTAGCATTTATATATGTTTGTACAGTCATACGGGGTTGTAGTGATTAGTGACCACCATATTATCTTGTCATACTCGGTTGTGTTATTTTGTGAATCCATTTTGTGAAATCGGTGCTATTTTACGAATACATAGATTTGAAGTGTTAGTTCCTGAACACCACGAGAAACCAGTGTTGTTTTCTAAATTCCGCCACTTGCAAGCTGAACGCTCATCGGCTGCCATTGCAAAGCCCTAGCTGGGTTCAGCCACCCAGAGTTTGGGTAGTTTGTTCATCCGGGTTCAGAGCGATGTTCATACCTTCGTATCGGACTACATAGATACTCCACCCGTTCCAAATTATAGGTTGTTTGACTTTTTTGACCCCAAGTTTGACCGCTCGTCTTATTCAAAAAATTGTGCAAAATATCATATATTTTGTTGTGGCTTGCTTTATTAATAAAAGTTCTTCAAAAACGACTTAAATTTGACTATATTTGCACCAATTGTTTTGAACAAGACGAGCGATCAAACTTGGGGTCAAAAACGTCAAATGACTTATAGTTTGGAACGGATGGAGTATCTATGTAGGTAGATACGAAGGTGGTCTGCTGACGCTCGGCGCAATGCAGTCGGCCATGACGCCGGCGTGCCTGAGCTTTTTGTCCATGCCGCGCAGAGCATCTCAAACAGATTGAGAAAATCAATCCCCTTTCCTTTTATTTCTGGTTAAAAGGGATTGAGATGGAAAAAAAAACCCTCCCAACAGATCCCCTTTCTCTTTATTTTTTTTCTCAATCCCCTTTAACTCCCCTTCTCTCCCCTTTTTAAAAGGGATTTGCCCCTCTCCCCTTTTCTTCCTTTTTTTTCTATTCATCTCAGCCGCATGATTTCTTGGCCCTGCACGAATCTTGGAGCACAATTGTCAGATGAGATAGAAAGGGGAAAGGGAAAAGGGGATCTGCTGTAGCCACTCTCCCCAATATCTTGAATTGGTGAAAGGGGATTCCCCTATAGCTAGAAAAAAGAGAAAAGGAAAAAGGGAACTATTGGAGATGCTCTTAGATCACGCGTACCCAGCAACCTCGCAGCACGGCTACCACGGGGCGGCTCGGCCTTATTTCGCGGGGAGCGTGTCGCACAAGAGCTCACCGGCTAGAGCCATGGTTCCCTAATGTTGACGGATGTGCGCACAAGACGAAGACCACAACATGGCGCCGCGGAGGAATTCGTCATTGCCTTGTTTAGATCGGCAAGTTTTCGGCAAGTTTACACTATTTATCCATTACATCGAATGTTGGGACACTAATTAGAGGTATTAAATATGGATTAATGACAAAACCCATTCCATAACCCTGGGTAAATTCGCGAGACAAATCTATTGAGCCTAATTAGACCATGATTAGACAATGTCGTGCTACAGTAAACAATCTCTAATGAAGGATTAATTAGGCTTAATAGATGCAAAATTCAATTTTCAGCCAAGTTGTGTAATTAGTTTTTTATTAGTATCCGAATACCCCTTCCGACATCTCATTTTTACGATTCGGTAAGTTTTCTAAACAAGGCCATATATATACTATCTCTTAGTCCTGAAGAAAACCAAGGCCTCCCAGACTGGCGTTTTTTATTTCTATTACATGTGGTGCATGTGTTTGCGTGCTGCAGACTGCAGTAAGAAAAATATCAACCGCAGTGTCCCACCGAGATTTAGCTGTTGCCCTGACCAGTAGGCCGTAGCACATGCAACAAGCCTAAAAGCAAGGGCCGTGTTTACTTCCTTCCCAAAAAAATTTGCAAAAGGGAATCTTTCTTGCATGGAGTACTAAATGAAGTCTATTTGCAAAACCCAGCCACGGATGAGCGTAACTTTCCGAGACGAATCTAATGAGCCTAATTAATCCATGATTTGCTACAGTGATGCTACAGTAACCATCTTCTAATCATCCTCTAATCATGCGGTCAAAGGCCTCATTAGATTCGTCTCGGAAATTTACTAGAGGTTGTGGAGATAGTTTTGTAAACTGACATTATTTAATACCCCTAATTAGTGGTCAAAGCTGCATTTATTACCCTGAAAAAATTTGCAGGACCTATCTAAACACGGATATTGGGGTGTCCGGTTCTGAAGGGCTTAAAATAAGTCATGTCACATCAAATATATTTATGTTATTTAGGAGAAGATAAATATAATAATTATAAAACTAATCCCATAAGCCTATGATTTTTTCCGAAATGAATCTATTAAGCCTAATTAATCTATGATTAGTATATACTTACTGTAGCATGATTAAGCCTAATTAATCTATGATTAGACTTAATAGATTCGGCTCGCCAGAAAGTGTTGGAATTATGAATTCGTTTCATCATTGGTATATGTTTAGTACTTCTAATTACCAACCTAGCATTCGATGGAACGAGACTTATAATAAGTCTCAAAAGAACCAAACAAGGCCAAAGTGCAACACCCACACCCCTTCTTTCTACTTGTTGTGACGTCATCCCGTCAACACATTTTCTTTCTGCTTGTGGGGCCATTTTTCTCATCGGTATTTGAGACGCCATACTCAGAACACTTCGTCTAGCATTTATCTCTTTTTGTGGTGTCATTGGTGATGTTGTAGCGATTTTTCCCTTTTTGTAATTTAATGGAGGAAGAGGAGATTGTACCAACACTTTCTCCGATGTCTTTGGTACTCTTGGTTCGGTGGCTGTTTTGGATGGTGTAGTTTTTTATCTTGTCATTTGGCTTCCCCAAGCTCCACTACTCGTGTTCTATTTTCAAAGTTTATTTTTGACCCTTACTTCATCAAGCAAATTATAAATTTGCTCGTTATACACCTCACAAACGCTGACATTGATATCGTATTGATAAGTTGTCGTTCTTTCTTCAATTACTTCAAAGATTTTTTCCAATAATTTGAAAGTCATCCCTCGGGCACCTGGAACGACTTGGATAGTAAACATTTTTCCACTACATGTCTGTTCATAGGCAAAGATATAGACATTGTATCCATCCAATACTGAAGACCAGATGCCACTGTAAGTACAATCTCCACACCTATCTGGAGCTCGTTGAGTAGAGGGGGGTAGCAATATGGATTGGCTAATGATAAGTTCTGCTTAAGTTATTACTTAAAAATGCATGTTTTAGTCATAATATGCAAGTTTCTTTTTTCCAAAGTGGTGTGAATTAATATAAATGGTGTAACTTGTTGTTGTAGTGAATTTACATTATGTTTTGGGGTTGAATCCACCATAGCTAAATTTGTAGCTAAGGCAATGTGAAGCGAGATTTTGTGCTGTGCCATGAATCGAGTAGATGATGACCAATGTAAATATGTGGTGTTTGTTCTTTTTGCTTACAAGAGCTTCTTTTGGTAGATGGAAGGGGCGGTAGGTAGGGACTAGGAAGCGAATGAGTGTGATATCTTGAGAGAGAGAGATAGGGAACAACCTATCGCAGCCTAAATTTTAGATTTTAAGATATGATTAGGAAGAACAAAGTAATTTAATGGTATTCTTGAATTTCAAAAATGTTCCAATATTTATATTTTTGTACAGATAATTTAGTATATGAAACTTTAATTTTCTAGAAAGTTAAAACAACATAGGCTTTAATTGCGTTTGTTGTGTTCTTGCTGTGGAATGTCTTGAGTGTTTAGTTTTCTAGGTGCTCTAATATATCAAATAGGTTTCTCGAGGAACTTTTTGGACTTTTCTGCAATTTATTCCTATTTTTTAGATCTAGATCTAATTTTTGGAAGCTTCTAGAGTTCTTTTCATGAGCTTCAAATACTTTATTTCGGTTCATCGTGTCCAAATCTATCTTTGGATATTTCTCGGATTGTTTGGATGCTTTGATATATTTTTCACGTGTAAAAGAATTGTCTGGAGTTTTCTGGAATTATTATTAAACTGGAATATTTATTTTTAAAATCATAAAATGTAATTACTTCTCATGGGCCGAGCCCATATAAACCTGATCTGGCCCAGTTCATGTTCTCCCCCTTGACTATATCGCAGTTCGGTTTTGATCCTTCGTCGGCCCATCTTTCTCCTCTTGGGCCGAGCCCGATCCGATCCTTGCCCAACCCAGCCCATAGCTGCAGCGGCAGCTCACCAGGTGCAGCACGGCTGCGCCGCCGGCCTTGGCTTGCATTGCACGCCAAGCCGCAACTACCCCGGGGCCGCTATAAAGCTGCGCGGCATCGAGCCATGTCTCCGCTGCTGCGTGCGCCACGATTTTCCGCCTCTTCCTCGCGTAGTCGCGCGCCACCGTTGCCCGGATTCACCGAGCCAAGCGCCGCGCCCGTCCGTTGGCCGGCCGATTCGATGCCTCCGTTGCTCGCCTCCGAGGATGGACACCACCAGAAGCTTAGCTAAGCCGAGCTGCATCTTCTCCACCGGACGTAATAGCCATCCAGACACCGGAGGTGCTCCACCCCGGGAAGCACGAAGAACGACAGCCGTCATCTTCATCACCGCCGGGCGAATTCCGGCCGCCGTCGTCCTCTTCTACCGCTGTTGAACACATCTACGACTTCCCCTCGATCTTCTCTCTCTATTGCGCCCGATGACGCCACGGCGACGTACCCCTTCGAGGGTGTCACGCCCGACGCGAAGAGGAGCGTGGCAGTAACGAGGCCGTGGTCGGCCTCGGCCACGAGGTGGCCCATGCACGGTTGCACAGGAGCAGACGCTGATTGGCAACCGAGTTCATCGCTGTTGTCAGCATCGGTTCTGCACTCGGACCACGCGGCGAGCATTCTTTACTGTCCCCGCTGTTGCCCAATAGAGTAAGCCTGACCTGTTTCGGTGCAGGAGCAAGGTGCCAGACCAGCTGGCAGCCTGGCAGGGGTGGCGGGGCTGGGGGCCTGCCGGCTTGGGCTTGCAAGCTGAACGCTCGCCGGCTGCCATTGGAGCTGGGTTCGGCCGCCCAGAGTTTGGGCAGTTTGTTCATCCGGGTTCAGTCAGAGCGATGTTCATACCTACATATAGGACTACATACATATATACTGGAGTATAAAAAGAGTTCAAATTTTCGAAACCAACAGCAACCATTTAAATTTTAAGCACTATCCACGACACACGCACAACACAGTTCGCCCAATAATATGGTGAGACAGATTGGGTTGAGCAAGCACGGCAGCAACGTCGTGGCACTACTGCGGCAAGTCAGTGGCTTCAGAATTGTATATGCTGCACGCGTTTTGTTGGATGGCTGGCTAGTCATCACGTCACAACTTTCTTGTTATCTTCTTTGACGGGCAGGTGCGACGCTGACCGGGCCGCTCCTCGACTTTCAGTTACCCCGTTCCATACGGCACGGCGAGTGTTCTAACAGACACATTCTTGAATTCAATGGGCATTTTCTTCTCGCCAAAGACGGCTAGATCATACTACCTGACGCGTTACCCTCAAGAATCATCCGGTGGCAAGATGGTGCTGTTCTCCTCTACCCATTCCAAAGAAGCAAAGATCAGCGTGCTAGCGTTCATAGCGACAGCAGCCGCGGTGGCGGCGGCTCCAGTGGCGTTGCCCGGCTGCCCGGATTCCTGCGGCAACATCACCGTCCCCTACCCGTTCGGCACCCGCCCCGGCTGCTTCCGCGAGGGATTCAACCTCACCTGCGACGAGGCGCCGGGCCGGCCACCGAGGCTATTCGTGGGCGCCGGCGTGGAGGTCGTCGACATCTCCCTACTGGATGGCACGGTGCGGGTCCACAGCAAGATGCTGGGCGTCTCGCTCTCGCCCAACGCGACCTCCCTACGGTTCAACGGTTCGTGGTCGACGACGGGTCCGATGGCCGCCGGGCGCATGGGCGTGTCGACCAGGCACAACCGGTTCGTGGCCATGGGGTGCAACCTCCTCGCCAGCCTCGTCGACCACGCCGCCGCCGATTCCGACAGCTACGTCAGTGTCTGCGCGGCGCTCTGCGACAACGGATCCGAGGTGAGCGACGACTCGTGCTCCGGCGTCGGCTGCTGCCAGACGCCCATCTCCCGGCGCCTCCCGTCGTACGGAGTCCAGCTCAGTGGATTGGCCGCCCAGAGTTCCGGCGGTTCGTCCTCCTCGGGGTTGGCAGCGCTGTTCATCGCTGACCAGGAGTGGTTCAGCAGAGAGGGGCCCGTTCTGCAGCTGGACTATTTCGGCGAGAAACAGAGGATCATCGATACGACGGTGATCCCGACGGTGCTCGAGTGGTCGCTGGATATGAGCCGCGATCGGGATCTGTTCTGGGGATTGGATACAAATGCAACCGACCCCGATGGCAGCAGATGCATAAGCCTGAATAGCACCATAGTTTATGACGGCGTTGATGGAAGTATTTTTGGGCGGGCACGCTGCAACTGTTCCAAAGGGTTCGAGGGCAATCCTTACATCGCCAATGGATGTCAAGGTACTGCTCACTGAGCTCACTCTTCTCTTTCACTTAAAATAGTATCACGTTTGACGGATGCCATCTGTAACATGTTTGACACGCATTAATCGATCTGCATACCGAAGTTTTAGGAAACTCTGCATCACCTTCTTTTTATCGTGTAGCTCTGACAATAACAAATGTCAACTAGGTATAGTGCTGATATGTACACAGTATCACTATGTCATCTTGGAGTAATTTTGATCTCTGTTCCTTTCGTGGCGGTCTAGTCTGCAGGTTGTCGATAGGTTATCACTGGTTTTCACCTTAAAACTTCTGTTTCTTTCTTGGGCTTGATACAGAGGGCTACGGTATATCATCTTGATGTAATTGTTCCTTCCTTACCTTTACAGATATCGATGAGTGCCAACAGCCAGATCTTTACCCATGCCATGGAACATGTATCAATTTGCCAGGGACATACCGGTGCTCATCAAAGAAAAGCATCAGTAGCCTTCCAGGTACAT
This sequence comes from Alloteropsis semialata, assembly GCA_004135705.1. Classification (NCBI taxonomy): domain Eukaryota; kingdom Viridiplantae; phylum Streptophyta; class Magnoliopsida; order Poales; family Poaceae; genus Alloteropsis; species Alloteropsis semialata. Next base: position 62,496,644 of record CM014276.1, read on the forward strand.
AAGGTTTCCTTTCACTGCTACACAAATAACTGTCATGTATAATTTCAGTTTACAAATAAGTTTCCTCTGGTGCCACTGTAGACTATAGTGTACTTCGTTTGAAATTACAAGTATGTATATTTTAGCTATGAATCTAATAACATCAATTGGTGTCACTATAATTATGTACTAATAGAATACTTGCCAGCCAATACCTCCTTGTCCTAATGAAATTAAAATTAGTGACCAAGCAAAGCACTTCATGACCATCTAGACAAAATTAATGTGAAAGGAAAAAAAAACACATGCACAAGAATGCAACATCTTTGGGAAGTAAACCTCATGCTCGAGACAAAGTGAATCCCATGAAAACTTCTGCCATGGTGAAATTAAGGCTCTTGAAATTTTGAGATGGATGCCACTTGTATCATGTTGTAAATAATTGATTTTATTTCTGCAGGTTTAATTACAATAATAGCAATAAGTGCTGGTTTTGGCCTACTCTTTTCAATTCTGGGTGTTGCCAAAATCACCAACAAATTCAAGCAACAAAGGGCCAAAAAGCTGAGACAAAAGTTTTTCAAGAGAAACCATGGATTGCTTCTCCAACAGTTAATTTCTTCAAATAAAGACATAGCTGAAAGGACAAAGATTTTCAGCTTAGAGGAGCTAGACCAAGCAACCAATAAATTTGATCAGAATCGCATCCTTGGTGGCGGAGGGCATGGCACAGTCTACAAAGGCATATTATCTGATCAACATGTCGTGGCCATCAAGAAGTCTAAAATTGTGGTCCAAAGAGAAATTGATCATTTTATTAATGAGGTCGTTATACTTTCTCAGACTAACCATAGAAATGTGGTAAAGCTCTTCGGTTGTTGCCTTGAGACAGAAGTTCCTTTACTAGTATATGAGTTTATATCAAATGGAACTTTATCATATCATCTTCACAGACAAAGTGAATATCCTTTGTCATGGAAAGATAGACTACGAATTGCATTGGAAACTGCAAGGGCAATTGCGTATCTTCACCGTGCTGCTTCAATATCAGTCTTCCATAGAGATATCAAATCTGCAAATATACTACTTACTGATACTTTAACAGCAAAGGTATCGGATTTTGGAGCTTCAAGGTCAATGTCAACAGATGAGACAGGAGTTCATACAGCTATACAGGGAACTCATGGCTACCTTGATCCTGAATACTATTACACCAGTCGACTGACAGAGAAAAGCGATGTTTATAGCTTTGGCGTCATATTAGCAGAACTGTTAACAAGGATCAAACCCATTTTCTCATGTCAGTCATCAGAAAGCATGAGCCTAGCATCATACTTTGTGTCACTGATAAGAGACAATCGCTTGTCAGATATTCTAGATTCACAGATTGTCGAAGAGGGGGGAACCGCAGAGGCTGAGGTGGTTGCAAGGCTTGCAGAAGCATGCCTAAGCTTAAAAGGCGTAGACAGGCCTACAATGAGGCAAGTGGAGACAACACTTGAAGATGTGCAAAGCTCAAAAGTCCATCACAGTTTTCATATCACAGGAGTGACTCAGAATGTCACAAAAGATCAGTCACACAACGGAAGCAAAGGCAGTGAAGGAACTAGAGTATACAGCTTGGAGAAAGAGTTCATACAATCATCTGAAATTCCAAGATAACTCTACTTCTTATTTGATACTTTTGAGTGCCATATGCAAACCGCTTGCCGAACACACATGTGCACCTTCAAAGTTGCTCGATGTAAAACAAAGAATTAGTACTAAACAAGTTCAGCTATAATCTATACTCTTAACACATATTAGTACTTAATTAATATTGCAATATAAAACTGCTGTAAGAGCTAATATTGTGCTGTCATGTTTTCTCATGTGGACAACTAATGACGGGTATCCATGAATGTACATATTCTCAGTACTTCACATTCCTGTGCTGAATTTACACCACATAGATATGAGGAATTGTGAAGATTAGATACAAACATAGTTGCGACATACTTTGATGGAGGCACTACTTTCTGTGACTGAAAATCTTGCATTAATAATTTTAGCAGTGTAATTCCCCATTGGACCATTGGATGAACACAGTGACAATTCAGTACCACTCTAGGGCTTTGTCATCTTGGCAAGTGCAGAAAGCGAAGCAACTGCTTCCCCAGTGGACAAATACAGGCAATCCGACCTGAAATGGTTTTGAGCCTCGTTCGCTCGCTGTATTTTCTCCATGACCTCTCCTGTTGGATTCACCAGAACAAGCTGCAGGAAACAAAATATAGGTTACTTTGCCGCACAAACTTGCTTGCATCTTGTGTGAGAGAAATTGAACTTTCAGATCTGATGAGCTTACTTCCAGACCACGTTTCTCTATTGATTTCTTTATGTCAATGAGGAACGCTATGCCACTTGTGTCAATTGCAGGAACAGCTGAAAAATATTTTCTATTATATGTTAGTGAAAATGGAACTGAAAATAAGAAAATTGTTAGAGATAATTTCACTGTGGGTCCATTAACTTTTACCGAGTTCTCAACCAGGTCCGTTAACTAAAAAAATGGTCATGTAGGTCCATTAACTTTTACCGAATTCTCAACCAGGTCCGTTAACTAAAAAGTAGTCATTTAGGTCCCAAATCTAATTAAGAGAGCAAGTGGAGGTCCAGACCCAGCCACGGAAGCGCTTTTTGGCGACGTGGCGCTGCCAACGTGGATGACCGGTCATTGAACGATTGGTTTTTTTATGTTTTAGACCTCCATGTATTTGTCCTGTGCGCTTTTATCCTTAAATTGACCCCCTTTCCCTTTCTCTCTTCTCCAACAGAGCTCACCGAAGATTCGTGGCCACCGTTCCAATCCATCCCGATCCACTCCATCGGCAACAGGTACGAGCAGTGAAGCATTCCCTCGCCTCTGTCCCTGATCTGCTCCGACGATGTTGCAAGGGAGTTCATCCGCATGGTACGGACCCACATGACCACTTTTTTAGTTAACAGACCTGGTTGAGATCTCAGTAAAAGTTAATAGACCCACAGTGAAATTATCTCTTTATGAATCAGTTGGTAATAAGTTGAACTTAAATTACTGTTAGGTAGCTAGCACTTGGCAACTAGGAAATCTGATTTTTTGCACAAGCTAATACAGAACTATGTATAGTTGTTTTTCCTATTTTTCAAAAAAAAAGAAAAGAAAAAAAAATCAAAAGAGAGTTTAATGAACATTCTAGATATTTAATCACAGACCTGACAGATCCAAGATTATGAAATTGAGTTCAGTTTGTTTGTTCTCCATTGAATTTTCTTCCTCTATCCATCTTTTAATCCTGCAAATAGAAATATTAGATAGATATTTGTCAACTAGTTCACCATATGTAAACGAAATGGTAGAATACATGTTAAATTGTAAAAAAAATGATGTTACCTTTCATTCAGGTAGTTGGAGTTAGCAAAATTTATTGGTGCTTCAATTGCCAAGATTAAGATCCCAGGAACTCTTTGAGCCTCCTTGTACTGATATAGGTCCCGGTAAATATCAGTTCCCATAATTCTCCCTTGAACTACCATCTTTGGCCTTGTGATTTGCATTAATACCCTAAATAGCGATAGGCCAACCTGCACGTTTGGAAGGAAATGTAACTAGTAACTACACAGCTAAACGGCAACAGACTTGAACAATTAGGAATTTGAATTCCCAAATGCCAAGAACAATGTGTTGGTTACCGCTATTGCAAGGCCTTCTTGGACTGAGATGAAGATGACGCCGGCAAATGCACAAACACACACGAGAAAATCCATCTTGTCCATCTTCCAGATTTGGTATACAGCAGGGAAATCGATCAGGCCGATAACCGCAGCGATGATGATTGCTCCAAGGACAACGTTTGGCGTGTACACGAACAGTGGCATCAGGAACAGCAGCGTAACCATCACAGTTAGCGCCATGACCACATTCGACATGGCAGTCTTGCAGCCGGCATTGTGGTTTACAGCCGAGCGGGAGAATGCTCCTGTTGAAAATAAGAGAAATTAAGCTAGTGGTCAATGGTCATTCCCTGTCTTGGTTATTGATCTTAGGACTTAGCGAGGAATATAAGCAAGCAAACACTGTAAATTATTTGGGTCCAAAAAAACTGTACCTGTTGTTACATAGCAGGATGTACATGAGCCCACAACGTTCATCAACCCTATGGCCATCATCTCTTTGTTTCCATCTACTTGGTAATCTTTCAGTGAAGCAAATGTTCTACCAACGGCAATTCCTTCCTGATATTGTGAAATAAAATCCACATCCCATTAGAAGTGGGCCAGTGGTGATTGGATCAAACAGTGCTACTACTTAATTGTAGTGAAACAGCATCAAATGATATATCCGAAGATATGTCAAGCACGAAATCGACGATAAATCATACCGTAAGGGACAGGATCCCGGAGATAAGGCCAGTCTTCATAGTTAGGCCTAAATATGTGGTGTCAAAGAGTAGCTTGTCCCATGAGGGGCGGTTCAGGCCACACTTGAGCTGCCCGATCTGTGGTGAAAAGATTCAGAAATGTCTTGATTGTCAGCTAGTAGCGGCTATTGCAGGTAAAAAGAAAAAACTAAAATCCTTTTCACTCCTTGTTTGTCCTTACAATGCTGATGCCATGGTTCTGAGCTTTGAAGAGGAAAACGAGCAGGGTGGAGATGATGACAGATGCCAGGGGCGCGCATGCTGAAACCCAGAAAAGTTTTGGCCATCTCATGCTCTGCATGCGGCGACAGTAAGATGAATATGTATTACTGCAGATGGAATGTATCAAGAATGCGTATAAGTTACATCTTTTCAAATGATTGCGCTGTCAGATAAAAATTTCATTGCTGATAGTTAGATGAAGTGAACTTTTTATCTGATAGAGCAATCATTTGAGAACAGCGACATACGGCTATGCCACCTTTGAATTCTGTTATGACAGTTCCAGGCTTGCACAAAGGATACTTAGTCGTTTAAAGAAAAAGGATAATATACTTCGCAATTAAAACCAGAGAAATGTGAAAGCCCTTAGAATCTGGGTCACAACTCGCAGCCATATACATATCTGTAGCAAAAATTCACACATAATATGAACAAAGATATGCGAGTATTCATTCAGTTTTACTTCACATCCAGGCGACCAGGCACATGTCACAGAACAGAGATCAGACTATGTACTATGTCGGATGCAGAGAGTGATTTTTGCTACTTGGTGGAGTTATTTTTTTTTCGAAAAGTTGGTAGGAGCACTACCTTGTCATTTAAGGAGAGAAGCAAGTTTCAGTTTCAGATTACAAGGTGCTATTACATAAATAACTAAAGGAGCTCAAGCTCACGCCTAAACAGCGTACAAGAAACGACAATGAAAAGAAAGACGAAACTCCCCAAGCGAATGCACGAAAAGCCATCTCCTCCTTGATCTCGCTCAGCACCTGTCCAGTGCTCATTGCCTTGCCATCAAAAACCCTTCTGTTGCGCGCTTTCCATAAGTTCCATGCGGTGTACAGCTGCACAGCAGGCTTTAGTCTGCGTTCCTTCTTCGGGATGTTGCTGATGGAGTGCTGCCACCAATCTTCAATCCTTGGTGGAGTTATACAATCAATTAATCATGTGTATGCACCTAATACTTAGATTCAGCTGTCTGTGGGCTCCATTAATATCGAGTTTCAGCAAAATAGGTTCAGTTCGTCACTACTCAGTCAGTTCCTCTGCTCCAAATGGATCTCTAGCTACAGTGTCCCAAATGCAAGAATCTTCACCCACTTTCTTTTTCTGGTTCTCAACGCAAAGTTTGGAATATTATTCGTCATCACACAAATATATCAGTGACCCAGCAATAAGATTCCGTGGGCCAGAGTTGAAAAATGACACGCAGATCCTTCCATGCAAGGTGGGATCGATGCAGACTCATCATCATTTCATCCATGACTTCACTAACATGCATTAGTAATCTGCGAGCATTATTCTCCTCCAGGCCGGCCCCTTCCACTACTCGTTGTTCATCTGCCATCGATCCATCATAATATCATATGGGGGTGGTGATGAGAAGCAAGCAAGCGCGGATCAAAGCTAACGATCGGGAAGCTAGCACTAGCCCACGGCGCACACTAGCTAGCTAGTAGCTAGCCGTCCGTTGCCGAGTGACTGATCGAGTGAGGACATGCATGCAAATAGTACGCGCTAAGGACAAAGAAAAGGAGCAGGAAGGCAAACGTGAACATGCTGACACTATAGGGACCAGCTAGCGCTCAACGGTAGTGAGCAGAGCCACGTAGTCGATCACGTACACGTACACGCATACCAGAAGACGTATACATCGACATGAGTCAACGGGAGCTATATATACGACGAGACGGAGAACTGAAGAGGAAGAGATGGGGAGCGTGTAGATGTTTAGTGTACGTACCACATGCCTCGCCGACAGGAGGAAGACCAGGAAGCAGACGCCCATGAGAATCGTCTGCCACGACCACTGCAGCGCACGACGCAGCAGAGACAACAAATCAAACACGGTCACATTGATTGGCTAGCTATGGCGGCGACGCCGAGCGCGTGCACTGCATGTCTCGAGAAAGGATCGGAGAGAGCCGTGCACGTGTACGCGCGCGCGGTCACTGTATGCATGCGATGCGTACCTCCTTGGTGTGGTGGAAGACGGAGGCCATGACGGGGACGAGGCCCATCTCGGTGGTGAAGTGCACGATGCCCAGCAGCGCCTTGAGCTGCTGCAGCGACACGATGATCGCCGCGCCCGCCATGAACCCCACCAGCGTCGCCTTCGACAGGAAGTCGATGATGAAGCCCAGCCTGCACGCACGCATCATGCATATCAGCATATGTATCATCATCAGGCCATCAGGCGCATGCATGTCTGCATGTGAACAACTGTGGACCTGTGAAAGCTATAGCAATATAGCATGCACGAGAGACTTGTCGTATGTGTGTGACCTGAGGATGCCGAGGGAGGCCTGCACGAGGCCGGCGAAGAAGGTGGAGGTGAAGGCCAGCTGCAGGAACAACAGCGGCTCGGCGGAGGGGCTCACCGCCTCACGCAGCATGGACCCCATGACCAGCGACGCGATCGACACCGGGCCCACCGCCAGGTCCCGCGAGCTCCCCAGCACCGCGTACACCATGGGCGGCACGAAGCTCGAATCTGCACACACGATCGAGCATATACGTATAAGTTCAATTTACATGCAGTCATGCAGAGACAAATATTAATCCATGTAAGAACTGACCAATCTGCAGAATCCCCGGAGGGTTAAGAACTTACACAGGCCGATTATGGGAGGCAAGCTTGCCAGCTTCGCGTAGCTGATACCCTGCAGCCAACAACGGATCGATGCATGCAGGAATTGATACAGTAAGCTAGCTAGTAGAATACACTTGGAATACAGTAAAATACTACTGTACTGTAGTAAAGGTGACAAATACTGTACTGTAGCTGGAACGTGTATCCAAATACAGAAGCTGAAACGTGTAAGTTTGATTGGCCGTGTTAAACAGCAGCGCAGACGCAGAAATGGAAATCAGTGAGGACTAAACGAGCGAGCGTGTACAGCTCAAAGACAGTACGTATACCACAATAATCTTTTGCGTGTCATGTGGAACGAAGAAAGAAATCCTAATCCGAGAGAGGAAAACGTAATCGATTTTGATGCAAGTATATATGCAGAGGAAGAGGAGGAAGAAGGGATCGATATGCATGCATGCCTGAGGGATGGCGAGGCTGGCAATGGTGAGGCCGGAGACGAGGTCGGACTTGAAGAGCGAGAAGGAGTAGCCCGGCACCCACTCCAGGATGGGGAACAGGTACTTGACCGCCATGAGCCACTGCGTCCCCGTCGGCTGCCCCTTGAACGCCCGGAACGGGTCGTCGGGGAAGAAGGTCTCCTTCACCCTCCCCTTCATCTTTCTTGCCGTGCTCTGCGGCGGCGGCGGCGCCACCTTGTGCACCGCCATCGCCGCAATCTCCGTCGATGCCTCCGCGGCTGCTCCTCCAAGCGGCCGGCTCTCATTGCCATTGCTGTACCCACCGCCGCCGCTGCCGCCATAGGCACCTCTCATGCCCACCATGTGTGCGAGCTAGAGAGAGAGAGAGAGAGAGAGAGGAGGCGATTGCTTACAAGTGAGAAGAGCAGAGAGGTAGCTTTAGATAGGCCTTGGTGTGTAACTCCTCCAAGTTACATAAGGAGAGAGGCTAAATCAGCTGCAAAAGAAGAAAAGCGGTACGCAACTAGAGGAAAGGGGAAACGCGACACAAGGGAGCAGGTTTGGTGTTCAATAATTTGACAGAGGCGCATCGATCTAAATTGGCAGTTCTCCTCATGGAGGGAATCCTTAGATTTGATACCACCATCTATCCTTGTGATAGAGAAACAACCCCTACACACCACTTTTGCTTTAACATCACAATTGCGTGATCTCATATATGTCAAGTAGGGACCCATTCAGCACTAGTGTATTCATTCGTTTTTATATTGTTAGTTTAAGATGGATGTTATAGATCCATCATAAAAATACTTTCATAATATACCCTCACTCCATCCAAAAACAAGTCATTACGTAATTCAAAATTTATCCTAGAAAATGAAAATGTGTCATGTTATCCTGATTTAGCATGTCCATGAGCACGCATCAGTCAGTTAGTGCCAAATATGGGTAATAAATAGGGGCGAGCAAGATTATCTCATAACTTTATTAATTTGTCGGAGTTTTCTAGGGTATGGGGGTGGACCGAGAGGGTGTTATATCCGTTTTATTTTTGGAAAAAAATCTATTTTTGGCCATTGAACTATATGATCGGTTTGGTTTTGGCCATCCAACTCCAATAGTAGTTTTTGGCAATCGAACTATCAATACTGTTTATATTTGACCATTATGATGTTTAAGTGGGTTGTTTTACTGACGTGGACAACACGTGGAGGTGGGGCCCACATGTCAGCACCTCTCTCTTCCATCCCTCTCCCTCTTCTCTCTCTCTCTAGCTAGCGGTCACGACCCAAAAGATAGCGGCGGCCCTGGCCCCAAACCACGCTGCCCAGGCGGGCACCAACGACGGGGGCGCGCAAGCTGAGCTCGTGTTCCAATTCCAGCGGTGGCGGCGACGTGAGGGAGACAGTACGACGCACGACTAGAGGAAGACAACACCATTCTTGTGTGACAGAGAAACACACCATACAACACTTTTACTTGCTTTACCATCACCATTGCATCGTCTCATATATGGCAAGTAGGGACCTATTCTGCACATATATATATATCCATACGTTTTTGTTTGCACAAAAATCACTTGTCTACAGAGTTATCGAGTTACATGCACCAACCAATTCAACTCAAATGAAGGCTCTCTCAAGACTCAAGATACATGCAAGCTGTTTTATGATTCTCGCTCATCAAACTTTCAGTTTTGACCATTAATATATAAAACCTAGATAGATTGTTAATGCGAGATTGATGTTAATCAACAGATTCATCATAAAAAGTTACTTTTATGATGCATTTGATGTTAATTAATAGATTCATCATAAAAATTACTTTCATGATGCATAATCTATTTTATTTTAGATGTCATATTTCAGAGAAATTTTATTGATCAAAGTTATGTACTGCAACTGTATATCAGTGTCCAAACTGACTTTATGTTTGGGATAATCTTTTTTCGATATGGATATTTGTGATAATCTTAGTTCAGTATTGCACTATTGCTGCACTGCACACACACTAGTGGCGTATCCTATACTATATGGCACTGAGAATGAGAGAATTTCACGGTTGGCGTGCTACATGCGTGCACGTATGCTGTGATGCTGTTTGGGGGTGTGTGCCAAGGGTCAAACTATATTCATGCCACTGAACATTGACATGGTGTTAGCCTGTTAGGCCAGTACAAACTAAGATTGGTCAAGTTGTCGCTAAAAAGAGGATATGTTGTATAGTTCTTGGGGAAAATTAAACTCTGATCTCCAATACATAAAAACAAGAATATTTAGAATTATTATGAAAATGGTAATTATGGATGCATCAACAAAGTTTAATAAATATAGACTATAGTTTTAAAAAAGTAAAAAAAACTATATTTGAAACCTTGTTAATTGATGAGATCACAGGGGACTAAGCTAGTAGTTGAGGATTAGGAGGAAATATGTACGATCATCTTTAAGAAATGGTTTGACAAACCAGGTTAAGTATGACTAAAAAGTGGACACCGACCTAGATAAGACATTTCAGGCTTCGTTCAGCCTTTTCGTCTCAAACTCGGCATGACTAGTCCTTGCAAAAGCTTTCATGACTAGTGTCGAACATGTAGGACGGAGTTGTGTTAGATTGGAATAACTGCCGTTATCGCGGAGTCTTAGGAACCATATGTCACTATCTTTTGTTTTTGAGAAATACAACAAATTCTGATAGAAATCACAACAAATAAGTTCCACTGTCAGATTAACATATACGTTTTGGACACAAGTAATCAAGATCACAAGCACGATGGCTAACTTCGTGACGTCGTGTGACGATGAAGAACACAAAACTGGGAAGCAAATACCATTTCCGGCCCTCTAAATATTTCACTACTAAAAAAAGATATATGGATTAAGCGGATGATTGGTTTGACTTCCATGACTTTCTTTTAACTTTTGGCTAGAATCCATCCATCCATCGTTCCACCCCACCCACACCCCCACACCAGACACCACCAGCAGCAGCAGCTACAAAAAAAAATGTGTCGTTTGACTTAAGTGTAGTTTTATACACAAAAAGGCTGCTTTGGCCCAGAATTATTGAGCCTGCCTGGAACTAAAAAAAAATTAATATTATGACTATCTTTTGAAAGGGCGGCAAGAGCTTTGCCGTGGAAAATACATATGACTATTGTGGGAATGTTTTATGGAAAAATCCATATTACCTCTCGACCAAAGGCTCGAGAACTCCTTAAACTATTTTTAATTTAATTTATTCTAATAGTTATGTCAATTAGACCAGTTTACATTTTTTTTTGTTCTCCATCAACAAGTGAATTTGTAAGTTTTAGTTGTCTAGGGGTAACTCCACGTTCATTTAGAATTCTAGATTTTCTCCCTATCTCAGCCCCAGAAAAAAAAAAGAACAACTACCCTAGGACCAAGGTTGTGCGGAATCTTGTCCTGTGCTAGAGAAGTGCTATAAACCAAACATGCATGTAACCATCATATGTACATGTGTTCGAATGCCATTGGTGAAGACATTGAGTAGCTGTCATTCTTTGCAAGATTCCAGCAAACAGAAAAAAAAAAGTGATGGATGGAGTGGATTCGAATATACATGTATGTGAAGCTTTATGCAAAGCGTTAAGCGAGGCGTGGGTGGTGGTGGGGCGGCCGGATCGACATGACCGGCGTCAACCGGATTCCGGCGCCCCATCGCATCCTCTGGGTCTGAACACGATGACAAGGATATGAGCTAAACACTACGGGAAGAAGATAAACCATCATCATAGGTGAGAAGAGCTAGCTAATGGATAGAAAAGTGGAAACGGACGTCGAGCTGCTTTTTTGCGTAAAGAGGTTTTTGCTTTGGAGACCAATGAGTGTGAGTTCATCGCGTCCGCAGCGGCGGAGATGAAGATTCTCCATTGCGCTTTAATAATTCCCTACTCGTTTCCGAAGCATGTATACATCCTTTTAAGAATAAAAAATAGACCTTCTTCTCAACCGTGCGGTATGGTACCACACTACCACCACCACAGGATGACAGGAAGCAGAAACGTGTTGCGCTGCCAGCGTTGTTCTGCATATCGTCATCTGCATGCGCGTCACTGTCTGTGGCTAGCAAGCATGGAGTCAGCGAGGCGATAGCTCGAGGTGGCAGTGGCACCACCACCACCTCGAGCTCAAGCTAAATGGCAGGCTCACAGAGAGGCTTAGCTTAGCTCTCAGTGTAAGCGGCAGGAGCAGTGGTCCAATCCATGGGAAGGGGAGCACCGAGAGAGAGCACACACACATAGCAGGTGCGGTGCGGTGCGGTGACTGTGGCGAGTGCGCAGGAACAGCAGCTCGATTTGGCCGTCCTCTCTCCGATCCCCGGAGAAATTAAAGTAAAGGCGGTGAGGGTGAGCCATAGATTCGGAGCGCTGCTGCCACTTGCCGGGTCGACGTCGCCTTTCGAGGAGTAGAGCTAGAGCCATGGGAGAGACGCCAAGGTTGAAGATAGGGCGCCAGGTTTTCCTCCCGAGTCGCCGCCTATCACGGTGCCTTTATTTCCTCTCTCGCCTTTGGGTGCCATTTGCTTTGGTTGAGGTCATGACTTGGCTATAGCGCTTTTCGGCTGCTGTTTTCCGTCAAGACTTGTCGATCGAGATCGAAATGCATTATGTTGCAAGTTATCTTAGGCCTACTGGTACTGGCCTAGAGCACAAGGGATGAGGGGACGTGTATGTGGGCGTGGCGCTGGGCTCACGCACAAGCACAAGTGCACAACACACACCGTGTTCGGTTGGAGGGACAAAATTTTTTTTCCTCCATTAAATGCTACTTTGACCACTAATTAGGGGTACTAAATAAAGTCAGTTTACAAAACTACCTCCACAACCCCCTGTCAACTTCGCGAGACGAATCTAATGAGGCCTTTGACCGCACGATTAGAGGATGGTTACTGTAGCATTACTGTAGCAAATCATAGATTAATTAGGCTTATTAGATTCGTCGCGCAAAGTTGCACTCATCTGTGAAAAGGTTTTGTAAATAAACTTTGTTTAGGGCTCCATATATGCGACAGTATTTGGGGACAAAAAAAATTGTCCCCAGCTGCCGAACACGGCCCAGGTCACGGCGTGCAAGACACGTGCTCTCCGCTCTACATGGGCCAATAACGTCTGCGTTTTAGGCCCGTAACTTGCCTGGCCCAGTAACAGAGACTCCTTTCCGCGCGACTCTGTACCTGTGTGTTGTGGGTGGTGCGGCCCGGCTCCAGAATTTTCGGCACATATTACTCTTGGGCATGGCTTCTCGTGGCCTGGCCTTTTAGCGCAGTAAGTTGGTATCTAGCTGAATTTTTTTAAATTTTTTTACGATTTTTCAAAAACAACTCCTGGGTGGCAGATTTTGCAAATCTGTCACCCAACCGCCGTATCATACAGCTACCGCGAAATGATACGGCGGTTAACTGAACCGCCGTTTGAACCGGCGTTTTATTAAACCGCTGAACCATCTGGCGGTTTCTTGATAAAACCGCCACATGGTTTGGCGGTTATTCAAACCGCCAAATAAAACGGCGGTAGATATCTAACCGCCGTTTCATTTGGCGATAAGTATTTTCAATTAATTTTTTTGTTGGTAAATTGTTTAATTGTTTAAAATTGTTATTTTCATTATTATAATGGTTGAAAATTGTTTAAATAGGTTATTGATTTTTTTTATTAACAGATATTCTGTTTTTTGTTCTGACTGACTGCAACAAACACATCCCACGGATTCAATGGCCCTCCAATTAATTTTTTAGGTAAATTGTTTAATTGTTTAAAATTGTTATTTTCATTATTATAATGGTTGAAAATTGTTTAAATAGGTTATTAATTTTTTTATTAATAGATATTCTCTTTTTTAGGTAAATTATTTAATTGTTTAAAATTGTTATTTTCATTATTATAATGGTTGACAATTTAAATAGGTTATTGATTTTTTTTATTAATAGATATTCTTTTTTGTAGGTAAATTATTTAATTGTTTAAAATTGTTATTTTCATTATTATAATGGTTGAAAATTGTTTAAATAGGTTATTGATTTTTTTCTTAATAGATATTCTGTTTTTTCTGACTGACTGCAACAAACACATCCCACGGATTCAATGGCCCACACCATCTCCTTCCTGAGTGACTGCAACAAACACACCTCACGGGTTCAATGGCCTACACCATGTCCTTCCTGAGTGACTGCAAAAACACACCACACGGATCCATTGGCCCACTGGCTGGGGTGGGGTATTTGGTGGCCTATTAATATCACGCTCATTCGTCCACTTTAACCCACATCACAAAAACCAAAATGGCTGACCAGAGTGGGAGTGGGTCTAGGTATAGGAGGCAAGGTGGGTTCATGCATCTGCGCCGAGAGATGGAAGCCATGGAGGGAGCTACGCGCAATGATCCGGACAGATCAATCCTTGCTGCCAACCAGAGGCCAAAGGATGAGATTCCACCCGAGTGCTATTGTGGCATGAACAGCGGGATGGCTATCTCATTCGAAGAAGGCACATACGGGAGGAGGTACTGGTGTTGCCAGAGGATCCATGAGATAACAAACAGTTCGCAGGTAATGACCTCAAAGAATAAGAACTGTTGATTGTTTGAAGTACTAACATTGTTATCGTTTTTTTTACGAATTGACACAGGGAGGCAGAAGGACCGCTACGCCGGACACCAGGGCATGTCACTTCACCGAATGGATCGACGACTCCATCAGCTGGAAGAACCAGATGCGCTGGGACGAGATGAAGATGAGAGCCGAGGAAGGACGACAGGCGGCACAAAGGGCTGAAGCTAACAGACTTGCCGGAGAGCAATTCAGGGAGGAGATTGAAGAAATTAGAAAGAATTTCGTGAGAAGAGGGATTCACGAGGTCCCTGAAGTTATCTGCCAGGCTATCTAAATTCCTAAGGCATGTTAGGTTTAGGACGAGTCATGTTAATCGTGTCGCGTCACGTGCCAATGCAAAATGTAATAGATTGTGTAGGTCAAAGGTTAATGGCGCACCATGACCTTTTCTGTCATGCAATTTAAATTCAATGAAAGCCAAGGCAATTGAATGCAGTGATGTGTATTAAATTTTCTGTGCATTCGGTTTCACAATATTATGAACTTAAAAATAAGAACAATGCAGAGTCAAACACAATATTACGAGCTTAAAAAATAATAATATTAAACCTCGACCTGCATTTAACTTGATTAAAGTAGCACTAAGATACATAGCTTGACCTTGCAATAGCATGTACGGCACACCTTTCTAACCTAAACATGCGCCGTTACTAATCCTAACATGCTTTAGGGAAATTAAATTGACGTCTCGACGATGCGTCCAGTTCTACTGCTCGAAAGAGAAGAGAGATCCACCCGAGTGCTGCGAGGGAAAGTAGTACTTAGGGTGAGGCTCGGTCAGTGGCGCTGGTGGTGGTGGTGGTTGGCTACTGTTTAGGTGGCATGAGCACCGACAGTTGGGGTCATAACAAACTGGTGGCGCAAAGCTTGGTGCACTGCCCTCCTCAGAATCATCAGGAACGTCATCTTGAAGGAGCCTAGTGTTGTCCACCTCTTGCTGTAGCTCATCGATGACGAGGTAGAGGTAGGCGATGTACTCTTCATATAGCTGAATTGGTGGGGGATCCACCCACCTTGCGAATCCGCAGCCGTCGGGAGCCAACGAGCACTGAACGTTGTAGATAAATGATTAGGATGACAAATGTGGATGGAAACGTACGAATCCAGGATTATGACTTACATATCCCCTAGGGCATCGCCAGAATCGTCATCCGTCCTCCGAAGCTGAGTGCTGAACCTGCACAACACAGTACTCACCGTGCAAACATCTTGGCCACTGCACCGACTTTCTGCGCTCATAAGGTCGGAGGCTACGCTGCGGGCCGAAATCGCTCTTGGATTCGATTGGAAAATGTTCAGCAAACTCTGGAGAATGTTCAGTATAGATGGTTGGCCCTAAATCGTCAGTTGCCATTTTGGTTTTTGTGATGTGGGTTAAAGTGGACGAATGAGCGTGATATTAATAGGCCACCAAGTACCCCACCCCAGCTAGTGGGCCAATGGATCCGTGTGGTGTGTTTTTGCAGTCACTCAGTTAGTACATGGTGTGGGCCATTGAATCCGTGTGGTTTGTTTTTGCAGTCACTCAGTAAGGACATGGTGTGGGCCATTGAATCCGTGTGGTGTGTTTTTGCAGTCACTCAGGAAGGACATGGTGTGGGCCATTGAATCCGTGAGGTGTATTTTTGCAGTCACTAAGCAAGGACATTTAGCTTCGGCAAGAGTTGTGGCAACGAAGTAACAGGATGAAGGAGGTGGAGCGTCAAAAGGCCAAAGCACGTGAAGCCGATCGTGAGCGCAACAGAGAGGGCGCACGCCGTGCAAAGGAAGCTGCACCAGAATCCAGCAGGAAGGGGAAATATCCCCGTTGTACTCAGTAGAGCGTTAGTTCCACACCCGGCAACCTACTTTCCCCTAAGGCATGTTGGTTTTAGTAACAGCAACTGATTATGTTTTCGGTGTGCTGCACATGCCATTGCAACTTCTATTAGATTGTTTAGGCTAAGGATGTGAGGTGTGTGTTCACCATATCGTTTCTGTGATGTAATTTTTTATACATTGCAAATGAATGCCGGGGGTACTTAATTAAGAAAAACATGAGTACAAGAGACCCATTTTGCTTAGATACTCACTTATGCAGAGCTGAAACCAAAATAATCTTAAGGTTTGGGAAAACTCTATTATAATCACATCAGAAGAAAAGGTCAAACCATGTGAAGTAATATACCCACGACCACCAATCTGCTAGCTTCTTGAAAGTTACTATAATCCATCCATCGTCATCCTTAAGGTTTTTGTTAACTGGAGGTATTCCCTGGCATATTTGCTATCAAAGGTGAGCAAACATTTGAAAGAAATATGGCATGGTGCAAGATAAAACGATGTGCGGAAATATTATGATGGCATGAGTGTTTGGTCACTATCAGCAGAGCCACCATCCTGGTCTGTATAATCTCTGTTTTCCTCATCACCAGAGCTCAGGTCACTTAGGTACTTGGCATCATCCAGTCCTTCATCTTTGTTATGCTCAGAATTGATGTCAGATCTTCCATTGGTTCTTTTGTTTTCCAGATATGAAACATGCTTATCTTTGTTTACTCAATAAATATAACATGCAAATATATGACATAGTCCAGTACATAACATGCAAATGAAAATAGAATTGTTCAACACATTCTCCTAATACAACACATTCAAATACATGACATAGTCCAGTACAACAACACATTATAAAGTAGCTAAGTACTCAGCAACACCGCAATCATCATCAACCACTTTTCTTGTGTGCATTGCCGCGCGAGGTGCCTGCACCATCCCTAGGCAAGTCAGCTACAACCGCCTTCATTGCCTCCATCTGAATGTCGACAGCTCTCTTTTGCATTTCTTTCATTTTCCTATTCTTCTTATCATCCTCAACCTGTTAAAAATAGTGCTCCCATGTGCCATAAGGATATTTCACATTAGGATCATTGTATTTGCGAGCTCTCTCCTCCCTCACTTTCTCCTTCAATGCCTGCCGCTCCTCTTCCTTCTTTCTCCTCTTCTCTCTCTTCTGCTCCTTAGTCAGAGGACCTATCCCAAATTCCAAGAACTTCTCTCTGTTCGCCCTCCAATACGCCAAGATCTTCTCATAGTTGGCGTATCCCACTACAAATCCTAGCTCCTCTCCTGTTTCACGAACCATTTCTTGGTAAATAGGACCATTAATGTCCTCATCTTCTGGTAAGGGCACACCGTTCTCCCTCCTGATCTTGTTTCTAATATCTTCAGTCTTCAACCTCTTCCAAGGTTCAGATGTGGGCCCAATTCTAACATTAATTCATGTCGACCAAGAAAGTCCTCCCAATCACAAGTCCTTCCCTCCTGAAAAACCAAAATTCCACAATTAGGCTGATCCAAAAATATTTGCAAAACCACAGAAAATAACAAGGTCACATAAATCTCACCCAATAGTCTCCATACGCGTTGCCACAAAACTTTCCAACACCAAGCTCTGATGGAACAACACCTTCTGTGGCTAGTATCCCGCACTTGCACCGTGAGGGTGGATAGGTATTGCACGGCCACGGCTTCTTCCCGGACTCGAACTCTCTCACTTGAGTTTCGGTTGGCCACTGGGATCTCGGTCCATATATGTATTCATTGAATTCACACCTAGGCCACCCCCCTGAAATCCACAACAAACATTGAAAACCATTACCGATGCAGAAATATAGGAATCAAATGATAAGAAACAAGAATAAATCATCTTACAGGGGTCTTTAGCGAGCAGCGGAAGAAAGGTATAAACTTAATCGGAGACCCCAATGTTAGGCCTTTGAAGATAAGCACGCACTCCACAGTCACATAATGGAGGGTTCTGGACTCGCTCGATAGCAGCCAGCTGCTTCTCCTCCTTGGTCATTGGTGGTGGATTCGGTGGAGGAGGGACCCAACGCCTAAACTCCTCATATGGCTTCAACTCCTGCTTCCAATATGGGAAAAGACGAATCCTAGGATCAAACTTGTCAGGACCATCTATCCACTGGAAAAAATAGCACGGAGCTGCATCACCGCCATCTTCTCTTATCCAACAACAGTAAAATGCTCTACCAGCAGTGCGAGGACACCTGGACTGCTTAACATAAGCAGGGACACCACATAAACAATAGGGGACAGGGAGGGCTGGAGGCACAGGAGCGTCTTCATCCCACTCATTGGGAAATTTTCCATATCCCAGTTTCTCCGCATAATAACGTGGGTTGTTCATGACAACTTCTCCTAAAAAAATGCAAAGCATTGATCGTATGAACATTTTATGTCGCTGATGTAGTACTGAACGGTTACTATTCCTCCTAATGAACAATACAAAAACCATATATCACTAAAACAGTGAGTGTGCATTAACTAGATTAACTAAATCTAATATTACTTAAACAAATAACACCACATCTAATATCACTTAAACTAATAACACTACATCTAATATCACTTAAACTAATAACACTACATCTAATATCAGTAAATCTAATTTCAGTAACTAATTCACCACATCTAATATCACTACATCTGATATCAATATGAAGCTACAACTACGAGTGTAGATTTAACCTGACAAACCGACGCGCAGAATCGGCAGGGCTTCGCCGCTTAATCTCCTTCTCCCTCACTCAAACCCTAGTTTTTCTTTTTTCTGATTTATAATGATATTTTCAACTGAATTCAGGGATATATAGGACGTGAGGACCTAACCGCCGAATCATTCGGCGGTAGGGGGCGCACGGACCTAACCGCCGAGTGATTCGGTGGTTAGGTCCTCTGGGCCCAGTGCCCATCCCCTACCGCCGTTTGAACTAGCGGTTAGGTTGAGAAAAATAGTTTTAAATCGAACCGCCGGTTCAAACGGCGGTTCAGCTAACCGCCGTTTGATACGGCGGTTACAGCTGCTTACCGCCGTATCATTTGGCGGTAGCCGTATGATACGGCGGTTGGGTGACAGATTTGCAAAATCTGCCACCCAGGAGTTGTTTTTGAAAAATCGTAAAAAAATTAAAAAAAATTCTATCTAGCTCATCCTAAATGGGCCATGTATCTTGCACACAACCACACTCGCCGGCGTGATCTTTTGTTGTCGCCTTGTCGGTGACTCGCTGAGCCATCCTGGTGGTTTACTTGTTGTCGAAGCACGCGAACGAAAATCAGTACAACGTGCCGAATTTGCATTGTTGCCGTATGGGAAAATTGGGTGCTGTAAGATAGAAAAAATCTCTGTGCGTTTTCGTGACACGATGATCCCCTGACTCCGAGCAGTGGGATTGCATTCATGTATACAGCGGTTATTGTAGTCTAGATCCAAGAACGTGTTTGGTTCAGCAAAATGTAACGTAATCTGATTACGGGTGCTATCGGATACCTTTACACACGTTTGTTTCGATGTCCTCCGCAATCCGTTAACATGTAATCGGATACCTGACTATCTACGATCCATTCCCTCNTGTTTTTTCTGACTGACTGCAACAAACACATCCCACGGATTCAATGGCCCACACCATCTCCTTCCTGAGTGACTGCAACAAACACACCTCACGGATTCAATGGCCTACATCATGTCCTTCCTGAGTGACTGCAAAAACACACCACACGGATCCATTGGCCCACTGGCTGGGGTGGGGTACTTGGTGGCTTATTAATATCACGCTCATTCGTCCACTTTAACCCACATCACAAAAACCAAAATGGCTGACCAGAGTGGGAGTGGGTCTAGGTATAGGAGGCAAGGTGGGTTCATGCATCTGCGCCGAGAGATGGAAGCCATGGAGGGAGCTCCGCGCAATGATCCAGACAGATCAATCCTTGCTGCCAACCAGAGGCCAAAGGATGAGATTCCACCCGAGTGCTATTGTGGCATGAACAGCGGGATGGCTATCTCATTCGAAGAAGGCACATACGGGAGGAGGTACTGGTGTTGCCAGAGGATCTATGAGATAACAAACAGTTCGCATGTAATGACCTCAAAGAATAAGAACTGTTGATTGTTTGAAGTACTAACATTGTTATCGTTTTTTTTTACGAATTGACACAGGGAGGCAGAAGGACCGCTACACCGGACACCAGGGCATGTCACTTCACCAAATGGACCGACGACTCCATCAGCTGGAAGAACCAGATGCGCTGGGACGAGATGAAGATGAGAGCCGAGGAAGGACGACAGGCGGCACAAAGGGCTGAAGCTAACAGACTTGCCGGAGAGCAATTCAGGGAGGAGATTGAAGAAATTAGAAAAGAATTTCGTGAGAAGAGGGATTCATTAGGTCCCTGAAGTTATCTGCCAGGCTATCTAAATTCCCTAAGGCATGTTAGGTTTAGGACGAGTCATGTTTATCGTGTCGCATCACGTGCCAATGCAAAATGTAATAGATTGTGTAGGTCAAAGTTTAATGGCGCACCATGACCTTTTCTGTCATGCAATTTAAATTCAATGAAAGCCAAGGCAATTGAATGCAGTGATGTGTATTAAATTTTCTGTGCATTCGGTTTCACAATATTATGAACTTAAAAATAAGAACAATGCAGAGTCAAACACAATATTACGAGCTTAAAAATAATAATATTAAACCTCGACCTGCATTTAACTTGACTAAAGTAGCACTAAGATACATAGCTTGACCTTGCAATGGCATGTACGGCACACCTTTCTAACCTAAACATGCGCCGTTACTAATCCTAACATGCCTTAGGGAAATTAAATTGACGTCTCGACGATGCGTCCAGTTCTACTGCTCGAAAGAGAAGAGAGATCCACCCGAGTACTGCGAGGGAAAGTAGTACTTAGGGTGAGGCTCGGTCAGTGGCGCTGGTGGTGGTGGTGGTTGGCTACTGTTTAGGTGGCATGAGCACCGACAGTTAGGGTCATAACAAACTGGTGGCGCAAAGCTTGGTGCACTGCCCTCCTCAGAATCATCAGGAACGTCATCTTGAAGGAGCCTAGTGTTGTCCACCTCTTGCTGTAGCTCATCGATGACGAGGTGGAGGTAGGCGATGTACTCTTCATATAGCTGAATTGGTGGGGGATCCACCCACCTTGCGAATCCGCAGCCGTCGGGAGCCAACGAGCTCTGAACGTTGTAGATAAATGATTAGGATGACAAATGTGGATGGAAACGTACGAATCCAGGATTATGACTTACATATCCCCTAGGGCATCGCCAGAATCGTCGTCCGCCCTCCGAAGCTGAGTGCTGAACCTGCACAACACCGTACTCACCGTGCAAACATCTTGGCCACTGCACCGACTTTCTGCGCTCATAAGGTCGGAGGCTACGCTGCGGGCCGAAATCGCTCTTGGATTCGATTGGAAAATGTTCAGCAAACTCTGGAGAATGTTCAGTATAGATGGTTGGCCCTAAATCGTCGGTTGCCATTTTGGTTTTTGTGATGTGGGTTAAAGTGGACGAATGAGCGTGATATTAATAGGCCACCAAGTACCCCACCCCAGCCAGTGGGCCAATGGATCCGTGTGGTGTGTTTTTGCAGTCACTCAGTTAGTACATGGTGTGGGCCATTGAATCCGTGTGGTTTGTTTTTGCAGTCACTCAGTAAGGACATGGTGTGGGCCATTGAATCCGTGTGGTGTGTTTTTGCAGTCACTCAGGAAGGACATGGTGTGGGCCATTGAATCCGTGAGGTGTATTTTTGCAGTCACTAAGCAAGGACATTTAGCTTCGGCAAGAGTTGTGGCAACGAAGTAACAGGATGAAGGAGGTGGAGCGTCAAAAGGCCAAAGCACGTGAAGCCGATCGTGAGCGCAACAGAGAGGGCGCACGCCGTGCAAAGGAAGCTGCACCAGAATCCAGCAGGAAGGGAAAATATCCCCGTTGTACTCAGTAGAGCGTTAGTTCCACACCCGGCAACCTACTTCCCCTAAGGCATGTTGGTTTTAGTAACAGCAACTGATTATGTTTTCGGTGTGCTGCACATGCCATTGCAACTTCTATTAGATTGTTTAGGCTAAGGATGTGAGGTGCGTGTTCACCATATCGTTTCTGTGATGTAATTTTTTATACATTGCAAATTAATGTCGGGGGTACTTAATTAAGAAAAACATGAGTACAAGAGGCCCATTTTGCTTAGATACTCACTTATGCAGAGCTGAAACCAAAATAATCTTAAGGTTTGGGAAAACTCTATTATAATCACATCAGAAGAAAAGGTCAAACCATGTGAAGTAATATACCCACGACCACCAATCTGCTAGCTTCTTGAAAGTTACTATAATCCATCCATCGTCATCCTTAAGGTTTTTGTTAACTGGAGGTATTTCCTGGCATATTTGCTATCAAAGGTGAGCAAACATTTGAAAGAAATATGGCATGGTGCAAGATAAAACGATGTGCGGAAATATTATGATGGCATGAGTGTTTGGTCACTATCAGCAGAGCCACCATCCTGGTCTGTATAATATCTGTTTTCCTCATCACCAGAGCTCAGGTCACTTAGGTACTTGGCATCATCCAGTCCTCCATCTTTGTTATGCTCAGAATTGATGTCAGATCTTCCATTGGTTCTTTTGTTTTCCAGATATGAAACATGCTTATCTTTGGTTACTCAATAAATATAACATGCAAATATATGACATAGTCCAGTACATAACATGCAAATGAAAATAGAATTGTTCAACACATTCTCCTAGTACAACACATTCAAATACATGACATAGTCCAGTACAACAACACATTATAAAGTAGCTAAGTACTCAGCAACACCGCAATCATCATCAACCACTTTTCTTGTGTGCATTGCCGCGCGAGGTGCCTGCACCATCCCTAGGCAAGTCAGCTACAACCGCCTTCATTGCCTCTATCTGAATGTCGACAGCTCTCTTCTGCATTTCTTTCATTTTCCTATTCTTCTTATCATCCTCAACCTATTAAAAATAGTGCTCCCATGTGCCATAAGGATATTTCACATTAGGATCATTGTATTTGCGAGCTCTCTCCTCCCTCACTTTCTCCTTCAATGCCTGCCGCTCCTCTTCCTTCTTTCTCCTCTTCTCTCTCTTCTGCTCCTTAGTCAGAGGACCTATCCCAAATTCCAAGAACTTCTCTCTGTTCGCCCTCCAATACGCCAAGACCTTCTCATAGTTGGCGTATCCCACTACAAATCCTAGCTCCTCTCCTGTTTCACGAACTATTTCTTGGTAAATAGGACCATTAATGTCCTCATCTTCTGGTAAGGGCATACCGTTCTCCCTCCTGATCTTGTTTCTAATATCTTCAGTCTTCAACCTCTTCCAAGGTTCAGATGTGGGCCCAATTCTAACATTAATTCATGTCGACCAAGAAAGTCCTCCCAATCACAAGTCCTTCCCTCCTGAAAAACCAAAATTCCACAATTAGGCTGATCCAAAAATATTTGCAAAACCACAGAAAATAACAAGGTCACATAAATCTCACCCAATAGTCTCCATACGCGTTGCCACAAAACTTTCCAACACCAAGCTCTGATGGAACAACACCTTCTGTGGCTAGTATCCCGCACTTGCACCGTGAGGGTGGATAGGTATTGCACGGCCACGGCTTCTTCCCGGACTCGAACTCTCTCACTTGAGTTTCGGTTGGCCACTGGGATCTCGGTCCATATATGTATTCATTGAATTCACACCTAGGCCACCCCCCTGAAATCCACAACAAACATTGAAAACCATTACCGATGCAGAAATATAGGAATCAAATGATAAGAAACAAGAATAAATCATCTTACAGGGGTCTTTAGCGAGCAGCGGAAGAAAGGTGTAAACTTAATCGGAGACCCAATGTTAGGCCTTTAAAGATAAGCACGCACTCCACAGTCACATAATGGAGGGTTCTGGACTCGCTCGATAGCAGCCAGCTGCTTCTCCTCCTTGGTCATTGGTGGTGGATTCGGTGGAGGAGGGACCCAACGCCTAAACTCCTCATATGGCTTCAACTCCTGCTTCCAATATGGGAAAAGACGAATCCTAGGATCAAACTTGTCAGGACCATCTATCCACTGGAAAAAATAGCACGGAGCTGCATCACCGCCATCTTCTCTTATCCAACAACAGTAAAATGCTCTACCAGCAGTGCGAGGACACCTGGACTGCTTAACATAAGCAGGGACACCACATAAATAATAGGGGACAGGGAGGGCTGGAGGCACAGGAGCGTCTTCATCCCACTCATTGGGAAATTTTCCATATCCCAGTTTCTCCGCATAATAACGTGGGTTGTTCATGACAACTTCTCCTAAAAAAATGCAAAGCATTGATCGTATGAACATTTTATGTCGCTGATGTAGTACTGAACGGTTACTATTCCTCCTAATGAACAATACAAAAACCATATATCACTAAAACAGTGAGTGTGCATTAACTAGATTAACTAAATCTAATATTACTTAAACAAATAACACCACATCTAATATCAATACATCTAATATCACTTAAACTAATAACACTACATCTAATATCACTACATCTAATATCACTTAAACTAGTAACACTACATCTAATATCAGTAAATCTAATTTCAGTAACTAATTCACCACATCTAATATCACTAAATCTGATATCAATATGAAGCTACAACTACGAGTGTAGATTTAACCTGACAAACCGACGCGCAGAATCGGCAGGGCTTCGCCGCTTAATCTCCTTCTCCCTCACTCAAACCCTAGTTTTTCTCTTTTCTGATTTATAATGATATTTTCAACTGAATTCAGGGATATATAGGACGTGAGGACCTAACCGCCGAATCATTCGGCGGTAGGGGGCGCACGGACCTAACCGCCGAGTGATTCGGTGGTTAGGTCCTCTGGGCCCAGTGCCCGTCCCCTACCGCCGTTTGAACTAGCGGTTAGGTTGAGAAAAATAGTTTTAAATCGAACCGCCGGCTCAAACGGCGGTTCAGCTAACCGCCGTTTGATACGGCGGTTACAGCTGCTTACCGCCGTATCATTTGGCGGTAGCCGTATGATACGGCGGTTGGGTGACAGATTTGCAAAATCTGCCATCCAGGAGTTGTTTTTGAAAAATCGTAAAAAAATTAAAAAAAAATTCTATCTAGCTCATCCTAAATGGGCCATGTATCTTGCACACAACCACACTCGCCGGCGTGATCTTTTGTTGTCGCCTTGTCGGTGACTCGCTGAGCCATCCTGGTGGTTTACTTGTTGTCGAAGCACGCGAACGAAAATCAGTACAACGTGCCGAATTTGCATTGTTGCCGTATGGGAAAATTGGGTGCTGTAAGATAGAAAAAATCTCTGTGCGTTTTCGTGACACGATGATCCCCTGACTCCGAGCAGTGGGATTGCATTCATGTATACAGCGGTTATTGTAGTCTAGATCCAAGAACGTGTTTGGTTCAGCAAAATGTAACGTAATCTGATTACGGGTGCTATCGGATACCTTTACACACGTTTGTTTCGATGTCCTCCGCAATCCGTTAACATGTAATCGGATACCTGACTATCTACGATCCATTCCCCCTCGGACTCCCCGGTATCCATCTGTTACCGCCGCCCCCGACGCCTCCCTCCAGCAGCGTCATTTTCTTTTTTTCTTTTTCTTCCCCATCGCTCCATCTCCCGCAGCGCTGAGGCCGCCGCCGCCGCCGCCGCTCCTTCTCCACGCGAGCAGCTTCGCTGGCGACCACACGACGGTGAGCCCTTGCTCCTTCCACCTCTCGCCTTCTCTCTCCCTGGTATACATACACAAAGCAATCTCTCTCCTTACCCTAACCCTAGCCTCAGTTCTTTCTTCAGGCAACTGCAAGATCCATCGGAGAAGTACGAGGACAGGAGGAGGAGGAGCACGCCCACCATCTCGACGCGCAGCACCACTGCTCCCTAGATTGGTGAGTCCTGCCTCTCTTCTTCCCCATGCGAGATCTCTCCCCCTTCTCCCATGTCTCTCAAATCCCCTTCTTGTTTGATGTTCTTTGTAGACTCAGTCATTAGATTTCTTGAATGCTAGGTCTAGGTGATGATGTGGTTGATAACTTGAGATGGATCTGTGGATTGCGGTTAATTCTGAATTTTTTGCTTCTGTTCCTGTATTAGATTAGCCCAGATTTTTCATATGGAACTATTTTGCAATAGCTAAATTACTATCTGCTTGTGAAATAATTTTGAGGAGTATTTTTACTGGTTAGTGCTTGTGAAATAATTTTGAGGAGCATTTTTACTGGTTAGTGCTTTATAACCTGAGGCAATGCGGCTGGCAAAGGGAACAATTGTGCTTTACAACCTGAGTGATGGGTGGATAATTGTCTTTTACAATTTCAAAAGTATACAGTAAGGGTGTGCCTCCTAAGTATGATAAAGTTTCTTTATGTCTTGGCTGCAATAGGCCTATACTCACTCCTGATGTGGCTTATTGTTTACCTTTTCCAGTTATCTGTCCTTTCTTATCAATGTAATCTTTTTTTGAGATTGTAGTTGGCTTTGACATAAGTGAAATTTGTTCCCTTTCTAAAACAAGGGGAAAAAAAAACCTTATATCAGCTTCCAATTTGTTTACAGAATAGGTTGAACTTACTTTGTTATGAGCACTAACAATTTGTGGCTGCTTGCATTCCTGGTTGGTGTAGAGGGTGGGATTATCTCAAGTAACTAAAAAATTGAGCACTGACAAGGTGCAGCATACTGTGACTTGATATTAAAAAAAATTGACATTAAAAATCTGAGCACTAACAAGGTGCATGCATACTGCATAAAAGAGAATTTTATTTTGGATGACATGCTTGTTTGCTTGCATTTTCTGTTGCAAAACAAAATAGGCATTTATGTAACAATTATCTTACTTGGATCTGCTGTCTACAGCATTATGGCACGTCTTCTTTTGTCCACAAGAACTAGAAGAAGGAACATGGCCTTTAGAAATATGTTGACATCCATCATTGTCATGTACTACTATATGTGGTATGTGATAATTTACTATGTCTTGTTTATTTACTGCTATAATTCATATGCTTGTTCTTTCACAATAATTGAAGGCAAGTCTGTGTAGTGTTATTTGCACTAGCTTTTTTTTTTCCTTATCTTGTTAAAAATGGAAAGGAGCTGGCAAACTGAATCGAACTGAATCTGTCAGTAGTGTTATTACTGACTTGAATAAAACTATTGAGGCTGCAACAACATTCCTTTGTCCTTGTACTGCAACAACAGTTCAAGGTTTCAGAGCAGAGAACATCTGTATTCTATCTAGGCTTTGGTTCTGTAGAAGATTTTGGGGGTGCCCCAGAGTTCACCTGTGGGGGAGGGATAGCATGGTTGAGCTGATAATCCCATAGGGAATTTGCAGAGTCCTTTACTGCTGTATTGTGGTGCTGGTGTATCAAATGATTGACTCCAAGGTTTGTTTCTTCAGTTTTGAGTGGGGCAGTTTTTTTGATTAGAATAGGACAGGGACTCCGATTTTCTTTCTTCTTCCATTCCTTAATTTTTTCAGTAAATAGTCTATGATGGTGGTTGTTGCAAGAAACCAAATCTGTAACATCTACTAATGATGCCGTCAAAGTTTTTGTAGCATATCTAGCTATTTGTATGTCACAGGAGTTTGCTAATCTTGAGCACAAACATTCTGTTAGTTATTGGTTATAGAAGTAGCCTCTGATTGAACATGCTTGCTAAATAAATATACCATTCTTTATAGAAAATATGACAGCTCATACCTTAATTTGTTGCTTTTTTGTAGAGGAGGAGAGAAGGCTAACCAGATAGAAGGTGGAACTACATAGGGTGTTATCTTCAGTTTGGAGGCACTTTGCCATGCTGAGTACTCAACAATATGCTAATTTGGGATGTCTGTCAGTGTGTTTGATTTGCCCTTGTCATGTCTTGAGTTGAATCAATTATTTTAAGATCATTAAACTCATTATGTTATGGTGATCTGGTTAGTGTGTTGTTAAGAGAGCATGCACTATTTCGTTGTTTTTGAATAGGTCACGTTTTAGTGTTGTGTTGGTTAGTGTTCCCAGTCCTGAAGAATATTTAAATTTCAAGAATTGCCTTTTCATACCAGAGCTGCATGGCGTGAACTAAACAGCTGTAACGATATTAAATCCCGTTACCACACCCAACCAAATAAAGTCTGTAATCAACGATCCCACCACCAAAACCCCTGTGACCTGATTCCATTACCCTTTACGTTACCTGACCGCGAACCAAACACTATCCAAGAATTACAGGATCAGCAGAGACGAGAGAGAGAGAGAGAGAGAGAGAGAGAGAGAGAGAGAGAAAGTAGCGGCCAAGTCAGATAGAGCGATACCGTGCCCGTCCCGGCAGTAGCCTGATGCTCCTCGTAAGCCGCAACGGCGCGCTGTTATCCAGCTCGCCCCGAGGGATCGATCGGGAGAGGCGGCAGTTAAGCGAGCAGCAGGCATTCGGTTGAGAGAGTCGCCGCTCCGACTCTGATGCAGCCTTTCGGTGCTGCAAAGCCGTGAGTGTCTACCGATCTGGGCACGGCTCAACTCTTAACTCTGAAGCAAGGCAAGCCAGCCGTGCTGTATGCCTGTATCCTTCGGCGCCGTCTCGCTCGGCTTCTTCCAACCCAGATCAGTCCCTGCAACTGCAGGTATGTGCGTTGCAGTGTCACGCGCATAAGCGTCCGACGATTCCCACTCGGAAGAGCCTCTTGATTCGCATCCTACGCTTGATCACAAGTCCAGGAGGCTGCTCACTGTGTTGGTGGATGGTGATCGCAGGTGGTCGGCCGCCGTACCCGTACGTATCGGTCGACAATGTCGTCGGCGTCGAGCGACGCGGCCGCCGCCCCGTGGGCCGACCTCCTGCCGGAGCTGTGCGGCCTCGTCGTGGACCGTCTCGACGCCATCAGCGTCCTCCGCTTCCCGGCCGCCTGCGCGGCCTGGGCCGCCGCCTGCAAGGAGAGCCCTCCTCGCCTGCGGTCGGGTGCGCCGACGCTGCTCACGTCTGGCCTCGACCCCGAAGGCATCGAGACTTCGCTCGACGTGGACGCCGGCGCGGTCGGGCTCCACGACGTGTCTGCCGGCGGCAAGTCCTTCCTCGGCGAGGACGCGGGGTTGAAGGGCCGGGCCTGGATCGGCGGCAAGGACGACTGGCTGGCGACCACGGACTACGCGTGCAGCGTCGAGCTGCTGAACCCCGTCACCGGCGACCGGGTTCCCCTGCCGTCCTTCCACAATACCAAGGGAGCCAAACTCAAAGTGCAGGGCTACCTCCATGTCAGTTCCAAGGATCGCTGGCACAAAATCCTCAAGGTCGCACTGTGCCAGACGCCGGCGCACCCAAGCAGCTACCTGGCCGTCGCGCTGTTCTCCGATGGCTTGTTGGCGTTCACGGCGGCCGGAGCCAAGTGCTGGACAGCGCTGAAGAACAACCCCGCGGCCTCGCGATTGGATCTCTCCTACATGGACGCCATTGTCCTCGACGGAAAGCTGTTCGCCGTGAATGAATTTGGACGCATCTATTCCTGGGAAATGGGCAGTGGAGCTACAGAGCCGGCAACAATGGTGCAGGGACCGGAGATTGAGATCAGCTGCCATTACGAGCGCGGATTCTTCCTGGCCACGTCGAATCGTGGTCGGCTTCTACTCATCTACGTATACGGCGACACTCAGCTGTTCAAGGACAGCCGCGTATGCAGCAGGATGGTGTTCAACGACAGGTGGAGCTTCGACGAGCTCGGCATGTCCCTCCACGAGATTGACGTCGGCGGCGGCGCGTGGCAGCGCGTCACGGACCTTGGGGGTGAACGCGCGCTCTTTCTCGGGGCGAACTACCCGTTCTACATCGCTGTGCCGGTTGGGTCGGAGGATCTCAAGGCGAACTGCGTCTACGTCGCGGACACGCCCTCCGGCTACGACGCCGGCATCTTCGATCTGAACAAGGGAGAAGACGGGTTCGTTGAGCGCCTCGCTTATTCGCTCATGGCTGACCCACCGCAGATGCCGATGTGGTTCCGGCCAACAGCCCACCCTAGGCTACTCAAGGATAGGTGCATGTAGAAAGAGTCAAAATTGCACTCATGCATTCAAAACTTTGAATGTTTGGTTATGTATTCGAGTCAACTTTTACTCTTTCGTACGTTTTCCAATTTCTATTGTTTGTTTATCTCCTTTTTTTTTAAAAAAACAATGCAGCTTCTTGTATTAAATCTTTCTGGCTATAACTGTTTGTAACTCGAAAGGACAATTAGCTTGTCCGCTTGTGTGTTGTGACCGTGGATACAAGTTCGAAGATTGCTGTTAAATCTGGTACCCAAGAATAAAAACTGAAATGAC
>CM014276.1:62528673-62570996 GCA_004135705.1 Alloteropsis semialata
AAGAAGCCTGTCCGCTGCAAATGGATCTACAAGAGAAAGGAGGGTTTGTCTCCAAGTGAGCCTCCAAAGTTCAAGTCAAGATTAGTAGCAAAGGGGTACAGTCAGATTCCTGGCGTTGATTACAATGATGTGTTCTCTCCAGTTGTGAAGCATAGCTCAATTCGCACATTCTTCAGTATTGTTGCTACACATGATCTTGAGCTTGAGCAGTTAGATGTGAAGACTGCGTTTTTGCATGGAGAGCTTGAGGAGGAGATATACATGGACCAGCCTGAAGTATACATGGACCAGCCTGAAGGGTTCATAGTGCCTGGCAAGGAGAATTTTGTTTGCAAGTTGAAAAGATCCTTGTATGGTTTGAAGCAATCCCCTCGTCAGTGCTATAAAAGGTTTGATTCATTTATGTTGTCACATGGCTTTAAGAGGTCTAAATATGATAGCTGTGTTTACATTAAGCTTGTCGACGGATCACCTATATACTTGCTGTTATATGTTGATGATATGCTGATTGCTGCCAAGAGCAGGAAAGAAATCACTACATTGAAGAAATTGTTGAGTAGTGAGTTCGACATGAAGGACCTTGGTGCTGCTAAGAAAATTCTAGGTATGGAAATTACTAGAGACCGAAAATCTGGTTTGTTGTTTCTTAGTCAGCATGGTTACATTAAGAAGGTTCTTCAGCGTTTCAACATGCATGATGCAAAGCCTGTTAGTACTCCTATTGCACCGCATTTTAAATTATCAGCTGAGCAATGTGCTAGTACAGATGATGATGTTGAGTATATGTCAAAGGTTTCGTATTCTAGTGCTGTTGGTTCTTTGATGTATGCCATGGTTTGCTCTCGCCCAGATTTATCATATGCTATGAGTTTGGTTAGCATATACATGTCTAATCCTGGTAAAGAACACTGGAGGGCAGTTCAGTGGATTTTCAGGTATCTTCGGGGCACAGCAGATTCTTGTTTGAAGTTTGGCAGAACCGATAAGGGACTTATTGGCTATGTGGACTCTGATTATGCTGGTGATTTGGATAAGCGACGGTCTCTCACAGGTTATGTGTTCACTATTGGGAGTTGTGCTGTGAGTTGGAAGGCTACATTGCAGCCTGTTGTTGCTTTGTCTACTACTGAAGCTGAGTACATGGCTATTGCTGAAGCATGCAAGGAGTTGATTTGGCTTAAAGGATTGTTTGCTGAGCTTTGTGGAGTTGATTCTTGCATTGACCTGTTCTGTGACAGTCAAAGTGCTATATGTCTTACTAAAGATCAGATGTTCCATGAGAGAACAAAGCACATTGAGATCAAGTACCATTATATTCGTGATGAGATCGAAAAGGGTAAGCTAAAGGTATGCAAGATAAGCACTCATGATAATCCTGCTGATATGTTGACAAAACCAGTTCCTGTTGCTAAGTTTGAGCTATGCTCAAGCTTAGTTGGTATAATGGAATAGTCCTAGAGGCTATTTGGCGCCAGAAGTATTTTTCTCTGATGTGTTCAGGATGAAGGTGTTGATTATGCTACAAGAAGGAATTTGTCTCAAGGTGGAGTTTGTTGAGTTATGTTCCAAATTCAGTTGCACAATAAAAGCCGACTTCTGACAGAGCGCAGCGGAGGCCCGTCGCCGGGAGGCTTGGGCCGGAGCGAAGCGGAGGCAGAAGTGGCCCATCTGGCGTGCGCCTTAGGGACGCCTAGGGGTGCGGGGGCTTGCCCCCACGGTACGGAGCATATATATATACCCGATTAGGGTTTCTCCTTGATTAATTCATTATCTTATATATACCCGATTAGGGTTTCTCCTTGATTAATTCATTATCTTCTTGTAAGCCGCCGTTCGGCGTTGTAACCCGACTCTTGATAGTGAAGTGTTGCTGGCTGGCGCCCGTGGTTTTTTCCTTCCACATGGGAGAGTTTTCCACGTTAAATCTCGTGTCCCCTACGGTTTAATTTATTCTTCTTCATCGTTTATTCGTCCTGTTTATAACACTGGAAAACAGCGGTTAGCGGCGACCTGACACTGATGCAGTCAAGAGAGGTGTCTGTTCGGCGAACAGACGCCCATTCGGTGGAGAAGCCCGGCGTTCAAGGAGAGACGCCCCTCCAAGGCAACCTTTCCGATGCTACAAATACGTGAGCGCCAGGTCTGATCGGGGCACGGCCCAGCTCTGTCACAACGCCGTCCCTGCCTTGTTCTTCTGCGCTCTCTCGTTCGCCGGACCAACTCCCCGGTGATTCCTATTTCCTACTCCGAAGCGGTTTTGAACTTGTACCCGGCCCGAAGGAGGCAAGGACGAGTCCTATTTCTTCCCCGGTGATTCCTATCGTAAATCGTGATTGCAGGTGCTTGGCCGGCGGCCCGGCGTATCGACGATGTCTTCGGCTCCCAGCGACGCGTCTGGCGCCCCATGGGCCGACCTCCTGCCGGAAGTGTGCGACCACGTCCTGGACCGCCTCGACGCCGTCAGCGTCATCCGCTTCCCAGCCGCCTGCACGGACTGGGCCGCCGCTTCCAAGATGGCTCCTCGCCTGCGGTCGGGCTCGCCCACGCTCCTCACCTGCGGCCTGGACCCCGACGGCGATGACATTGAGTACAACGTGGAGGCGGGCACCTTCGGGCTCCACGACGTCGCCACCGGCAAGTCCTACTACGGCGAGACCCAGGGGTTGAAGAACAGGACCTGGATCGGCGGGAAAGACGACTGGCTAGTGACCACGGACTTGAAGTGCAGCGCCGAGCTCCTCAACCCCATCACCGGCGACAGGGTCCCCTTGCCGTCCTTCACCGCTATCCGGGGACTCGACGTCCAAGTGATGAGGACGTATGACCTCCATGTCGCTGTCGACAAGAGCGTGCACCTTTTCCAGCAGGTCACACTGTGCCAGACGCCGGCGCACCCGAACGGCTTCCTCGCCATCGCACACTTATTCTCCAATGGCTCGTTGGGCTTGCTTGCTTTCACGGCGGTCGGTGACGAGGGCTGTGGACGCCTTTGAAGAACCCCGAGGGAGTGGACTACTATCTCAAGTACACGGACGCCACTGTCCACAATGGGAAAGTGGTCGCTGTCACCTTACGCGGGGACATCTACTCCTGGGACATGGACGCCACAGGTGCGGAACCCACGCGGCTGCCGGGACCGGAGATCCACATCAGCAACGAGCTCATGCGCGGCTTCTACCTCGCCGCCTCGAGCGGCGGCCAGCTTCAGGTGGTGTGCATGTACGGCCACAGCGGCGACAAGGACAAGCGAAGCGGCAGGATCGTGTTCAAGAGCCAGTGGAGCTTCTACGCTCGCCAAGTTACGCTCCACGAGCTCGACGCGGACAACGGCACGTGGCGCCGCGTCAGGGACCTCGGCGGCGACCGCGCCTTCTTCGTGGGAGGCAACTACCCCTTCTACGTCACCATGCCTCCCGGCGGCTCCGACGATCTCCAGGCAGATTGCGTCTACGTCGCCGACTTGGACGGCGGCTGTCACGCTGCCATCTTCGATCTGAAGGTGGAAGATGACCAGGAGGACGATTGGGAACGGCGGCTCGGTTATCCGGCCATGGGCGACTCGTTGCAAATGCCAGTGTGGTTCAGGCCAACTGCATACCCTATAGCATAAGTGCCCGTGTAGGAGAGCAGCAGACGTACGATATATTGAAAATTTGGTTATGTATAATAATAATGTTGGTTATACATGGCTGAACAAATTCTTATGCTCCTCCTGGCTAGTTATTTACAAATTGTTACGGATAATTTGAATCTTATCTTGGCTACGAATGACTCTGCATTTTTTTGATCTTTTTGTTAACATAACATGAAATTGTAAGGAGTACAGGCTCATGAATGGTGACCATAGGCGCGTGGTGGTACATGAAGCTCCATCCCCACTTCCCGGCGTCAGCTAGGCGGCTACCGTCGTGAACTGTCCGAGTCGAGTTCTCGACGGCGTTGAAAACCGAGCACGCCGGAGTAAACATCAGGTACGTGCGAAATCTGATGTGTATATGTTTGTTCGCCGCCGAAATCAGATGTAGGCACATGATGACATCTAGATCTGCAACATGGACAGTGAAAGTGCGAAACCAAAAATCGCGCCGTGCTGCTGCTGATGCATGCACCGGGAGATTCCGAGCAGCCGATAGATCAGACACTGCACTGCACGGGTTCCTGCTGATAAGCACGCATGGGCACACAGGATCAGTGGAAAGCGCATCGGGAGCCTAAGGATCGAACTGCGCCTACATTGCGAGCCTATGCGCACCTGTGAATGTGACGCATTCATCGCGTCGTTGGAAGTGTCTGTATATCAGAACAAAAGCTATATGCAAATCATTGGCTACTTGCAATTGTGGTTCCAACTTCATGTATGAACTCATGTATAACTTCACTTCTGATTCTATCTTCATGTATAAAACCAATGTGTGTCTATTACATTCTGATTGAAGACTGACGAAAGTAGACAAGTAGCAATGAAAATAAAATAGATGATACAGTTTACAAGTATTCTATGGAAGTTCGAACTCTTACAGTGACAATCCTCAACCAGGGAAAAAGAAGAATATGCCTCGTTTACACAGTAGACTGGAGTAACACACCAGGGGAAAAAAACATCAGATACTTGTCTTGTTTAATGTCTCCAAAGAAAATGTAGCACCAGGGTGAGCTTCTGATACAGTTGGGTGCGATGTTAGTATGTACAGTACCCATAAGTGGAGGCATACCAGGTAAACCAAGGCCCAAATCTGTGCCTTCGGATTCCGCCTCAAGAAGATATGCCCTGCCGAGAATATGGAATCAAGCTGTCGGATTGCAGTTCCCAGTTGCTGCTGTCCAGCCCGTATTCTGTCACGAAGCTTTGGTAAATGTGACTCTTGCCATGGACCAGCTTCAATGTCTATTCTCGATGAGCTTGAAGTCGATGAGGCACTACTGTCAAGCAATCTCGAAACTGCCTGTAGATGATGGATAATGTTACTCTCCTCGCATACAATTGTACTTTGGGTAAATTTACTAGGGTTCTGTCAAAATCTTATAAAATGACTTAGATACAGTGGGTCTACATATACAGACCTCGATTCGCATTAAGAGAGCAGCCTTCTCTGAAGATAGGGACTCAACCTGAAAATATAAAGTTTTCAAACCTCTGAATAATAGCCGTGTAGCCATTAGATACCAACAGCCAGTATAACGTTGTGACTAAAAGCACTTATTCTCAAATGGTAATCTTGATAACAATAAAGTTTTTTTTTCAAATCTTGATCACAGGGTGATCATAACTCAACTTCCCTAACACCCTTTATAATACCAAAGGAGGAAATGGGTGCACCAGTTAGCAAGAGTAGAAAATTAGGCAAAATTCCTTCCAATTCCAAGCAGAATAACTAAACCATGTTTTCTCTGATCCAAACCAGCAACGAAGCCACAAGATGTGGTGTATTTAAGGAACAGACCTGCATTTGTTTCTGAATCAACCGATCAGTTAGTTGATCGAGCCTCTTCTTGAGTTCGACTTCTACCTCTGTAGGATGAACCATGTCTCTTCTAGTCAGCTCAATGTTTTCTTCAATCTTCCTTGCCTAGTGATAAAAAAATGCCCCAATCCGGATAATTGGTTAACATAACTATTAGCTGCAGCACAGAGGGTAAAGTATTCAAATCGCTAGAACAAAAAGAACACTCAACCCAGCAGCACCAGAACCTAAGGATGAATATTAAAGAAATTACAGCACATGCACAATTAGTTTATATGGAAAAAAAACATATAGGCATGGATGCTAATTCCCTCGCTTCCAGATTGTAATATAGTTCCCTATCTATTTCATCAATCAACATTATAATGCGTTTGAGAAGAAATATACGCTCAAAAGCAATTAATGAAACAAGGGCACAAGGATATCAATATGTGAGCCCCAAACCAAGTAAAGTGGGAGACAAAGTTAGAGACAGTGAACCAGTCAAGACTCTGTTCTATGCTGTATCACAGTAGAATGGCAAACACTAAGGGAGATCAATAAACCATACTAATACTGATAGGACCCAATTAAGCACATAATTGTAAAGGGAACTCCTAAATCAAGGTCGTCATTTGCATAGAAGAACTAATGACTACAGTTATACTTAGGACAGCCTACCTTTTCCTTTAAGCTCACAATTCTATCACATGTCAGAGTGTATTCTGCATCGATAATTTCCTCCTCCAGCTTGAATCTTCTCAATGATTCTATCTAGACAAAAGTTAACTAATATTACAAATTGATAAAGCCAGATATTTTTTTTGCTAGGAGTCAAAAGTTCTACTTAAAAGACTCCGAGGAAATATTATATATGTTGTGCAGAATAAGGACAAACAACAAATGTAAGTTGATTGCTTACTTCATCAACCGGAGGGGTGCTTGTCTTTTGTATCTTTGCTAGCTTCCTTTTATATTCTGTTCATGGAATGATAACAAAGGTCACATACTGAAAAAGAAGTGCTACTAGATGTTTAGGCCAAAAAGAATGTGATGTCATACTTAAGTCAGTTCAATAAAATCAAAAGGCGAAGATAAGCAACTTAATATACATTTTCCTCTTAAAATTAAATTAGAGTGCTTGAATCACTAGAAACTAAAAAACAGAGAGCCCCAAAAAAGAGTCATAGTCAACTTACTATCTTGAGAAACTGTCTTCATTTCAACTTCCTCTCGAAGCTGTGCTACTTGATCTACCTAGTCAAATACCAAGAATATACAGTTTTGAAGTTATTGACAGAGCAACCCGTGAAACATTTATCAAGTATCGATCCCATTCAACTCATCATTTAGCAGTTGCTATGTTAAGGACCCTGCCTCCAGAAACAGTAAGGCAACAATATATAGCTAATTGCATTGTGCACAAAACAGCAGGAATGGTCACTCTAGACTAACCTATTATTCCAATTCCAGAATGTATTGATTATGTCCAATGCTAGCATTTTGGACCAGATGCTGTTATCCCTATTTATTATGCACAATGCAGGCTCTCGCAAATGCCAGCATTCTCCAAATTCAAAAGGGAAGAATATAGTTTCAGTGTTCATCTATCTATGCGCAGTCATATCTATAGTTTCTCTCCACATCTGTTGTTACCATAGAGCAGGACTATCAACATATTTTTCACTGTTTCTTAAGCTAAAACATAATGCATGAAGATGAAGGAAACAGAAACATACTTGAACTTCCAGATTCCATTGTTCCCTGGCTAGCGATTTTGCAAGCTCCGCGTTTGTGACCTGTGAAATCCTTTGGTAAGAGCATCGCTATGACTTGTGAAAGGAAAACAAATATATCCACAACAACAGTCAAAGGGTGCATATACCGAAATATTTGCAAAGTAAGACATAAGAATGGCAATGAGGAGGGGGGACAGAGTATACTCTGTACAGTGTAGACAGGGATATACCTCAAGTCTAGCCAAATGTGCAAGGGCTTCCATTCTAGTGCTGTGGTGTCGCTGTTTCTCTATCTCCACTGCTTCCATTGTTTCAATCATACTAGTCTGCAACTCTGAAGCCTGACAAATATTGAGCAAAACGCTGGAATCGTCACTTTCTAGAAACCATCTCACCAGGATAGAAATGATTTTTGCATATGAACACTGAGTTGCAGGCAGTTGTGGTGATTTTTGCATATGAACACTGACTCTGCCTTACATGAGACAGTTGTGGACTGCATTGCCAAGAGCAACACAAAGTTCCATAACCACAGAAAATATCGAGCTGTATGATTTTGTGCTAATGTAGTATTGCAAACACATAGAAGCTAAGCAGGATATACTTACATGCTAAGCAGGATATATTTTACATAAGAAACAAGGATGCAATGTGCTACTAACACAACAACCATGTAAATCACAAAACAGTGTTAACAATATGCAAGCTATATGAGCAGTTTCTCTCGCTCTGTTCACAGCTGCAGTGTGCATCACTTTTAGCAACCTCTGTCTCAAGCAGCGCACAAGTCAGTAAGTCACCATGAAGCAGACTCACCTCCTGCGCTTGCTCCTTCTCACGCTCGGCTAGCAGCTTCTCAAGCCCGGCCTTCTCCCCCTCAAGCCTCGCAACAGCCTCCTCTCGCTCGGCGATCGCGCGTGCAGCCATGGCCGCGAGCCGCTCAGCCCGTCTTCGTCTCCTCTCCTCCTCCCTTCGCCTCTCCTCCTCCGAATCCTCCGATTCGTCGCTCCCTGACCCATCCGATTCCTCATCGCTCCCGCTACCACTCTCAGACAGGCCGCCCTTGCCGTCCTGGCGATCCCCACGGTCCCCTTCCGGCTTCACCTTCGGCCACCACCTCTACCGGCGGCCCACCATCGGCTTGATCCTGCAGCGCAAGCACCGCAGCCGCGGACGCGGAGCGGCGGGGCCCGGGGGAAGGCGGGGAGGGGCGCGTCGCGGCGAGGCGGAGGCCGAGGGAGGGGGCCGGGCCTGCCGGCGGCGGCCTGCGCGGGGGCGGCGCATCGAGGAGACTGTCGGCGGAGGTTGAGGTGGTGTTGTGCAGCGTGGCGAGGTCGGAGGCGGAGGGGGACTTGCCGAGGGATTCCGCTGCCTGCTGGTCGATCTGAAACGTAAGAGCGAAAGAGTCAGAAGAGCTGTAGTGAAGAGGAGGAGAGGGGCATGGGGCAGCGAGGTAGGAAGGGCGGGCGGACTTGCCTGGTGGAGGAGGGTCTCGGCGGCTTTGAGCTTGGAAGAGATCCACCCGGCCATGGCGCGGCGGCGCGGCGAACGGAGGCGCCGCGACGAGAGGCGATTGGACTGACGCCGCCCCGCGGGTTGGTCGATGACTGACGTGATGGGCCCCGCCCAACCGCTGCAGGAGGCAACTGGCAAGACCTGAAAATGGGCCACAGGGCCGAAGAACACATGGAGTTCACATGGCTGTAGCCATTGTGAGTGCCCTTTTATCTTTCTAGTCCCTCTCAAAAAAAATTCTTTCTAGAAAGTTCTGGAAAGTCCCCCCAGGAGCTGATCGTTTGGTGGGTTCGATTGACACGCGCGCCGGTTGGAGCATGACTCCATCCATGAGCAAGCCTGATTGCCCGATCGCGGGACAGCACATTGCTTAATCTATGGAACGATACAAATGGTGAGAAATTGAACTATCGGAGCTAAAACAAACGTGCAAATTGTGCAAGGATGGGGTACCTACCCAGGGGAACATGTACAAGTTCTTATCTGAAGCTGACATTGTTCTAGTCAATGCTGGGTCTCTTGATGCAGAAAAGAGTGAGATCAGATCGAACCCAGCGATTGGATCAGTCGTGTGCCAATCAGAAACCACGTCGGTGGTTGGGACTTTGGAGCCGTCGAGTGGGGTCGTGGACTCGTGGGGATGAAGGAACGGACGGACTGCACGGACATCACGACTGCAGTGCAGAGGAGCAGCTAGCCTCCTTTTGTTAAGCACTGCACATGTGTGGACATCTAACACCAGGGCCAGAGGAAGCTTAAGGAAATGAATGATGCTTATCTCTAAGCACCCTTGAACCCTATCATCAATTCATAATGATGTACACTTGGTCCACGACCTCGAAAGTCACACATAAAGATTGTCACAAGTTGTTCGCAGTAAAAGCATCGTGGATCAGATGGAGGAATCAAAACACGGATCGCATCGTGGATTAGATGGAGGAGGAATCAAAGCACGGATCGCACCGGTTCGCTCTCTATATAAAAGGGGAGCAGTAACCACTACTGTAACCAGTGCACAGGAGGTAGACGGTAGGTGAAATGAGAAGAGAAAATCCCTTTGCAACTTTGCAATTGCAACACACTATAGAGAGCAACAAAGCAGGCAAAGCCAAAGCTAGGATGGGCGTGCTCCTGCTCGTTCACGTCCTCCTTGTCGCGGTGGCGGCGAGAGCTCCTGCCGCTCAGGCATGGGGCAAGGAGGGCCACTACATGGTGTGCAAGATCGCCGAGGTAACTGAAAGATCTTAGCATTCAGTATTGCGGTCGTAAGAGCATCTCCAAGAGTGCCCAATATATATTCCCAATAGTTAGTTTTGGGAGCTGAGGTGAAAAAATAAGCTCCAACAGTGTCCAACTTGGATCCCAATTTTTTTGGCACTCCCAATATTGGCTCTATCTTGGGTCAAATTTACACCTCTTTTTGGCTCTCCCAATCCATGGTTACTGTTCACACATAAAAAATAGTGTTGGGCCCACAATTAGATGACGTGGCAGCTTTTTGGGGTCAATTTTTTAGGAACTGTTGGATGAGATTGTTTTTTTTTCTCCTAATAACTTTTGGCGAGGTCCTAAAATAAGGTTTTTGGGAGTCTATTTTTTAGTCACTCTTGGAGATGCTCTAACAGCTTTGTGTTCGTCATCAGCGTCGTTGGAGAGCTGAATTTACATGTGGGCTGGACTGTTCCGCAGAGTTTTCTGACGAGGGAAGCCTCCAAGGCGGTGAAGGAGCTCCTGCCGGAGTGGGCCGGCGGCGACCTCGCGAACACCTGCTCGTGGCCCGACGACGAGCGGTCCCGGATCCCGTGGTCGAAGCCCCTGCACTTCGCCGACACGGCCGGGGACTGCAAGTTCAAATACGACAGTAAGGCCCTTCCTGTCTGAACTTTTCTATGCAGTCATGCTAATCCACTCTCCTATCCCATTACTGCATTGCCTAGTCATGAACAGTAAGACGGGGAAGTTGGATTGCTATCTTTCTTGAATCTCCAGCGAATATTTATTGTCTGAACTTTGAAGTGAAAGCGAACATGGGACGTGGCCTGATGGCGTTGTGCTATCTTGAGCAGGGGACTGCCACAACACGGAAGGGGAGAAGAACATGTGCGTGGTCGGGGCAATCAACAACTACACGGCCGCGCTCAGGGACCCATCAAGTCCATGTAAGCATAAATCTGAATCGCATTGCAATATGCCATATCATGCAATTGTATGAGAGTATTCAGTTGACCACAGCATCTTACATCCACTCCTCCCCCTGCTGCCAGTTGATCCGACCGAGAGCCTGATGTTCCTGGCGCACTTCGTCGGCGACATCCACCAGCCCCTCCACTGCGGCCACGCCGCCGATCTTGGCGGCAACCGCATCAAGGTCCACTGGTACACAAGGCAGAGCAACCTTCACAAGGTACCCTTGTTCAAACTCATCGCTTCAGTTTTCTTGGGCTGGCATCTCACAATGTGACTGTTTTTTTTTTCAGGTATGGGATGACGATGTCATCGAGACAGCCATGAAGGACTACTACAACGACGACCTGAGCACCATGATAAAGGCCATTAAGCTGAACATCACTGTAACTACTCTACAATACTGCGCTGCATCCATCAAACATCAGTACTGGCTAGTGAGTGCTGACTGAGTTGCTGTCGTGCAGGCGGAGTGGTCTAACGAAGAGAGGCACTGGGGGGCGTGTCATAGGCTGACCAAGACTTGTGCTGACAAGTAAGCTCTTATCATTTGCATGGAGC
Source organism: Alloteropsis semialata (assembly GCA_004135705.1). Classification (NCBI taxonomy): domain Eukaryota; kingdom Viridiplantae; phylum Streptophyta; class Magnoliopsida; order Poales; family Poaceae; genus Alloteropsis; species Alloteropsis semialata. The sequence continues at coordinate 62,540,114 of CM014276.1, forward strand.
AAGACAGAAGAACTTCAGAACAAATCTTAATCCTCATAGCCTAATAACTGCTGGGAGCGAATGCAGGTACGCCATGGAGAGTGCACAGCTGGCGTGCAAAGCGTATGAAGGTGTGAAGCAAGAGTCCACCTTGGAAGGTAGTTTCTGAATGCTAGATTGAATAATTGGTAAACTCGGCCATTAATTTAAGTAATTGTAATTTCCTTGGAGGAAGTTTTGTGATGTGATCCTCTTGAAATTGGACTGCAGATGAGTATTTCTTCGCTGCGCTGCCGGTTGTTCAGAAAAGAATTGCTCAGGGTGGTGTGAGGCTTGCTGGCATACTGAACAAGATCTTCCGTGGGAACAGGAGACTGCAGAGCAGTTGATCCGGTAGAAATTGAACACGTGAAACGAATTGACCGGAGTTCTGGGCTAGAATAAGATTATCTCTGTTTTTAGCTTCAGCAATCACGATCAGATGTATTTTCTGTTAGTCTGAGAGCTAACGATTTGCTACAGTGTGGAGACACTTGTACGACCAGTATGGAGAATTTAATGTTGTTATTGCATAGCACAGTCTATCCATACTCAACGAAACAACCCTTTTTTGGTTTTATTGCAGTTTTTTGAGTGGCCTGAGTTGCCGAGGAACCCATGACAGTCCACTAGCCCAACCAGCCAGCCCAATAATAGAATAAAAGAAATTTTCTAAAACAAAATCATAATAAATACTATGTTCCAGATAAAATTGTACCAAAAAAATATTCCGGAACAATTATTGTGTTCTCGAACAATTGATCGAAAAAAATGTTCCACTCAAAGGAAAAGATGGCGCACTCCGTGTCTAATTTGCCAAAGAACACAACAGTACTCCGTTGTGGGCTTGGCTCCTCTCTCGCTACTTGGGCTGTGGGCTCTATTCCGGAGGTATAATGGCCCAAACATGACACGGCCTTTATGGCAATGGTGCACTGAAAAACTCGCGCTCTGTCATGCGGGCGTGTTCGGATGAGGGGCACAATTTTTTTTTCCCAAGGAATCTTGCATGCATGAAGTACTAAATGAAGTCTATTTACAAAACCCAGCCACAGATGAGTGTAACTTTGCGCGACGAATCTAACGAGCCTAATTAATCCATGATTTGCTGCAGTAATGCTACAGTAATTATCCTCTAAATGTGCGGTCAAAGGCCTCATTAGATTCGTCTCGCGAATTTGCCAGAAGGTTGTGGAGGTAGTTTTACAAAGTGACTTTATTTAATACCCCTAAGTAGTGGTCAAAGTAGGGATCAATTTTTTTTATCCCCACAGCGGAACACGGATGCCCACAGCGTGGCCTCCTACCGATGCTTGAACCATGGGAGAGAACATCCAGACATCGAGGCAACCCACTGTAACTAGCGATGCTGAAACAGAAAATGAGGCTTGCGAGTCATCTTCATGCATCGGTGCCGAGAGCATTAAAAAATTACGTGCACAGCTGATTGCAGTAAACAAGTACTAAAGGATGTGACCCTGGTTCAACTTTCTCAGCATCGGTTACATTGTGCACCTTTTGGTTTTCTTAGCATCGATGTCAAATGGCAGAGCTATTATTATCTCGGCACTGATAACGCTGTGGACAGTCTAAAGATCAGGTGCGCCGCGGGACCATAGGTCCATTATAGGCGGACCTTGTTTAGTTTTTTCTGGAATACGCACGATCGTGCATATCTATTAAGAGGAAATAGAGTTAATACATGCCTAAAACGCCAAGCGGCAGAAACACCCTCCCATCAACAAATGTGCTGCGGCAAAGGGGATACAACGGCTAAGAGTACATGGATTACTCAGATAATAAACAACCTAAACTTGTTGCTCCCGTCATAATCCATAAGTTTGCTTCCTGGCGTATGGAGTGCAGCAGCTCCGCCGATTTAGGCAGACCTTGTTTAGTTCCTGTAAGTTTCTGCAATTCAACCAAAAGTAACGCATTGAAAAATGTGCCTCCCTCTCTGTCACATGCTTCCCAATGCACTTTTTTAACAGGAAATTCAACCAACTTCACGAACTAAACCAGGCCATAGATAGAGCACTAGATAGCCCTGACCTGCCGATTTGAAAATTGAGCTCGTGAAACAAAGGCCTTGTTTAGATTGGGTGAATTCGATTGAATTCAATGATTGGAGATGCATTGGGAATTGAAAAAGTAGAGAGGGGGCACGTAGTTCAATGCGTTGCCTTTTGATTGAATTGGTGCCTTTTCGCGAATCTAAACAGGGCCAAATTTAATGTGCAAGTTGTCATGTCAGGATAGGATAGGGCAGCCACCCACCATCAACTTTACCATATACACAAATATTCTTCCTATCCAAAACTGAATTTGAATGTTTGACTGGTGTTAACGTGCAATCCGTGCGTGTTTTTCTTATCAGATTGCTTTTGTTTAAAAGATTGCTCATATAATCAAGGATGCTTCCTATAAACTCCTAAGTAAGCTCAAACTCACATGCTGCCAATGAAATCGATATCGGCATCGTGCGATTGGATCGGTCCTGCGCCAAACACAGAAGAAAAAAAATACACCACTGGCACTGGTGGTTCGGTCATGGGAGCCGTCGATTTTTTGAACATGAAGGGACGGCCTGCCGAGCTCTCGGAGGGGCAGATCGCCAGATCCTACTCGCACCTGCAGGACAGCGGCGTTGTCTGTTACGTACTGCATGTTATGCACATGTGCACAACTACCGCTTCTGTCACATGATGTTTAAGAAAACAGGAGATGCTTATCTCTATCCTATCATCAGACATCAGTTGTCATACTATGCTCACTTGGCCTGGCCCGCAACCTAGGATCCTTTCGTCGTGAAATATAAGACACTTCAGTTTGTCCTAAGTCAAACTAGTCCAGATCTGACCAATGATATAATATTTATAATATCAAATAAGTATAATTAGAACCATTATGAATATATTTTCACAATTTATTTAACCAATGTGTTAATTGTTTATATTTTTCTCTTTAAAATTAGTTAAACTTAGACTAGTTTGATTTAGGAAAAAAACAAAGTTCCTAGTATTTCAGGATACGTCCAGTTCATGTAGTATGTGACCGTGTAATATGAGACTGCATCTGTACTGTGCTTTAGAAAGAAAAAAAGTTTACTGGTGTATAAATGTATAAATAGGGGAGCAGTACCAGGAGGTGGTAGAGCTGAGAAAAGGAAAGCCAATAATAGCCGAATAGGAATATGGGCCTGCTGCTGCTCCTCCACGTCGTCCTCGTCACGGTGGTGACGAGAGCTCCTGCAACTCACGCATGGGGCAAGGAGGGCCACTACATGGTGTGCAAGATCGCCGAGGTAACTACGACGAGCTTGCACTCAGTCAACCACAGGAATCTAGCTTAGCTTTGATTGTTTCTTTATCGCGCGGCGTTGGAGAAGCTGAACTTAGAATTGGAGCGATAACTGTTGCAGAGCTTTCTGACGGAAGAGGCCTCGACAGCAGTAAAGGACCTCCTGCCGGAGTGGGCCAGCGGCGACCTTGCGGAGACGTGCTCGTGGCCAGACGAACAGCGGTTCCGGTACCGCTGGTCCAGCCCCCTGCACTTCGCCGACACCCCCAGTTCAGCTACGCCAGTAAGGATCTCCTGCTCTGAACTTCTTTCTCCATGTGATGGCGGCGCTATCATCTTAGCTATCAACGCTAAGGCGCGGTTTGGTTAGAGCAAGTCCAAGAGCTCCCCATTCCAATCCCCAATAGCAAAAAAATGAGTGTATTGGGGATAGAGGAGCAAAAAAACAGCTCCAACAGATCCCCAATAGCTCCCCCACTTTTTCTCCATTGACAAAAAACACCCCTCCATCCCCACTATAGTGGAGATAGCTCTCCCATCCCCAATACACTCATTTTTTTGGGAATGACTTATTGGGAAGCTGATGGAGCAGTTTTTCCAATAATCCATTATTTTGGTTTTGTCCATCCCCAAAACCTCTCTATTGGAGATGAAATATTCTCAAGCTGTTGGACTTGCTCTTAGAGACACTAGCGCGTAGGCCTTTCTTCCCCCTGAACTCCAACCACTCGTTAGTCGTAGTCGCTACAGAATACTACTCTTGCGTGAACAGACCTGAAATTCTGAACAATGAGCATGAGACGCGTCCTGATGGTTCTGTGTCATCTTGTGCAGGGGACTGCCACAACACGAAGGGAGAGAAGGACATGTGCGTGGTCGGAGCCATCAACAACTACACCGCGGCGCTGGAAAACTCATCAAGCCCATGTATGCTCAATCACACTGCTCTGCACTGCACCCTATCATGCATTGACCATATATAGATGGCATCTCACATATCCGCGCTGCTGGCAGTTGATCCGACCGAGAGCCTGATGTTCCTGGCGCACTTCGTCGGCGACATCCACCAGCCCCTCCACTGCGGCCACACTGATGATCTCGGCGGCAACACCATCAAACTCCATTGGTACAGGAGGCAGAGCAACCTCCACAAAGTACACTACACTACTTGATCCATTGGCTTCAGTTTTGTTGGGCTGCCAGCCTGCCATGTGCATGTCAAACATATAGTAACTTGCTTAGTTTTTTTCAGGTTTGGGATGTGAACGTCATCGAGACAGCCATGAAGGAATTCTACAACAATGACCGTAACACAATGATAGAGGCCATCAAGCAGAACATCACTGTAAGTGCAAGTCCAACAGTTCGTTCGAAAAAAAGTCCAACAGTTGAGACAAATATTTTGGCTATTAGACCATCCACCGCCGGATTGACAACCCCGCTTCGGATCCTATGTGTCGGCCGATGATCGTTATTGGCCTTGATCTGAGCAGCCTACAATACAGCATTGCGTTGAATCCACCAACATTGATCTAAGTACTATTCCATCCATTTGTTTTTTAAAGACGTGCATACATTCTAAGATTCGTGCCTATACTGATTTTTACCAATAATTATTCTAGAAAATTGTAGAACATAACATAGAAATTTTATAGCATTTGATTCATTGAAGATACTTCCATATGGTTCCAATTTTATAGTCACGACAAATGTAGTAATCTAAGAAGTATTAAAAAAATTCGAAGTGTGACTTTGGAAACTGCAGTGAACTAAACTAAACCCTAACTAAACCGTGCCCTACAGCTCGAAACCAAGGGAGTTGGGTAGTTAGTGTATTGACGATCGAGTTGTTGACGTGCAGGTGGAGTGGTCTGGCGAAGAGAGGCAATGGGAGACGTGCCGTAGTCGGGTCAAAACTTGTGCTGACAAGTAAGCTCTCATGATCTGCATGAAGCAAGATACAACTTCAGGGAGAAACTTAATCCTCATAGGCTAACCGCTGAGAGCGAATGCAGGTATGCTATGGAGAGCGCACAACTGGCATGCGCCGCGTATGAAGGTGTTGAGCAAGACTCAACATTAGGAGGTATGTTCTGAAAACTGAATTGATTGATTTAGTGAACTTGGCGGTGAACCACTGAATCCTTCAGAAAAGAAACATGCGATCTGATCCTCTTGAAATTAAACTGCAGACGATTATTTCTTCACTGCGCTGCCGGTAGTTCAGAGGAGGATTGCTCAAGGAGGTGTGAGGCTTGCTGCAATACTCAACAAGATCTTCAGTGGGAACAGGAGGCTGCAGAGCAGTTGATCCAATAGAGATAAAACAAGAGAAATGTGGAGGAAATGGTCTCATGGTCTGCGAAAAATAAGATTTGCCTTGTCTGACAGTGACATGTAACGTCGACAATCACGATCACGATTCACCACAAGCTGTATTTTTTCATTGGCCAGAGCAGCTCATGACCTGTTGAAAAATGGAGACGCTTGTAGTTACCACGCAGTAGATGATGTTTGACTATCTTTCATTTTGAGGTACGGGCAATTGTCAAAAGTAATAAAATGGTAAAAGAAGAATTAAACCGCAGGTAGATGAACCGAATGATTACAAACATTATTTAGAAAAAAATAATTTTAATTCCAATCTCTATATAAGCTATTTAGTGACAATTCCAGCCCCTGGCTGATTCAACGAACGGCAGCTTTGCATCTGAATTAAACTGTACTGAATTTGAAAGGTACGGTTGCTTATATTCGATCCCTTGCCTATTAGAGAACTGATGGGTTCCCCAAGTAATGTAGTACTTTCTTCAAGATTTTTTCTAAATTAAACTTTTTTGCTATCAATATCTAAAAATTTGGAAAAAGAATAAATAATTGCCTCAAGTATGGCCAAAAGTCTAGATGACCACTAAACTATATTTGGGCTCAATTTACTACTAATACTGTCAATTGGTCTAATTCAAGATATGTCTTTATATTTCTCCATAGACAAGTGGAGTTTTAGCCTTTTAGGTGAAATTCTGCGAGGTGACAATAAACATAACTTCTCTTGAAAATATATTATATATTTTTCATCATTATTGTTTATACAATTTATCATCCCAATGATTAATTTATTATTAGGTGTCCAACTATCCAAGCGTAGCAAAATAATGATGAAAAATTCATAATGTACTTTTTAATACAAGTTATGGTATCCATGGGAAAATTTAAATTAAAATCCATTTGTGTGCAGAGAAACAAAATGTACAAATCTTATCAGAGGGTAATTGGACCAATTGACATTCTTTTTGCACAGCCAAATGGCATAGTTGTGGGGATTAAATTGGACTAAAAAATAGTTTAGAAGGTTATTCGAACTTTGGCCATAAGAGTCTTTTTAAAAAAAGAATTATAATACAATAAAATGATTTCGTAATATCTGTCTCCATTTGTATAGCCATAATGTCTTGTATTTCAAGACTGAAAGAGTAATAAATTTAGTTAAGTTTGTTATTTTATAAATATGCTCCCATGGTTCCAAAATTATTGTTCACTTTAGTTTGTTCTAAGTCGGCGGGCCTTGCATTGGACCAAAGCGCAAGTGCTGTGTGAGATAAAGGAGGAGATGGGCTGATGGGCAGATGGCGCTACGTAGGCAGGCTTGCGGCCAGCCAGAGCTTTTTTTAGTCTTAATGTTATCTCGTTTCAAGTTTGAGCCCATGCAAGGGCTTTTCTTCGTTTGTTTTCCTGCGCTGGGCCTCTCGGCTAGCGAGAGCTCGATCTTTGATCTTTTCCTTTTTCATGTAATAGGCTACTGTAACTCTGGACCGTGCTTGATGCTTCTCTTCTTAAATGACAAGTAGTGCTCCTACCACTTATTCAAAAAAAAGTTTGTTCTAAGTCAAACTTCTCTAAATTCAACAAGCTTATAGGGGAAAAAAAACATCAGCATCTACAATGATTAAATCCACCATGAAATATGTAGATACTATCACATTTTTCTACAAGTATAGTTTTGAATATAGGGAGTGTTAGTTATAGTCTTATATTGGAGGTTCCAATAGACTTATGTTTGTGATTGGTTGAAGTAACGTGCAAATTAGCATGTCCTTACAAGGGTGGGACATGTAATGTACCCACCTCCCACCATCAATCCTGTGCAGATATATAGCTGTACATGTTCTTCCTATCCAAAACTGAATTTGAGTACATTTGGATTTTGGCTACTACTGAATTAAGGCAAGTTAATGGGCAACTCGTGCATGTTTTGTTATCAGATTATTTAAAGATTAAGAATGCGAATATGCCCTGTTCATGCCACCCAAGATCCTTCCTAAGTTCTTTCTAAAGAGCTGAAAGTCAATGCAGTGCGATGAAAGTGACACCAATTAATCATTAATCCTGCAGTTGGATCAGTCGTGCACCAATCAGAAACCATACCGGTGGTTGGGAGCCGTCGGGTGGACATGAAGCTCTCGAATTGCATGGAGCAGATAAGCTCAACAACGACTGCAGGACAGCAGCGTCGTTGGTTATGCTCGCATGCGAACACATAGGGCGTAGTTTAAGGATTCGCATTAGTGAAGGATTATTATCACTATCCAATATTCATATCAATCAACATTCATGCTGACTTGGCCCAAACCCTTTTTCCTCGAAATTAAGTGACATGTGTATCCAGTCCGTTCAGAGAGATTTTTAAGTGGTCAATACGAGGTTCAAGTTGTTCGATCGTACGTAAACATCGTGGATCAGAAGAAGAAATATAAACACGGATCACATCAGCTAGCCGGTGTATAAATAGGGCAGCAGTACCAGCACAGGAGGCAAGGCAGTTTAGGTGAGAACAGAACAGGAGAGTCCCGTCGCAACACACAAGAGAAAGAGAGAGCGAGAAAGCAAAGCCAAAGCTAGGATGGGCGTGCTCCTGGTTCTTCAGATCCTCCTCGTCGCTGCGGCGGCGAGAGCTCCTGCGGCCCACGCATGGGGCAAGGAGGGGCACTACATGGTGTGCAAGATCGCCGAGGTAACTGAACGAGCCCTGAATTTCAGTCAGGCACAATTAGAAAGATCCGTTTGTTTGTTTTCGCTGTCAGCGCCGTTGGAGAAGCGGGGTTTGTAACCGTGGGGCTGGACTCTCTTCTGCAGAGCTTTCTGACGGAAGAGGCCTCGACGGCGGTGAAGGACCTGCTGCCGGGATGGGCCGGCGGCGACCTCGCCGAGACGTGCTCGTGGGCGGACACGCAGCGGTTCCGGTACCGCTGGTCCAGCCCCCTCCACTTCGCCGACACGCCGGGGGACTGCAAGTTCGACTATGCCAGTAAGCCTCCCGGACTCTGAATCTCTGACCAACATTGTTCCATGCAATCTCGCCGTCTCAGAATCGCCCAGCAAGCTTTGCTAGCCGGGCTCCCTCCTTAAGCCTAACCATGTCGCGATCGAACATTACTGCGAACTTTGCTTCAAGAAAAGACACCAAAGCGAGTAGCTAGTAGATATGGTTGTGTGGCTTTGGATGCATCTCACGTTGTTGTCATGCCTCGTGCCGTGCGTACGTTTACTCGCTACAGAAGCAACCCCGGCGTCTGCCAAGTGGTTGGGCCGTTGGACGGTTGGACTTCAGGGTTCAGACGGAAAAGGCGTCAGGGAAGTTCACATCTTTGAAGGATCTCAGAGGAATATATGTATTATTCGACCTAGCTAAATTTGCTTGCGACCTGCTGCCAACCATGGGAGGATGCGTCGAGCATAGGTCTCCTTACTTGTTTGGTTGGGAAAGGAAGTTAGGCTTGGGTCATCGTCGTCTCCACAGATGGAAGGCATATAAACGAGTCCCTGCTTGCCCCTCTAGCTGTTTGCTTGATATTGATAGCAATAACGATATGCCCCTATTGTGCAAGTCGCAATGAACGCATGCAGATTTCGTGCAGTACTATTTTTCAGGTTAGAAGCTTTTTTTTTCTTTATTAAGTTTAGAAAACGAGAACAAATGACAGGTAGCTGAACAACCTAGTGCAAGTACAAAGTAGAGAAGTTCAGAGCTTATCTTATACAGCAATTGGTACTTCTGAGCAGGGGACTGCCACGACACGAAAGGAGAGAAGGACATGTGCGTGGTTGGAGCAATCAACAACTACACGGCGGCACTGAAGGACTCATCAAGTCCATGTAAGCATCGATCGTTTTCATCGTGTGAGCTGACTTCAGAGTTCAGACCAAATGGCACCTAACATCCTTTGCCTGAACCTCCATCAGTTGATCCGACCGAGAGTTTGATGTTCCTGGCCCACTTCGTCGGCGACGTCCACCAGCCGCTCCACTGTGGCCACACCGCTGATCTCGGCGGCAACACCATCGTCGTCCACTGGTACAGAAGGAAGAGCAACCTTCACCATGTACGCTACCTTCTTGACGAACACACAGTCAATGAATAATATCAACCCACTGCTTTCAGTTTACCTTTTCTGACATCTCACACAAATAGCACTCCAACTCGTATTGTTTCAGGTATGGGATGTGAGCGTCATTGAGACAGCCATGAAGGACTTCTACGACAACGATCTAAGCACCATGATACAGGCCATCCAGCAGAACATCACTGTAAGTACAAGTTCATCCGTCACTTCAGCTTTTCCGATTTGTTCAAAAAAAAAGTCACTTGAGCTTTTGCCTGGCTTTTAGTATTGTCGAGTTGTATTGATTGGTCTTTCAAACAAAAAAAAAAGTTGACTGAGCTCTTCTCGTTCAGGAGGAGTGGGCTAACGAAGAGAAGCAGTGGGAGACGTGCCGTAGCCGGACAAAGACTTGTGCTGATAAGTAAGCTCGTGATGCTGCTGCAGAAGAAAGCTCTCAAGTCTTCAGAGACTAACTGGTCAAAACAAACTCTTGCAGGTACGCTGAAGAGAGCTCAAAGCTGGCCTGCAATGCATACGAGGGTGTTGAGCAGGACTCCACCTTAGAAGGTAGGTTTCTCATGAAGTTAAGTTTGTGAGGTTAATGATTTGCTTATAATTCCGTTTGGAAGAGATGAGATGCGAATAACTGAGTTTGTGATCCTCTTTGGAACTGAACTGCAGATGACTATTTCTTTGCCGCGCTACCGGTGGTTCAGAAGAGGATTGCCCAAGGAGGCGTGAGGCTTGCTGCAATACTCAACAAGATATTCGGTGGGAACAGCAGGCTGCAGAGCAGTTGATCAAGTGGAAATTAAACAAGAGCAAGGGGGAAGGAATCGGTCTGCATACTGAATTAGAATACGATCATCTTGCCTGACAATGTAACGACTAGATGCATTTTCTACAGTATTCGTCAGAGTAGCTCACGACTTGTTACAAAATTAAAACAATTCGCAGTAATGATGCATTTATTTACGTCTGTATTCCTTTCAGATAGATGTAAAAAAAATTTGTCGTTCTTTCAAAACAAGTAAAAAAATGTCAAAAAGAAAAAAAAATTGTCCCTGACTGAATGCCTCTGCGTCTGGCTATGGCAACTGTGTCGAATGCACCTGCTCCGACGTGTTCGCTTGGCTTATCAACCACCAGCCAGCAGTACTTCAGTCTCACAACAAATCAGCATCAGCCACCAGCCACCAGCCAGCCAGCAGTACTTCAGTCTCACAACAAATCAGCACCAGCCACCAGCAAACCGAACAGGCTGGTCCGACCTTGATTTGGCCGCGCCGAGCATACCTGCCGATGCGGCAGTTCATTTTAGCAGCCCCAACGTTGGGCACGCTGGTGGTTTGCAACATCCAATCGGCCCCTGGGCCGTTGCCGCGGGGAGGGTTGGGGCTCGCTGGCGTTGTGCGCGACGGGGGACCTTGTTTTTATTTTTAATTTTTCTTTTTTACGATTTTATAAAAACGGTGTTCGGATGACATATTTTGCAAATCTGTTACCCAATCGCTGATTGAAACGGCGGTCGCCGTATGATACGTCGGCAAGGGCCAAAACCGCCGTGCGGATAGAAAAACCGCCGAATGAAATGGCGGTAAGCTACAGTACCGTGCGGCGCTACAGTAACCACGCGGCATTGTAGCGACATCGCCGTTTCATTTGGCGGTACCTCCCTCCCGTGTAAAAAATGGAGCTAAAATTTATACGAAAATTGTAGATCTCGACGAGATCTACAACTTTATAGGTCAAACTTTTTTCATTTGAAATCATCTTCATGTTCAAATATTTGAGCACCAAAATAATTCGTAATGAAAAAAGTTTGAACAACAAAGTTGTAGATCTCATCGAGCTCTACAATTTTCGTATGAAGCTTATCTCCAACCAAATTCATAAGAAAAAGTTATAATTTTTTGAAGATGTGTCGTCCAGAGAAGAAAAATTCTTTTGATTCATTATATCTGAGCATCGCGTGGATTATTTAAATATCAAGATGAGTTCAAATGAAAAAAGTTGTATTAAGTGGTCTTTCAAAAAAAAAAGTTGACTGAGCTCTTCAAAAAAACGAAGAGAAGCAGTGGGAGACGTGCCGTAGCCGGACAAAGACTTGTGCTGATAAGTAAGCTCGTGATACTGCTGCAGAAGAAAGCTCAAGTCTTCAGAGACTGACTGGTGAAAACAAACTCAATGCAGGTACGCTGAAGAGAGCTCAAAGCTGGCCTGCAATGCATACGAGGGTGTTGAGCAGGACTCCACCTTAGAAGGTAGGTTTCTCATGAAGTTAAGTTTGTGATGTTAATGATTTGCTTATAATTCCATTTGGAAGAGATGAGATGCGAATAACTGAGTTTGTGATCCTCTTTGGAACTGAACTGCAGATGACTATTTCTTTGCCGCGCTACCGGTGGTTCAGAAGAGGATTGCCCAAGGAGGCGTGAGGCTTGCTGCAATACTCAACAAGATATTCGGTGGGAACAGCAGGCTGCAGAGCAGTTGATCAAGTGGAGATTAAACAAGAGAAAGGGGGAAGGAATCAGTCTGCATACAGAATTAGAATACGATCGTCTTGCCTGACAATGTAACGACTAGATGCATTTTCTATACGTCAGAGTAGCTCACGACTTGTTACAAAATTAAAGCACTTCGCAGTAATGATGCATTAATTCACGTGTGTATTCCTTTCAGATAGATGTAAAAAACTGTCGTTCGTTCAAAAAAAAAGTAAAAAAATGTCAATCAACAAAGAAATGGACAACAGCGGAACCTTTTCTCTTGTCTATGTAGCTATGTTACAGAAGAACAATGGTCCATAAGATCTCAACACCAAAACTGGAAGAACTGAAATCAGAGCTCCAAGGACAACAGTTGATACAGGTAAAAAAGGAAGCAGCCTCTTTTTGATTAAATCCACAGGCGACAAGATTGTGTCAACCAATGAGGCTGAGATCCTTTCTTCAGCAGCAGATCAGTGAAAGTGTGGATTGTAGAATACCAGCACATCTCTGTAAACACCCATGCTGGGTCTTGATAATGCTGACAAGGTGAAGTTTACAATAGCTTCAGACCACCAGTGACATCATCGACCATATCAGCCGGCCCTGCCCAGATGAAAAAGCAAGATCAGCAAAAGAACACCAGCAAAATGTACAGAACATGCTAACATAACTGAATGCAACTTACCAAGAATAGCCATGACTGTTCTTGAATCTACAGAAAGTTTAAGTTTAGAGAAAGGATAATTCAAACAATTAGAAAAAAATTGAGAAAGAAGAGAATGTTACAAGTTAAAACTCGAACAACTCACTTGGAGCAATCTGTGTTCTTCCAGCATCTATGGTTATGTGAGTTGGCAAATTCAAAGACTTTGCTCTCCCCTGCATAAAAAAGGTAAATTTAGACATTCTGGAGTAAGGAACATATGTGACATGTTAAACAAAACAAATGAAAAATCCGCCAAGTTTTTATTTATTTATTTATGACCAAGAGTCATGGGGGAGACCCCCCCCCCCAACAGCCACCCACCCACCCAACCAACCCAAATAACAATCAGCCAAATCCTTGTCATATTTAAGAGAATTAATAAAGGATTACACCATGCAAGTACCAAATGTTCCATTTTTAGAAAATAAAGACATCAATTAACGAAATGGTGAAACTATTTCAGGATGAGGTATTATATTTCCGCTCATGCTCATCTCATCATGTTTGGATCTCAGAAAAACAGTTTCAATATAGTCAATATGCAATAAGGAAGAACATTTACTTGTAAAACAAGCATATCTTCCTCGCTTTCTATTTTCACAACCACTTTAACTTGCCCACACCGCTCCCACCTGAAAAAAATGAAAAGTAGAGAGCAAAGTAAATTTGACATATGTTTTGCTATCTCAGTGGAATATAAAGTTGAACATTTGAAAGAAGATTCAAAAAACATAAAAAAAATTCTGGAAATACCTTCTTAGTGATTTTGGCGCTCTCTGTTGGAGTTTTTTGAACAGACCAAGAGTTGCATGGCTACAAAAAGAGAAAAAGGAAATCAACATACTCAAATACTCACATTTCAAAAAACAAATAACTGAAACATAGATGCGATTATATAACTCTTTCACTGCTGAAGGTTATGACTGAAGTGCGGTAGGCAAAGAACAGCATCAATTTTGTAGCCTTGGAAATTTAATTCATCAAAGCTAAATGTCCACATGTTTCATGGCCAGACTAAGGAGTGCATCTCATGTGAAAATGGCACAGATATTGGAAACGGTGAAAAACAATTCAAAAAAATTGAGAAATGCATCAGAGATTTTATCGATACATTCTCTATGGCAATGAGGATGAATGGCTGTCTGGCCAAAGATGACTCCCTTAAAAATTATATTGGCTTATTTCCACTTTGTGGAAGGCAGCAAGCTTTGGATGTAGCACAAGTACTGCCATGTGAAGCAACCAAGATAAAAGGTAACACTGACTTAGCCATCCAAATGCAGTTGATAAAATTGTATGGGATAACGGATGAGAGAGTCAGATGGTATAGCTATTATTGCATTGTGATGTTTCAGCCAAACAAGCTACAGAATGGCTTATGACTATATGAGTCCAGGTCTCAAGTAGTAGGAAAAAATAATCCACACTGCTCCATCTATCTGACTTTATGATGGAAATGAATAATTCTAGACAACATTATGAACTTTTGTGTATTGTAGTACACAATAAATAAACCAAACAACAGGTACTGATTAACTGCAAGCATAGAAAATTAGAAAGAACAATGAGACTGGCACCACGTGCCATGTGAAATGTGATTTCTTCTTATTCCTATAGAACATTAGTGACAAGAATATGAAATCGTAAATAGCAAAACCATTTTCTTTGTTCTACTAATTTCATTTCTGTACCGACATGAATATCTGTACAGGTTCCATAGTTTGTTCATCGGTAATACAATGTTTCATCATCATAAATGCATCAAAGCACATCATAACCCTAACAGGGCCTTGGTCTCAAACAGTTATTGATTCTAAAATATCCTGTGCTAGAGACGAGATGGGCAGGCTTTGGTTCAAAGGAATACTTGTCTCCACCAAACAACCTTGGAAACCGCATAGGGCACAACCCAGGCAAACATTTTGTGCTTGCGAGCTAGGTTCACTTCTTCCCAGTATATACATACCAATCTTGAAATGATGCTACTGTGAAAGGAAGTCTCACCTGCATTGAGCAGCGATTTTCCCCTTTCCCATCTTCAAATCATTCCTGACGACCAGCACCTACCGTCAAAGCAAAAACCAACATAATTTGACATTATATCCTCATCCTGCACTAAAGTACCATCCAACAGATCAAAATAGTAGAATCATGAACTAAATCATCTCCAGTACCATCTTGAAATCTTCTATAATCTCAGCGAGGTTCTCGATCTCCAGGGGGCTGGCGGCGGCCTGAGCCTGAGCCCTCTCCGCCTCCTTGGCGGAATCGGACTTGGTCACCACGTTCCGCGCCCAGAAGAGCAGCCGGAGCCCGGTCCTCTTCTGCCCGCCCGCTCGCTTCGCGGCACGGCTGCGGCCGGAGTTTTCGTCATCATCTTCTTCCGAGTCGTCCTCGGAGTCGTCATCGGAGAGCCCCCCGGTACCGGGGGCGGCGGCCTGGCGCGGGAGGCGGGTGAGGGCGAGCAGGTAGCCGAGCGCGAAGCAGCCTGCGGCCCCGGCGACGGCAGTGGCGGCTGCGGGGAGCGCAGCGGCCGTTGGGAGCGAGAGGACGGAGGCCGACGCGCCCATCGGGTTCGCCGTCGCCGGTCACCGGCGGCGGCGTGGGAGGTGGTCACTGGTTAGGTTGTGTTGTGTACCAATCCGTGTGTCACAATACTGAGGTTTGGGGAGGGGAGACCGGCAGAGTGGATTCTGACATGTGGGTCCGCTTGATCAGTGCGTTACACACACGCACTTGCACATCGCTGCACGGCGGACAGCTGCATGACCGGCTGATAGAATGGTCCGATTGGAATTAGGCTGTTTGAATCCATCTCAACTAAAGTTTAGCCAACTAATTGAAAGAGCTAAATTTTGGCTAGTTAAAGGTCCGATTGGAATTAGGCCTGTTTGAATCCATCTCAACTAAAGTTTAGCCAACTAATTGAAAGAGCTAAATTTTGGCTAGTTAAAGATGAGCTAGCTAAACTTTAGCTGAGAGTGTTCAGATCCTCCAACTAATTGAACACAATAGACCATGCTACCCCTCATGAAAATAATAAAAAAATAAAGGATGATGGCTACATTAATTTTAGAAGGGCCAATCTTGTCTTTAAACATGTTTTAGCTGGTTTTAGCCGGGTTCAACCAGCTAAAAGAATAGTGCATCTTTTAATCTCCAGCTAAAGTTTAGCTGTGTTTTAGCTGGCCCCATTTAGATCCGAGGCAGCTAAATTTTAGTTGTGGGATCCAAACGAGGCCTTAAGTCCTTTTTTTTTGCTAATGGGATTCAGACATTTAGGGCAAATGGCTAAAGAATAGACTAAAAACTTTAGCCCCTCATGAGGACCAAAACCGGGCTAAAAGTACCTCGAAGCAGGTGATTGACATCTTTTACCCCTGATCCCCCACTGCATACCCTCATTATGAGGGGCAAATCAGTCATCGTGTCATTAAAATCTGCACTTTTAGCCACTAGATCCAAACAGCCAAGCAGAGCTAGCCTCTAAATGTTTGCTCATAGCAATGGACCCTAAATTAGGCGCACAAGATTTAATTAGGACAGAAACGATACGAGTTTCTTCTTTTCCTTTCTTTTCGTTTCTTCTTTTTTGAAACTAGAGTTTTCTTTGTTCCGTTACCCTATTTTGCACGTATGGCTGTACCCCCTGTTTCAAATTAATGTCATTCCTAAGTTAAACCTTTCATGCCTTTGAGTTTGACCATCGATTTCTTTAATCTTTTTGAAGAGGGAGCACTGGTTAGAATAACACCGTACAGCTAGTGTAGTACCCGGCAGTGTAGCACCCGCTGGGGCGTTCTCGTGCCCCGGCGAGCCTGCTGCGAGTGGTGGCCATCATCCCCTTCACCACAGCTCTGCATAAACGGATAAACCTACAGAAAATGCAAACTGCAAAGGATCATGGTCTCTTGCAGTCTGGATGTCAGTAATGCGGTTGTATGATCCATAGAAAAACGGCAAAACGACATTGAATAGAAGAAACTAACATCATGTCCAGGCATCGATGCCATAGCTCGGAATAGTTCTAGAACTATTTCAAAGGTTATTTATATATGTTGACCCATCCAGTTAATGCCTGGCAAAGATCTAGTAGTATTAGATCTATCAAGCTTAAACTAGGAGCTAGCATACCTGAAACATTACAATGTAACAAATTAATTGATAGAAACAGCATGCCAAACTGTAACTGACTAATCCAGGTGAGGGATCCACCACCATCAACTATATACAATATACAAGCAAAGTTCTCGCCGCCAGATGGTCAGCAGGGCCTAGATCATTTTCCAAAGCGTGTCGCAAATCTCAAAGGGTGGCACTGTCTTCTCAAACTCAGACTTCTGTATCTTCTTCCCATTCTTGTCGACAATATCTGATCAAAGCTAAGGACTTCCACAAGGCCATGACTTCTTTTGGCGGTACGACAAAGTGCGAAGGTAACCACTTCATTTTAATGTAACATTACTACATGAGTTCAGATTCTTTTATCTGAAAAGGGAACCCAGTAATAAACTGAAAGGATACAGCAGGAAATCTTATCTTGTTCTTCCAAATTTGGCATGATATTTGTTACTGACACACACATGGAAAGTGTATTTCTGCATGAAAAACGCAGCCAGTCACTTATTTCAACTCAGAAACAGGGAACCAATCAAGATAGCTGAAGCTCAATTCAAACTGAACTAGGCAGCACAGCTCAACTTTATTTGACAGTACTATTCAATTAATTTTTTGTGTTTGCCATAATGCTGCTCTAACCTCGAAAAGTTGAGCAAAGACTAATACAATCACTATGTAGTAGGGGGAGGGAAAGATGAGGCAGGCAGCATCTAGCAGGAATGCTGTCCAATAATCAAAATAGATACATATGTCTATTTCAAGTTAAACATTATGTTGTGAATATGTTCTCTACATTCGTTATTGCACAGAACAGCATAACACTAATTATTAATATAGCTAGCTCCTGTGGGACGGAGTTTCCAAACATTTCAGGATCCAGACAGTTTTGAAAACAAGAACAGTTTTGAAAGTTGAATGTCTGGAGAATTCATCAGTAACCTACTGAATGATTCTCAACTTACTCTGCCTTCCTCTTGTCTTTCTCCCTCTTCATAATAGCAATCTTCCTCTCTTCTACATTAGCTCTTTGATCGTCTAGGTTATCAATCTCATCACAGACTGCTGTGTTGACACCAAAGGTAATTAAAAGTCTTAACTTCCCTGAAATGCAACTTTCCAGAGTCCAGACGATATAAATACTGGGGCAAGAACTTATCTTAAATCTTGGCGAAGCTGTTTCTCTTCCTCAAGTTTTTCTTCTATCTCATTTTGCATTACATCCAGTTCATCATCAGCAACAGTTTCTGCTTTTGCTTTGACAATCTTTTCCTTGCAGGAGCGTACTTTTTCCTGATAATCTGTTATGCAAGAGGAACATGACATTAAGATGACAGTAATGTTCTATCTCTGAATTTTACTGTTCCACAGTAGATTTCAGGTGCCATAAAACAGTTTCTTGTTAATTTTATCTCTACCGATTCTGTAAACTGAAGCATTAATTCTGTTTACATCAAGATATAGTCTGCACTAATTTTAAGAAACACGTTCCAGTGCAAACAAATGAACATACAGTAGCGTTTTTAGGTTTGTCTACGTGAACTGAACTCAATAAAGAATGCAGGTTTGCAAAGCCTGGAAATATTCAGAAGATACTAGCAGGTTGTTAGGAAGTCAAACTAGTGATATCGAATGGTGGTAGCCTTTTAGATAATCTTCCATTGGTGTTTGATAGACCAATATTCCTGTGTACCATCTGCCAATTTATAAGCTTCCCAACCAATTGATCACTGAGACAGGTACATCTAGAGCTTGAACTTTGGTTCATTGCATGTGCAAGTGCAGAAACCAGAAATGAAAGTTGTTTCTTGAAGCTGAATCCTTTGGTGTGGAAGTGCTGGAATTCTAGTCTTGCTCTAAAAAAAACAATGATGCAAACTAGATGATTTACATTAGTGTATCTCTAAGAATTTGATGATATATTGATATGACCTGTTTTCATTGTTTCGCTTTGCATAGAAAATGCCCTTAGGCCTGTTTGGAGTCTAGACTAAATTAATCTGGTGTTTAGATGCCAATTAGAAGCGTTAAACATAGACTAATTTCAAAATAAATTATACAAGTCATAGCTAAAAGCTAATTGGTGGATATGACACATTTAGTCCTAATTAGCCCATGTTTACTGTAGCAATTGCATAGGCTAATCATAATTAGCAGCGAAAGCACTAATTCACGGGGCAAGGAGAAGCCAATAACAGCGGTGCTGAAGAAACCAGACCTCTCAGTTGCAGCTCGAGGTCGTCGGACCCTGAGAGGCAGGCGGACCGCAGCCTGCGCGCGCCCGCGACGGCCTGCGCGTAGGCTTCGGCGTCATCGTTGCCGCGGAGCACGCCCACAAGTTCGTCGGCGAAGGAGAGGAGCTCGCCCACATCCAGCCGCCTGCCCGTATCCGCCGCCATCGGAAAGCCCTGCCCTGAGCCCGCGCCGGAGGGACGGGAAGCCGTTGGGTGTGGCGGCCGCTGACGTGGGAGAAAAAGGTGGTCTGTTGGGATTCCCAACCAGTTCAAAGTTCGGCCGATGCGCGCCGTCGTTGCTGCTACTGCTAGAGATAGCAAATGCGGCCGCCGTCGTTGCTGGGAGAACGGCCGAACGGGGATGGCAACTGGGGGCAGCATTCCCCGTTCCCGTTCCCGTTCGGCCGTTTCCGCTCTCCGCGTGGGGCTCGGCTCTGAGGATATGGGCTGCTTTTCGCCGGCTCGGTTAGATATGGGCTTTTGCGGGATGGTCCCGGGCTTGTTGTGGCCTGCTTGCCCGGCACTGAGGGCTTCGTGCCCATTAATGGGCCCAGTCATGATAGAACGGGCTCGTCACTTAGGTTAGGCCTGGCCCAGGAAGCGAACCTTCCAGGGAAACCCTAATCCCCATCGGGGTGGTATATATACCATCCGCGTGCCGCCGCCGCATTTCTCTAGCCCCTTCCGAGGTTGCGCCACCACACAACTAACCGGCAGGGAGAGCCTACCGGCGGCGGAGAAGATGGTGTCGCTGAAGCTGCAGAAGCGCCTTGCCGCGAGCGTGCTCAAGTGCGGCAAGGGCAAGGTCTGGCTCGACCCCAATGAAGTCAGCGAGATCTCCATGGCCAACTCCCGTAAGGCCCCGCTCTGCTTCCTTTGTCCTCGGCCTTCCTCTTCTAGCCTACTTTCGCCGTTGATTTTAGATAGAGTTGTGGGTGCTTGCGGTACTGATCTCGGCGTCGGCGGGCCCGGATAAGCTCAAGTGGGTCGTATCGGGGGACCTGCGAGTAATCGATTCCGCTCGTTTTAGGGTTGCGTCATCTGATGACGATTTACATAAATAAGTTGTGATGAGCCGCTCTCAAGGTTGCTAGGCCTTGTGGTTCGTTATTGTGGCGTATATTCGTCTTGACGTGCAAATCAGTGCGGTCTCTGCACTATCTGTATCAGCATATGTGGTAGATTCGGTTGGTTTGTTTGCCGTGGTTGCTAGTGTTACTGTCAATTAGGTCATGACATCCATCCTCTTGTATTGCTGATTTGCGTATACACTGATGATTACTATATGTGTTTATTATTAGTAGATGGGTGTCCATGAAAAGTTAGGCGCTGTTGTTTTGTGGTGCAATCTTACTAGCAGCAGAGCTTTAGGTTGCCTCATTCTATTTAATGAGACCTTGATTGCAGCATGCTTTATCTGTATTGAATTTTGTTTTCTTCATACTGTTGGTTTTAAAATTTACCTCAAATAGACGCTCCAAAAAAACATGTCATAGTACTTGACGTTTGCCTATGTTAAGTGAGGGGTTTTATCCTGTGCAAGTGCTTATTCATGTAGTTTATTGGAACAGATTGTTAGCTAAAACTCGGGTAAGTTGGGTGTTGTGGTTAATGGATATCTCTCACTTAAAAAAGCTTTCTTATATTCCTTACATCGGACATTTGTTGCTGCTTCTTTATTCAATATTGGTGGTTTTCTTGCAAGATGTGCTATATGTTGCACAAAGTTTGTGTGTTTGAACTGCGTCCCTTGATATTATGTTGAAATCATGTTAATGCATGCCAAAAATCTTTTTAATTGCTCCAAACTGTAGTTTTGGAAACCCATTGCATGCAATCCAATGTGTATGCTGTCCTTTAGTAAATGCTGCAGTTGCCTTAGGACATTTGGGGCTGCATGCTTTTCTGACTAATTTTTTTTTGGCACTATGCTACTTAGTTGTGAAGTACCCTTGTTTTGTTTATGTGTGCCTCTCATATTCATAATACATATATTTGTAGTCTTGCTTGTGCATATAGGTTTTCTTTTTCCTATTGTGCTCATAAAGCTAAAACTGTTGTAAATTACTGAAGTTCTGCCAACTCAGTTGGTGTTTGATGAAGTTGATTCTTAGTCTTAGAGAACTTGTAACTTTTCTGGGTGTTATGTAGCTACAGTTTAGCGTGGATTCAAATGATAGTCAAGCAATTGGAGTTGCTTCATAAAGGACGCAAACTAACCTTTTTTTTTATGAAACCTACAGGCCAGAACATCCGGAAGTTGGTCAAGGATGGTTTCATCATCAAGAAGCCTCAGAAGATCCACTCCAGGTCCCGTGCAAGGAGAGCACATGAGGCCAAGCAGAAGGGTCGTCACTCTGGATATGGTATGTTTCTGCATTGCTTATTTTTCCATATATGTATCTGGTATCTCTACAATTGACCATTTCCTGAACATTTCTTAATCTGCTCTCTATACAGGTAAGCGTAGGGGTACCAGGGAGGCCAGGCTCCCCACCAAGATTCTGTGGATGAGGAGGATGCGTGTCCTGAGGCGCCTGCTGCGCAAGTACCGTGAAGCAAAGAAGATTGACAAGCACATGTACCATGACATGTACATGAAGGTCAAGGGTAACATGTTCAAGAACAAGAGGGTGTTAATGGAGAGTATCCACAAGTCCAAGGCTGAGAAGGCCAGAGAGAAGACGCTTAATGATCAGTTTGAGGCCAAGCGTGCCAAGAGCAAGGCAAGCCGTGAGAGGAAGATTGCCAGGAGGGAGGAGAGGTTGGCCCAGGTAAGATAATGTCTTGTTGATTCCAACCTACATCATTTGAACCTGTGTATGTGATAAGGCTGAGACATTTTGATACGTCCTGTGTGATTTTCTTTATTTTTAGATTCCATGTTGAAATGTTTCATCTTTGTGCAGGGCCCGAGGGAACCGGCAGCACCAGCAGCCGCAGCTCCAGCTGCAGCGTAAGTGTTCTTGAACTCCTTTCACATTGCTAGTATCCCTAGTTTAGATAACTATCATGTTTTGTTGACATGTTGGTTTTGTTATTTCTGTCGCATACCCAGGGCACCAAAGAAGGCGAAGAAGTGAAGGAAGCTTTAAGCATTCTGGTTCCAGCACCGGACTAATTTTGGAGCGCCTCTGAACTGTTTTGCTGTTATATATCCAAGCCGTGTCATGTCCCGATATCTCGAATATCATATATCATTTGTTGTGTTGGATAATGTAGTAGACTTGTTTATGCAGATTTTCTGGTTATGCTTTCATGAAACCTAGTTCGATGTGTTATTGTGGTTTTGCCTTGTTAATCTGTGATTTGACACGGTGGTTAACTTGCGTGTTAGCCTTGAGGTCCAATGTCCACCTGATCCGGGATTTCTATTGTTGGATCGATTGTCTATGGGATGATGCAGCTTCATATTGTGCTTTTTACTACGGGCTTAATCGAGGAGCATAGATTCCTTGGGAGCGCTGCGACTGAAGAGTGAGCGATTTTTCTGTCCTTGGTTCAGCAAGCAGCCTAACGCCTAACCCCAACAGCAAACAATTCTTTTGTCGCTACCTACCGTACGACCCATTTGATTACACACATTACGGAGGCAGATCTACGCTATTCTGATGCTGATGGCCTTCCAGTAGCTGGAGTTACATCATGGACTCAACGTGGGTGCAAAGTATATTATTTGCATTAATCACCCAGATGATTTCAGAAACAAACGGGATCCTGTAAATTTCAGTTGAAATTCGCTATGTATCTCATCTAGTGATGGCATATATTTGGAACCGATTGATTAAGTTCCGACACAGCGTATCTGTAAGGGTAACTGCAAAATTAGACAACGTTTGGGTAACCAATCTCTATGCTTGTTGTCGGCGTCTCGAGTATCAACTTGTTATGGATTTTGAGCTGGTTATCTAGATTCGACACCGGTGTGCAACCATGAAAATTGCTAAATTTCTCTTTTGGTTGAAAGCAACCACCAGTGATTTACCTTGACGAGTCCATTCCTTGATTTGAATGCGCGAGAAGCCGGAAGGCGACTGAAATTTCAGACTAAGCTGATTTGTTAACCTGAATACCTGATGCTTCCCGACATGCAGCGATGGGTTGGGTTGGGGGTGCGCTGGGCAAAGAGCTAGAGACGAGAGTGATCCTGCATGGGCGCCATGGCGCCAGTTGCGGCCGGCTGTGTCATTTTCCTCTTCCTTGGTCGTCACTCTCGGCGTGCACCAGACACTAGTACAACTTCTAGTCCTAGTCCCCTAGCTAGCTTGCATTGTCCCCGTCCCCACAGCGGAGACCCATGACCCACTAACACAACCATCTCGCCGGATGCCGACGAGCCTCTCCTTCCTCGACATGCCACCCAATGCCAAATACAGTTGAGCTCTCGTATGTCGCTGTGTTACACATTCATAACCTGTCGCTCCTCTTGTCTTTAGCCATCGCCGCTGCACTGGCCGCGCCTCTCAGGGAGTCAGGCCGTCAGGGTACTCGACAGAGCCATGGGTAATGCTAGCCGTCCAGGCGGCGGTGGTGGTTTCGGCGTGCAATGCTGCGTGCTCGCCCTGCTTCTTCTGCTTCCCGTTAGCACCGGGACGTCCAACGATGGTGCCATCGGCGGTGGCGCGGAGGCAGGGGAGAAAGCTGCGGGATGGACAGGCGGGCTGAGCCGGCGGAGTTTCCCGAAGGGCTTCGTGTTCGGGACGGCGGCGTCGGCGTACCAGGTGGAGGGCATGGCGCTCAAGGACGGCCGCGGGCCCAGCATATGGGACGCCTTCGTCAAGATCCCCGGTGAGCATTCAGCTGAAATCTTGCTGCAGCTCTGAAACACTTTTATGGATTATACAAGACATGTTTCATGGATTCGATTGGCCGGCCGTAATGTTGCTCTTCTTTCAGGCGAGATTGCAAACAATGCCACTGCCGACGTTACTGTTGACGAGTACCATCGCTACAAGGTGAAAAATTAACCTTCCTCCATTACGAGTCATGTGGTAGCGAAACCCTGATGATAAAATATTTCTTCAGCAAGAGTCTGAAACGCAAACGTTGCAATTTGCCCTATACTTTCTGATGCTAGCTTCAAGTTTACAAGTTCATAAACACTAGTCATCAGTTGCTAAAGCTTTTCCAGATGGTTATATGGAAAAGGGCTAACTTCTAGATTAGAAAATAAGATTGATGTTGTTCTTCTTCATGTAGGAGGACGTGAATATCATGAAAAAGATGGGGTTTGATGCTTACCGATTTTCAATCTCTTGGTCAAGAATATTCCCAAGTATTGTCCCCTTCTGCTCATTTGGGGTTATGTTTTTCTTAATGGATATTTGTTCTCTATTGCTGGTGCTAGTAGACTAATTTGTGGCAATGGGATATTGTTACAATAGATGGAGCTGGAAAAGTGAATTGGAAAGGAGTGGCTTACTATAACAGGCTGATAAACTACATGTTAAAGATGGGTAACTATATAGATAATGGTTTCAGAAATATTTCTTTTTTTGATCTATGGCGGTTGTTTGAGTTTCATGCTAAAATTTACTCTGCTTGACAGGCATTACACCTTATGCAAATCTTTATCACTATGACTTACCTAATGCACTAGAGGTCCAATATGGAGGGCTGTTGAACAGACAAGTGGTGTAAGTATGTTCAAATTTGTATTCATTAAATGTATAAAATGCAAAAAAAAAATAATGTGGCTATACTTTCAAGGTATACAGCATAAAACATTGTTTCCAAAGTAGTTCTGGTACTTGACGGTTTCCAAAGGTTTCATTTGTGTGTCACACATGTTTTCATTTGGTAAATTTTTTTATGTAGTAAGCTTTTGTTGCCTTGGTAGACAAATTTAATATTAGAAACTACTTAGTCTGCACTGGATAAATATTGAGTTTTGAGTCGCAATTTGCCCTCTGCCTCCATCCATCTATTCGGCATGTGGGTTGTGGATTGAGATAATCAAATATAATGCCTGCACATTAACATACTGAATCATGCAGGAAAGCATTTGCAGATTATGCTGATTTCTGCTTCAAGGAATTTGGTGACAGAGTAAAGAACTGGATGACATTTAACGAGCCAAGGGTTGTTGCTGCCTTAGGATACGATGATGGTAGATTTGCACCTGGAAGGTGCACAAAATGCAAGGCTGGAAACTCCGCTACCGAGCCTTACATCGTTGCTCATCACCTCATTCTTTCCCATGCTGCTGCAGTTCAGAGATACCGGCTAAAGTACCAGGTAGAAGTGTTGTAACTTCTTAGCAATCTAACCTAGTACCCAGGTTAGACAGGATAAGCGAAATAATACTTATTTCAGTAAAAAGAATTGGGTGTATACACAGCCCTAGATTTTTTTTAAATATCTCCATGGATAACTTGTACTTCCTCTTTTATTTAGAAAAATGAAGATTAGTGAGTGCTATATTGTAGCTACATAAAACCAGTCCTCTGTTCCAAAATGAAAGATGTTTTATTTCTCATTAATACAATTTCTATAACTTTACAGAAAATATATTTTCTACAATACCGAGTAGTAGCATTTATAACTGTTTCTAAATGTTCCTTTTCACACAAACTTCCCTTTCAGTCTGCACAAAAGGGAAAGATTGGAATTCTTCTGGATTTTGTCTGGTATGAGGGTCTAACAAATTCAACAGCTGACCAAGCTGCAGCTCAAAGATCAAGAGACTTCCATGTAGGATGGTAATTTTACTTCAACTTTATATATGTTTACTAAACTTTCTGCACTATGTTTGGATTCGTTTCAGATTCTGTTACTCTTAGTTAACGCTGCCCCGTTGCTTTTTGAGCATTGCTGTCCATTGGACAGAATGGTGTTCAAGTAGGCACGATGTTAAGTATTTTTAGAGCAGAGATGTGAATTTCTTTGTCGCCTCCATCCCAAATATTCAGTTCTAGCTGGACAGCTCACATGTTCATTTTGTTTCTACTCACCCTCATTTTCCATTGATCCATAGGAGTTCAGATTCCACCTTGTGTCACCATTGAACTTCCTGAGCTTTGAATATTTCAGGTTTCTGCACCCAATCATCTATGGTGAGTATCCCAAATCGGTTCAAGAAATCGTGAAAGAAAGGCTTCCAAAGTTCACAGCTGACGAGGTTAAGATAGTCAAAGGCTCTATCGACTACATTGGAGTAAATCAGTACACTGCTTATTATGTGCGTGATCAGCAGCTAAACGCATCCACTCTCCTTAGCTATTCATCTGATTGGAGAGCTGAATTTGTTTGTAAGTCCCCTCCTTCATTTACATCTAAATGGAAATGAAAGTGCCTCAGACCCTGAGTGCTCCTAGTAAAGCGAAAAAGGATGTGCAATTTTTGAAGTAATTTGAGGACTTGTTTTGAAAGGAGTAATGCTTCTTTATTATCTGAAGCAATTTTCTAATTCCTCTGCATCTATTGATGTTGCAGATGAACGCAATGGTGTGCCTATCGGACCAAGGGTATTGATCACTTCTATTTCAGCTATAGTCAAATACATGATAGCAAATTGTATATACGTATTCTTTGCTGAAGCAACCAGGTTTAATTGCAGGCAAATTCAGATTGGCTATATATCGTGCCTTGGGGACTATACAAAGCTGTCACTTACGTCAAGGAGAAGTATGGCAATCCCACAATGTTCCTATCTGAAAACGGTAAAACTCTTAGTCCTGCTCGCAATGCTACCTGCTACCTGTTAGTAAAAAAACCTAGCCCCTGCTTGCTAAGCTTGGATTGTCTTACCCCAGCCCCTATTTTAAAAAATAACATGACTGAAACAGCGTGATAGTGTATACCCGACGCCGACAGGTATGGATGACCCAGGCAACGTCACCATCGCCGAGGGCGTGCACGACGCGACGAGGGTAGGCTACTACCGGAGCTACATCAGCAAGCTGAAGGAGGCGATCGACGACGGCGCCAACTGCGTGGGCTACTTCGCCTGGTCCCTGCTGGACAACTTCGAGTGGAAGCTGGGCTACACGTCCAGGTTCGGCCTGGTCTACGTGGATTTCAAGACGCTCAGGCGGTATCCCAAGAGCTCGGCCTACTGGTTCAGGGATGTCATCACCGGCAAGAACTAATTAAGCTTGTGTGGTTCAGGGTTTTTAGTTTCCGATGCTCTGAACCCACAATAATAAGCATGAGGGCAAAAAATAATGCGACGTGACTTGAACCCTTCTTGCATGATCAGTGATCATCTTCAAATGCGCTGATGTTGTACTCTGACGGTGTGTTGGTGCATGTCTACTGCACGTTTTAGAAGAGCTCCATGAGAATATAAAACCTAGTATTGGTTAGATCAGGTCACTATCACAGGAATCCTCATCTTAGACTATTCCAAATCGTCATCTCACACAATTTCCGAGCTATTAAATTCTGTATCATAGATATCGGTGATTACCTGTTACTGCACCTGATACTGCAATTGGTGATCGTGAGGAGTCGACTATTGATGAACAAGGCGAAGTTGGGCCTCGTCGGGGCACTCAGCCCAGGAAGGCTAATTGGCTAACTCACAGGTTCATGGGTCAGAGTGGGCCAGCAACTTGTAAGTGTGCGTGCGTGAGTAGAGTTCCCGTGAGAACAAATGCCATATCAAAGCGATGGGCCACGACCGGCAGTACTTATGCGCGCACCGAAGAACACAATCACAAGCTTGTGATGATGGGCCTGGCGCAGCTTGGGTTAGTACTAGCATGTGTTGGGATATCACCCAAGCTAATATACCCAAACAATAGCTAAGACAGAGAAATAGAGACAAGCAACAATATATTACTTATCAATAGTATTCTCAGGAATCAGCCCTTTACACGTTAAAGAGGGGTCTTCTTTTATAGGGAACTCAAGATGCATCTTTACATTCCTCTTATGCCTTTGAAAACCAGGCATCATCTTCTAGACTATACAACTTTAGCGATCCAGAGACATAGTAGTATACTTGCACCCGTCAATGTGAATGCGTGGACCAGCAATACCGTATTGGACTCGGCTTGGACCCGATCTTCCTTGACTTCGTTGGCATGTGTGGAGTTATAGTTGCCTTCGTTGCCTCTTTGGCGACCGAGCAGCGACGATCTCCCTCTGCCGATCCACGAAGCCACTAGCGCCTCTGTCGCCCTGTCATATAATAGAGACGAAGCAGATCACGGCACACTTACCATAATGAAAGCTCGGGACTAACTTTATTTTATTCAAGTAGCTGTTTGCACCACTTAAAAAGCTATATTTCTATGCTCCTCCCTGATCAAGGACCGAAGGCATTCCCGCGGTTGTTTCTGCACACGAAGGCAAAACACTTTGCCTTCCATCAGAACGAAGGCAAATGTGTGTAATAATACTAAAAATCCATCAAAGGTGTTTCTTGGCAGGTCAATTCCTCAATACTGTAGACTAGGCTTGTACCATGACTAAAGGAAACATGAGCCCCTGTGCTGGTACCGAAATTACTCGTTTTGTGGACGCAACAGACCCACTTAAAAGTCTGAAATGACTTGCAGGAAGCACTGGCAACGGTCGCGCGTGGGACATCAGACATCACTATGCTATGCACACACTTGTATTCGTTAGGATGAGACGAGGTTGTGAGTCATGACGCGAATGAGCACGGTCGGCCCCAAAGATGAGACTGCACAAACCGCTGCTCGGAAGCTTTCGGCTCAAACGCTGCGCGCGTGCGCCCGTACCAACCAAGATTCACGGCGCCTTCTGACAAAGACGAACGAACGGCAGGCCCGCGGCCACCGGACGTACACGGCTACACGCCCATGCAGACCGGCCGCGGCCGGGGGATACCGCCTCCACTGAGCACTGGTTACTTGCGTGAATTCTAGACTGTCCGCGCTAGTCCTACTCTATTTTCATTCTCTAAAACGAATATTCTATTCTGGTCATCAAGATTTTTTCACTATATTTATTTCTCTCGCACCCATCATTCTTTATATCTCATACTCTATATCAACTACTAGAAGTCTAGAATGCAGGACCCATATGTCAGAGTTTTTTTTATTTTTTTCATTCCCTCCTCTTTATCCTGTCCGCCCACCACCACCTCCTCCTCCTCTCTCTCTCCCTTCGCACGGCTCTCTTCCCCTCCGCTCTCCACCCTCTCTCTCTCCTCTCCGCCCTCTCCTCCGCTCTTCGCCCTCTCTCTCCCCTCTCCGCCCTCTCCTCCGCTCTCCACCCTCTCCACTCTCCGCCCTCTCTCTCTCCTCTCCGCCCTCTCCTTCGCTCTCCGCCCTCTCCACGCGGCCAGGCCGCCGCACGAGACGCGGGCCCAGCGCCCAGGCTGGCGCGCAAGGCAGAGCCGTGGCCCCTCGCAGCGGCGGTGCCTCGTGTTGACGGAGGAGCAGGTGCCTGCGGCGAGCCTCGCGCTGGCTAGCTTCGTCTGCAGTGGCATGTGCATGTTGGATCGAATCTCGTGAGATCCTCCTCGATCTCCGGCGGAGGCAGCGGCAGTGGATCCATGCCATCTCCGACACGCGGAGGACGGCGGCGGTGCCTCACACCCGCGGAGGAGCAAGGGCCGGCGGCAAGCCTCGCGCCGACCTCTGCCCCTCCCTCTCGCTCCCTGCACCCGGGCGGTAGAGCTCCATGCGGTGGGGATCCGTCGGCGGGCAAGGGCGGCCAACGTCTCCCTCCTCTCGTCATTTTCTTCCCCGGCACGAGGCGAGGCGAGCAAGGGCCCTATCCTGTGGCCTTCCTCTCCGGTGACCCATCCTCTCCGGCGAGCAGCCTCCTCCCTCCCTGCTCTCCCTCCCTTTCACTGCCTTCCTTCTGTTTCCGAGCACGGGCGCGAAAGGGCTGTGGATGGGGCGCTAGCATTGGCGGGAGGCAGTAGCGTACCCTCTCTCTCTGCTGGAAATGGAGGACGGGAGGAGATACACTTGTTTGGAGGGGTATATTTGATGCGACAGGACTTATTTTAAGCCCTCGAGAACCAATCACTCTCTCAATTCACCGTTTGCAGATGAGGAGCAACCGACAGAGTATGACAGATAGGACTATTTTTTTTATATTCGCTAGGATTCGATTCCCAAACTTGACCGGTTCTTCTCCCTCGCCTCGAGGGTTCTCTTCTGATTATAGATCCAAGTGGATAGAGCTACACCTTGTACTTTATCTGTATCGTGTAATATGAATAAGGCGAAGCCCAATGCAACAGCGTGGACTGCTGCCTCGCAGAGCCACTAGGCTCGGATGCCATGTGGAACAGAGAGACAGTGATATCACTATTAAAAAAACCACTTTCGGTTCAACCATGTAGTCCCGGTAGACATTGGACCTAGGACTAATGTGAGCATTAGTCCCGGGTCTAATAGCTAGACGAACAGAAGACTCTTTAGTCCTGGGTAATAACCTAAAAATCAATTTAGTCCTGGGTGGTGGCTCCACCCATGACAAATAGAACATTTTAGTCCCAGGTGAAACCACGCACCGGGACTAAATGGCCTGCACCGACGCGGAGCGCGAAATTTTCTAAGTCCCGGTGTCCTCTCTCCTATATCTTTCTCTCCTCCCTCACTTCAACCTTATCCTCTCATCCTCTCTCTATCCTCTCGTCCTCTCTCTCAGGTAGGCTGTCGGGGCACGAGCTCAGGCCGCCAGGGCGCGCGGTCAGGCCGCCGG
>CM014276.1:62572989-62611953 GCA_004135705.1 Alloteropsis semialata
GGTTTGTAACATCCACAATATGTTACAATATGCTTGGGTAGAGTACCGGTGCACGTTGGGATGACTCTAGATTTAGAGAATCCAGAAGCTGCTCGGTTTCCAAATGGTTTGGACTTTAGGGGAGATTCTAGCGACTGGATTTTGGGATTCTCAAAATCCTAGAAGCTAGGGTAGGGCACCTTCCATCAGATTTTGGGTGCCAAAATTACCATTTTGCCTATGATCACTCCATTTCCAATGTACTGGCTCAAGGGCTCAAGGCAAGGGTATTATGGACATTAGCTTCCAACCACCGATAGTCAATCAAGGACCAAACGGATAGAGATTTTACTTTCTACAATGCAAGATTTTATTATCTCTAATAAACTATCAAGGACCCAAACGGACAGAGATTTTACTTTCTACAATACAAGATTTTATTATCTCTAATAAATCCAATCCAAACAGTGCCTTACATATACGGACAAGCTGATTGTTACCTAATTATTTTGGAGCTCGAGTTTTTTTTTTTTTTGAATAATTTTGGAGCTCGAGTTGCGTAGAAGAAAAATCAAGTGCCCACTGAACTACTCCGTCCTAGCAAATAGAAAAGTCGATATGGAAGGCCCATGAAAGTAGCCCACCTAATTCTTTCTGGGAAGGCAATTTAGCCTACACACTGCTTATGGCCCATTGCAGATTATCCAACGCGATCCCGTTCTGTCGAAGGCTACTAGGTCGCGCCCCTCATCTGACGCGCTCCCATCGCTCCGCGCTCCCGCCGGCGCCAATTCGACTTATTTCCTCGCGTATTGTTCAGTTGTTTCGATTTCGATTCGAATCGAAATCGAGCGCGCGAGGGAGCGTCCGCATAATACATAGAGCTTGCTCAGATCGGTAAGTTTTTAGCAAGTTTTTATTATTTATTTGTCACATCGAATCGAATGTTTGGAGAATAATTAGAAGTATTAAACGTGGATTAACGACAAAATCTATTCCATAATCCCTGGTAAATTCGCGAGACGAATCTATTGAGCCTAATTAGGTCATGATTAGACAATGTCATGCTATAGTAAATAATCTCTAATGACAGATTAATTAGGCTTAATAAATTCGAAATTCAATTTCCAGACGAGTTGTGTAATTAGTATTTTTATTAGTATTCGAATACCCCTTCCGACATCTTATTTTTATGATTCGACAAGTTTCTATTTTTCGAACTAAACAAGGCTATAGATGTATTTGAGAAATTTCAGAATTTGGGTCTCAATTCGTAAGTTTTTCACAATTTGACACCTTGTTCCACATGTCATTGATTCAGAGTGACTCTGCATGTCATTGTGATAGCGATGTCAAATTTTGAAAGATTCACGAATTTAGACCTAAAATAATGAAATCTCTCGATCTAAAGACAAGGCGGGGTAGATAGATCTGGAGGAGACAGAAACACACCGAGACACAGCGCGAGGGAGGGAGGTCGACTGCCCACCACCGCTTCCGTGCGGCCGTGCCCTCGATACCAAGTATCATGGGGCTGCTGGGTCAAAAGCGCCTCATCTCCATACAGAGGGAGCGGAAGCGCTGCCGGCAGAGACAAATCCGCAGTAAGGCGCCTCTGAGCCCTCTCTGCTATTCATCTCTCATGGTCCTGGGTGAGTGTGACAAGCCTCTATTGCTTCTTATATTTCTCGTCTTATATTTTTATGGTGTCTGCTTATACTGGTTCGTATTATCAATTCTTTTGTGAAAAAAAAACTTTTTTTTTCTCTTGAGGGGTCTAACAGATTCATTTGGATAATTGGATCTATCTCAGCTGGAACTGGCTGTCCAATGTATATTCGACCTCTTAATGCGTGTTTGCCAAATCACAAAGGTTTTTTAGTAGAGTTTGCTCAAACAGTCCTAATTTATGTCGAATCTTCCCCTTTTTTATGGATTTGTTGAAGAATAATCTGGAGAAATTCAAGAGGTAACATGAAATAATTATTACCATGGTAGCAGTATCCATAGACATGCATGATTTGCGAGATGGCTGAGACGCCATGTGCTACAGTGTCAAGTTGGTTGGGAAGCCTTCATTGTTCGGCTAGTTGATTCAGGTCAACCTTTACAGGGAGACAATGTTTGGGAAAGGGCATTGACCCCATTGGTAGGCTTCTCCTTCATGTAGTTGGGCGCACATGGCAAATGTTTATGGTCCATTCAAGCCTTTTTTTTTTCTTGAATTGAAACAAGCTGCTTTTATATGCTTTGGTGGAATAAGTTCCACGGTAAATGATTTAGTATTCTTTGCACATAAATTGAACAGTAGAAAAGGTTGGATTGCTATGCGCCCTATGTGCTTGACTTGGTTGTTTTCTTCTGTTAATAACTTAATATTGATACTATATTTATTCAGTAACATGCATTATATGCTGCAGATCAAAATTCTACTGAAGTGCCCCACAAAAAGGACTCATTCAACCAAGAAGATGATCATTCTGAGGTTGGTAAAAGATCAAGATATTCAGGGCCAAACCTTCCTGAGGTACAGCATAAATGTTGGTTATGGAAAGATTATATCAAAATTGAAACATCAGCATGATTTCTCTAACTGCTCGAATTGATGGACCTATGCTAGCTACATAAAATTTTGTGAAAGAAATATTTAGCACTTCTTTGTTATTGTGACACTGAAGGCTAAAGTCTAGCTTCCTCAATATTGAGGCGAATTTAGTTACATACATGGTAACCATAACCAAAGTGTTTATTTAAAATATTCAGGTTTCAGAAACTCGTGCGCCTTTGGTTCACTTCCCTGTAGAAAAGATGCAAACACAACCAAATTCCATCCTTCTGTAACCTGGTTACCATATAGTCAGTAGTTACTAGCAGATTGACATGAGACATTAAAAGATAGATTGTAGCACACTGGCAGTTTTTGTTACATGATATCACTTTTAGAGGAACATGGCTCTGCTTTGTGGTTCCCCATTCTGAATTCCTGGGCTTATTCTCTATTGTTTCTTCCACTGCCTCTTCTAGAAAGTAGAACACTTAACTACATTGTTTCAATGCTATGCTGCAATTGAGTTTCTACAAGTCTCCAGTTCAGTGTTCATTTCACTACAATGCTTCATATGTCTAGTACACATGTCCTATTGAACTGCACGTCCTTATACTGGTCTGTTGTGTACTTGAGAAGGCCTGTATGTATCTTATTTGTAGCTGCCAAAAATTTTTAGGCTGTTTAAATATTCATTAATACTTTGTACCATATGCAGAAGTTAAAATTCCCTAGTATTCTAATACAACATGTTGTTTAGGACATTGACATGGTTTGCAAGGTGAAGCTTTGACCAATAATTTCTTTAGACATATGACATTTCAAATAAATATAAATAAATCTTTGAAAGTAATTTTCATGGTGAATCTAGCAACATCTGTTTTAAATTGTCAATCTAGGTAGTTATTTTATATATTAATGATCAAAATTAAAACTTTGAACGGCAGGAATCCTAAAGCGACATATATTTTGAACCTGGATGAGTATTATTTTGCACTGGTCTGCTGTGTAATTGCTAAGGCCTGTGCCATGTATCTTATTTTGTAGCCGCCAAAAAATCTGAAGAAATTAATTGCCTTTACTATTCCAATGCTGTACTTTTTTCATGCTTTTTGCAGGATATCTGGTGCCATATACATTCCCTAATGCCACTGCGTGATGCTGCTCATTCTGCCTGTGTGTCTCGTGCGTTTTTACGTTCTTGGAGACGCCACACCAATCTAGATTTGACTAAGGAAACACTATGCTTGAAACGAAATGCAAGCGGAAAGGGTGGTATAGCAAGGCGTTTCATTATCAGAGTTGACCAAATTCTGAAAAGGCACTCAGGCATTGGCGTGAAGACACTCAAACTTGAAATCCCTGATTATTGCAAGGTTGACACTTGTCATCTTAATCGTTGGCTTCAGATTGCTATCGCACCTGGGATTGAAGAAGTCATACTTCTTCTGCATGAAGATTACAGGAGAAAGTACAGCTTCCCATGTTCAATTTTATTTGGTGGGTGTGGAAACTCAATTCGACATCTCCGCCTCACCGACTGTGCCTTTCATCCCCCAGTTGTATTTGATTGGTTGAGAAGCCTGACAAAGCTGCGTCTGTATGAAGTGTGTATCACGGGGGATGAGTTAGGGAATCTTTTCTCCAATTCTTTTGCTCTGGAGGAGTTGGAACTCATGTCTTGCGGTGAGCTAATCTTCCTGAAGGTACCATTCTGGCTGGAGCGGCTCAGCTTGCTTTGTGTGTTTCAATGCAATATGCTCCAAGTGATTGAGAGCAAAGCTCCAAACCTGCACACTTTTAATTTCTTCGGTGACCCAGTACACCTCTCACTTGGAGAATCATCGCAAGTGAAGAACCTAGCTTTTAAGCTTTCACATAATCGCAACTCGGTCAGTTATGCTATTACCAAGCTTCCTTCCACTGTGCCAACACTTGAAACTCTTAAAGTAACTTCATTTGGTGAGGTATCCTCTCAAACTTCAGGTTGCAGATACCATTGTTATAACATATAATAGTTAGTCATGCCCTGAAATATAATTAGCCTCATATTTTTATGCAGAGGGTTAATACACCTATGGTAGCCAACAAGTTCCTTAATCTGAAGTATTTAATGATTTATCTTGGAAGTTATGGGCCTCTTTCCCCAGCCTGTGACTATTTGTCTCTGGTTTCTTTTCTGGATGCTTCACCTGCCTTGGAAACTTTCATCTTGAGTGTAAGTTGCTTTTCATCTTGTAATTCTATTCAGAAAAGAAGTGTTTATCTTGAAATATCTCTGGATATATTTAAGTGACATTAATTTGATCCTGTGCAGGTAAATCAGAAGAATGATATCAAGCATGATTCTGTTTTCGGGAATGCCTCAGATATGAGGCATATTCTTGGACACAAACATGACAGCCTCAGGAAGGTGCAGATCAATGGATTCTGCTCTGCAAAGAGCATGGTTGAGCTAACTTGTCATATTCTCGATAATGCGACATCCCTTGAAAGTCTTACATTGGACACCATATTTGGTGGGCTCGTGGGTGTTCGTACGTGTTCTGTCCAAAAGAAAAGTGAATGCAGCCCCATTCCCAGGAATATGATCTTGGAAGCACATAAAGGACTTAGGGCTGTCAATACGTACATTGTGGGAAGAGTGCCTCCGGCAGTTAAGTTAAATGTTGGGGAGCCTTGCAGCTGGTGCCATGCTATAGATGTTAAGTTACCTTAACTTTCCAATAGTCTACTTTTGGGAAGTTTTAGGCTGATCTGAGTGCTTCTTTTGGCTGCGTGTGTGTGAGGGTCGAGTCCAACGAATAACTATGAATCATTTTGTGCGAACGCAGGAGGTTTAATTCCTATCTATATATTAATGCCTTATTGTTGCCATTGCATAGCTCCAATGTGTATTTCTGCCCTGCCCTATTCATTAAACCGTTAATCAGGCAAATTTGACGTATGGATTATGCGCCTCTGGGCCTCCGTACCGTACAAATGAATGGTGGTAGCTCTGGTGCCGCCCGCAGTCTACTTCAGGGAGAACGGAGGGAAATCCTTATAGCCAGTTATTTTAGCAGGCCATTTGATCTCAACACTCCCGCATTGTACGGAAAGAATGGGATGTAAAATGCACTCTAGGTTCCTGAACTTTTTGCACGGGGTCATCTGAGTCCCTAAACTCTAAGAATGATTATCCATGTCGTTAAACTTACTAATTGACTCGTGCGGTCACGCAAGGTCCAAATTACCCTTAGTTAGGTTATGCCATCTACGTGGCTGCCGATTGGGCGTTGTCGTGGACATCTCTCCCATGCTTCTCCGCCGGTGGTGGCCAGCCGCCCGCCCGGCACTGCTCATGGACAAAGCCGTTGACTTCCTCCTCCAGTGCGCGTACGTCCTCGCCGTCCGGCTCGTTGTTGATCTGGATCCGCGAGTGGAGCGGCTCCTGTCCAGCCCCGCAGCGTGGCTCTAGGTGCAGGCTCTCGGTGTCCATGCTGCAGGCTCTCGGTGTAGAAAATTAGAGAGGAGGTGGGCCGCTTAACTAAGGAATCAAAGGGATTTGATGGAATGGCCGATGGTAGTGCTGGGAATTGGACTGAGGGACTGCATTTGCTTGGATTTTGGAGAAGAGAGGATTGGATATGAGAAAGCCGATGAGTGGGAGGGAAGAGGCAGATAGCCGGCGTGTGTGATGGAGGTATGTCCCTGTCAGTGTCAGCGGCAGATAACCTCACTTGTTTTTGGAATGAAATTCACCAATGATGAAGAGTTGAGCAAAGCTATGCATATCTTAAGTTTCTTCCCGTGTTTACAACACTTGGAGATTTTGGTAATTAGCTATTCTTTGTTTTTATTTGATTTTATTTGTACAATATTAAGTTATTATTTATATTACTGGAACTCGTGTTTTGTATATACTATTTTATTTGTTTATGTTTTAATTAATTATTTATAGTATAAATATCTTTAGGATTAAAACCATGTAGAAACTTATGAGTATAGATTAATGAGTTTTAAGTTTTATATTAATAATTACATTTGTGATTTGTACAATTATACATATATTAATTAAATATTTGTATTATTCATAATTCATATGCATATAAAAATTAGCCCAACTCTTTTACTATTTTTATACAAATAAATTTAATACAATTTTAAGATTCTTTATTATTAATTTGCGATTTGCAATGTCTTTTGGTGGATGTTTCCTGATAGGGAGTCATTAGAAATTCTTTATTGTTAATTAATCCTACTCCCTCCGGATCCAAAATTCTTTAGACTTTGGACATGAACATGGTCTTCAAAACACAATTTTGTCTACTATCTTTTACTACACAATATTTATCGAAATTACCAAAGTATACTTTTATGTCATTGGACATTTTTATTGTTAATTTGTCATACTCCCTCTGGTTCCAAAATTCTTGATATTTTGGGCATCAACATGATCTTCAAAAGAACTTTGACTACTATCTTTTGCTACAGGATATTTGTCAAATATGACCAAAGTATACTTTTGTGAACCATATTTTGTGACGAATCTACTCATACCCATGTTCACATATTCAAACTCAACACAAAATTAATTTTTAGTCATTGTTTAAATTTTTTGACTTAGGAGAGCGTCAAAACGTCAAGAATTTTGGAAACAGAGGTAGTATGTCACTAATAGATGATCTTATCTCATTTTATATACTTATACATGACTAATAATTCATTAAGAATGGCAACCTTTTTATTACCTCTATAACCATTATATGGCTAAAATGTGCCAACATTTGTTCCAACTATACAATTATCTTTAAAATACATGTAAGTATTGTGTTAAGCAAATTTTCAACGTTATAGGGAGTAGAGCTGAATCAAATTGCTTTTTAGAACTTTGTTTTTTTTACAGCGCTTCCATTTTAGTTCAAATAATGATGTTGGTTTTGGAGATTGGGAATTGGCGCCCGAGACAGTCATAACTCAAAATAAGCATCTCATGTGCGACTGAGAGGATATTGTGGTACAGTAGGGAAATTGGATATTGTGGTACAGTAGGGAAATTGGAGTTTTCAAGGTATACTAGGATGGCTGGCGCGCTTTGCAGCGCCCGTGTATGCAGACCGTTGAGCTGTTAGGAAATTTGTTGGCAGTGGAATATATGTAGGCTAAAACTGAGATGGGTTAAGCTCATGCATTGGCAAAACAACACGAAGATGCTGCAAGTATCAGATTTACCATAACTAAGTAGCTGAATAAATCAGGCTTGTCATTTATATATGTGACAGGCTTGGCTGAATCTCCCTGTTAAAAATCTCTGAGGCAAACCTCTTGGACTCCTCCAATCGCGTCAACGACTCAACGGTGCCGACCTCATGTGCCCGTGCTGAACGTAGCAACCGTACAGGAATGACTATTGATTAAAGTGAACATAATGAGCAATAATCAGAAGCAGCGACGAAGCCAGACAAGGG
This sequence comes from Alloteropsis semialata, assembly GCA_004135705.1. Classification (NCBI taxonomy): domain Eukaryota; kingdom Viridiplantae; phylum Streptophyta; class Magnoliopsida; order Poales; family Poaceae; genus Alloteropsis; species Alloteropsis semialata. The sequence goes on from CM014276.1 coordinate 62,580,964, forward strand.
GCCCTCGAATTAGCAGCGAAACAGAAGTTGTCCATGAACTGTTGAAGCAAAGGGGAAAAATCAGGAGATAAGAAACGAAGCACACATGGCAAAGAACACAGGGAACCAAAATCAAGAGGTAGCAGTAGCAACTGGGGAGGCAGACTGATGCAACATGACCAGACCACCGACGGAGTTGGACACCGAAGAGATCAGAGGCTACGGTTTGACGAAGAGGATGTGGCAGGACGATGGCGTTGAGGTGAGGCGCCCGGCGACATAGGTGACGGGAAACAACGGCGGCATCATTGTGCGATGGAGGCTACGGTCTGCCGAAGAGGACGAAGCAGTACGACGGCGCCGACGCCGCCGAGGCAAGGCAGCTGCTAACACAGGTGAGGGGAAACGGCGGCGGCACCGCTGAGCGAGGGCCTGCAGCTGCAGTCATACCAACAGCCACGCAGGGATAGGCTAAAATAATGGTAGTCCCTGGCGCCTCAGCGACTCAGGGTAGGTTTTTCTCCTGGCGACCAGGGTGCCTAGGGTTCCTGCCCATGATCTTCTCGTCTCTTACGCCTGATCTGATTACTACTTGTGATCGGATCATAGAGTCCAAGTCCCATCCCACGTTTGTGTCCACGTTGAGATCTCTGTTTGGAGCCTAGCCAAGATCTGCTAGCCCGTTTTTTTCTCGTGCAACTTTTTGCGGCGGCGGCGCCATGGAATCTGTTGAAGGGTTGATGAGGCGAATGAATCCATCGGAGACTGAGAAGAAAGGCATCAAGATTGTGAAGGAAGCGACGGGATCTGGTACTGCTCACCCATAGGCCTTCGGCAAAGTCCTGACTGATCGGATGGTGAACGCAGAGGGGCTGGCTCAAACCCTAGGGAGGATCTGGTGCCCGATCAAAGGAGTTGCATGCAAGGACCTCGGTGAGAATCATTTTCTGTTCACCTTCTACCAGGCATCGGGGATGCGGCGTGCCCTAGATGATGGTCCCTGGATGTTTGGGAAAGATCTGGTGATCATGGTGGACTATGATGAAGAGAAAACCCTATATAAGATCGTGTTTGCATTCATCCCAATCTGGGTGCGGGCGTTGAAGCTTCCCTTTGATATGATGCATAGGGCTACAAGCGAAGCGATTGGTGGGAAGGTGGGTGAGTTTCTGGAGATGGAGAAGGAGGAAGATGACTCGGCTGTTGGCAATTTCCTACGCATCAAGGTAAAACTTGATATTCGCAAATTTCTAATGCGGGGAATTACACTCCATCGAGGGGAGCAGAAGAAACCTTTGTGGTGTCCACTGGCCTATGAATTCCTTCCGGACTTCTGTTACACGTGCGGTGTAATTGGCCATGTTGACAAAGCTTGTGATATTCAGGTGAAGGAAGGTGAGGTGCGACAATTTGGCAAAAGTCTGAGAATTATCCCGGAGAAAAAGAAATGGGAAGAGGGTAGTTCAGAGAGGACAGGTGGAAGTAGGATGGGTCTGTCATGGCGGGGAAGTGGTAGTGGTAGTAGGGGACTCACTAGCGGATTGGGTCGCTACTCTTCTGGTTGGTCCGGGAGTGATGCCCCTTCTTGGAGGAGAAACACTACTGAAAATACTGGGGCAAAGGGTGGCAAGAGCTCTAATGTAGAAGAGGATGAGGTGACGAGTCCATTGAAGCCCTTTGATCCGGGGAAGGAGAAAGGAGGAGGCATTCAGGGTGATGCACCAAAGCGTGCTTTATTCATGTCAAACCCGGATGTGGGAAAGAAGGGAGCTGAGATACCTTCAGGGCAGGATGTGGCTTCCCAAGCAAACAGCACCATGCAAACCATGCAGATCGACGTAGCCCAGAAGGGGGAGAGGGTTCCAGAGGTAGAAGATGGCAGCGTAGGAAAGAAGGGGAAGGAGTGGAAGTATAAGAAGATTGTGAGGCTAGGTGGTGCAGGAGGGCAGGAGATGGTGGGAGAAAGGAAGAAGCAAAACGAGTGGGGGAGAAGCGTCGATGGGAGGTGCAAGATGGGGAGGAGGTGGAAGGAAGGAAGAAGAAGGCAAGCAATCCCACTATTGAAGCGGGGCTGTCGGAACAGCCCTGCGAGAGCCAATGAAGATTATAGCTTGAAATTGACGGGGGTTGGGGAACGGCCCGGCAATTTGTGGTCTTCTGAATCTTCAGAAGGAGGAGGACCCTGACATCCTGTTTTTGTCTGAGACGAAGATGGACAGGAAGAGGATTGAAGGCTTGAGGTGGCGTTTGGGTTTGACGAACATGGTGGTTAAAGATTGCAAGGGGAAAAGTGGTGGTCTTGCGGTCTTTTGGCGTAGTGGAATTGACTTCCAGCTACGTACAGCGTCTCGGCTGTACATTGATGGGGAGGTGGTGGAGAAAGATGGGTTTTTATGGAGGTTCACAGGTTTTTATGGCGAGCCGCGTTCAGATCAAAAGGAGTTGTCATGGAAAGCCCTTTGAACTCTGAATGCAGCAAGGAGACATCCGTGGCTTTGCATGGGGGATTTCAATGAAATTCTCTTTAGCCACGAAAAAGAGGGGGGAATCCCGAAGCCACAGGCCTGCATGGACAGGTTTCGGGAAGCTTTGGAGGATTGTTCGCTCGACGATCTAGGTTTCTCAGGCGACTGTTTCACTTGGAGGAAAAATAACCATGTGAGTGACAACTATATCCGCGAGCGACTTGATCGAGCAGTGGCGGATGTCGAATGGCGAGCCCGGATTCCAACATTTCGGGTTAGAAATGGTGATCCAAGGCATTCGGATCATAGGCCGGTGGTGGTGACAGTGGAAGAGAAGGCTGCGCTGCAGCCAATGTTCACCTAAACGGTAAACACTAAACGGTCGGTGTGGGTTTGTGTAGCAAATAAACTGTGTACATGGCGTGTACACGGTATTACACGGATTACACGGTTTTTACTATATTGATGAAAAATAATTATAATAACATGTATATATGTCTAAAATCAGCTAAAAATAATTTTGATGACAAGATGCAAATAAGTAATTTAAACTGAGAATGCTCCTTGCACGAATTAAAATTGAGTACTTAAACAAGACCTATGAAAGACATGCCCTATCTCCTAAACAGCATGCTACTCACCCTAAACGCCATGCTACTTACCCGTTTAGGACGTTTTTTCCCGTGTCCTGTAGCCCATTTTGACCGTGTACACACCATGTAGCCCGTGTAATCCCGTGTAACGTGTAATGTACCGTTTATGGCCTAAACTGCATGGTAACCCATCGTGTACCGTTTACATGGCGTGTACACGGCCGTGTAGCCCGTGTAGGCGAACACTGGCTGCAGCAGGTACATGGGGAGCATCCTTTCCACTTTGAAGCGAGCCGGTTGGAGGAGGAAAATTGTGGAGTCATTGTAGAAAATGCGTGGAAGTTGTTGGTGGAGGCAAGATCAGGGAAAGTGGCTGATGCGATTGAAGGAGTAGCAGTTGATCTGGGGGACTGGAACAGAAATATCCTCGGCGACTTAGAGAAGCGTATAAAACAAGCAAAAAAGTCCCTAGAGGCCTGTAGAATGAGAAGCTTATCCACAGATAGTGTTAGTAGAGAAGAGATCCTGGAATACAAATTGGAGAAGCTGGAGCACCAAAAGGAGTTATATTGGTTGCAGCGGGCAAAAGCGCATTGGCTACACCATGGGGATCGCAATACAAAATTTTTCCATGGTTATGCATCGGAGAGGAAGAGAAGAAATAGAATCCGCCGCTTGGTGAAGGATGATGGGGGAGTGGTAGAGGAGATGGCGGGCATAAAGGACCTTGTGACTAACTATTACAAAAACCTTTTCCATTCCCTTGCAGGTAGCCGGTATGATGGACTGCTATAGCAAGTTCCAGTGCGTGTTACCTCAAATATGAACGAAGATCTAATGAAGGAGTACAGTGATGAAGAGATCAAACACACACTTGACTGTATGGGAGATCTAAAGGCTCTAGGGCTTGATGGAATACCGGCTATTTTCTACAAGAAGTATTGGGAGACTATAGGAGGGGATGTGATCATGGAAGTAAGATCCCTGCTTAATGGAGGAGAAATGCCACACGGATGGAATGATACTATGGTGGTGCTGATTCCCAAAGTGCATAACCCAGAGAGATTGAAGGACCTGAGGCCGATCAGCCTGTGCAATGTGGTCTACAAAATTGCATCAAAGGTGTTGTCAAACCGTCTGAAATTGATTCTCCCTGATATCATTGCATTGAACCAGAGCGCCTTTGTCCCTGGACGGCTCATAACGGATAATGTGTTACTTGCCTATGAACTAACCCACTTCATGCAGAATAAGAGGAGAAGGGTGGATGGATACGCAGCTCTGAAGCTTGACATGAGCAAAGCATATGACCGGGTGGAATGGGAGTTCCTTCGCAGGATGATGAGGAAGCTGGGGTTTCATCAGAGTTGGGTGGAGGTGGTGATGAATATGGTCTCGACGGTTTCATACCGGGTTAAAGTTAATGGTGAGCTTACTGATGTGATTACTCCACAGAGATGTCTACGACAGGGGGACCCCCTTTCACCGTACTTGTTTTTATTATGTGCTGAAGCTTTTTCGAGCCTTCTGAATGCTGCAGAGGAAAGGGGAGATATGAAGGGTGTCCGAGTGTGTCCGGGAGCCCCGAGCATTAATCACTTATTATTCGCAGAAGATTCTTTGCTACTTTTCAAAATTGATGAACAAAGTGCAAACCGTCTGCGAAACGTTCTTTCATTGTATGAGGATTGCTCGGGTCAAATCATAAACAAAGAGAAGTCATCCATCATGTTTAGTAGGAATACAAAAGAGGAGGAGAAGAATGCCATCCTGGCAGCTTTGGAGATTAGTTCTGAAGCAAGAAATGAAAAATACCTTGGCCTGCCAATTTATATGGGGAAATCAAAGGTACAAACCTTCTCTTATCTGAAGGATAGAGTGTGGAAAAGGATTCAGGGATGGAAGGAAAAACTTCTGTCCAAGGCAGGGAAGGAAGTTCTCATCAAGGCCATTGCACAAGCAATCCCTTCGTATGCAATGTCTTGCTTTGATCTCACAAAGACTCTGTGTGATGATATTGGGGCTATGGTCTGCCGGTACTAGTGGGCACAGCAAGAGAAGGAGAACAAAATGCACCGGCTGTCTTGGGAATTATTATGCAAAAGGAAAAGAAAGGGTGGCCTGGGATTTAGGGACCTACACCTTTTCAACTTGGCTATGCTAGCTCGGCAAGGTTGGCGTCTCCTAATGGACCCGGGTTCACTTTGTGCACAGGTACTACAGGCTAAGTATTTTCCTGATGGAAATCCTTTGATGGCTCAGGAGAAACCTGGCATCTCTTATTCATGGAGGAGCATTGTTAGGGGTTTCAAAGCTCTGAAGAATGGCATCATATGGCGAGTAGGTGATGGCTCTCAGATTAATATCTGGTTGGACCCTTGGCTGCCCACTGGGATTACCAGAAGGCCAATTACACCTCGGGTAGAACAATCCTAACCAAAGTGGCTGAGCTGATAGACCCTATCTCGGGTAGCTGGGATAAGGAGCTAATTCAAGATATCTTCGGGGAGGAGGATGTGAAGAATATTTTGGCTATCCCAATTAAACATGGCAGAGAAGATAATCTGGCCTGGCACTATGATGCGAAGGGCCTGTTTTCGGTTAAGTCGATGTATCATGTATTGGAAGACAACAAAGAGCTGCAACAGCCCAGACAGGAGGGAGCCTCGAGCAGGTCATCACCTCAGAAAGATTGTCTTCGATGGCAACAGCTCTGGAAGCTCCCATGCCTACCAAAAATAAAACATTTCTTGTGGCGCTTGGCACACAACAGCTTACCCCTTCGCATGAATATCAGGAGGAGAGGAATGGAGATTGATAATAGATGCCCTGTGTGCTGGCGTTTCGATGAGGATGGAGGTCACTGTTTCCTAAAATGCAAGCTGGTTAAAAAATGCTGGTTGGCCATGGGTTTGGAGGATATCCGAAACGACCTGGCTGCGAAAGGTTCAGCTCGAGAAGTGGTGGATCATATTCTGAAAATGGAAGAGGAGCAGAAACTTTCGATTATCAGCTTGTTGTGGACGTGGTGGGAGGTGAGAAACAAAGCAAATGTGGGAGAAGCTGTGCCAGGAGTAGGAGAGATAAATTACAGAGTGAACGAGGCGACAAGAAGTTGTATGAGCTTGTGTCACAAGGAAGTGAATTCTCATGAGGGCGGAGCTCGACAGAGTTGCTCTTGGTTGCCACCGCCACCAGATGTTCTCAAGATCAACATAGATGGATCTTTTAGGGGAAAGGAGGAGGATGGAGCCTAGGGTTTTGTCATCAGGGACAGTGAGGGCCATGGTGTGCTAGCAGGTTCTGGGCGATTGTCAGCATTCAACGATGCACTGACTGCGGAGGGACAAGCTTGCCTGGCTGCATTGGAGGGAGCTACGACGAATGGAATTTCTCATGTCATCATTGAGACAGATTCCACGAACTTAGCCACCGCCATTCAGTCAACTCATTTCGACCAAGCTCCAGGAGGTGTTATCTTCAAAGAAATTCGTGAACTCATCGCGCAAGATTTTGTTTTGATGGGTGTGTTTTCTGTTCGCCGTTCTTATAATCGATGTGCTCATGAACTTGCTCGTTCAGGTTTAGATCGAGACCCGGATCATCCATGTATTTGGAGTGTTCCCCTAAGTTTTGTAAACAACCTGGTAAGCCGTGATCTCTCTGATCAGGCTAGTTAATAAAGCGAGCGTTGCGATAAAAAAAAACAGCCACACAGGTGTTCAGGCCGAGCACAAAGAGGCCAAATCTTGAATGGACATTGACGACGCCAACGGAAAAATGAAGCCCAATAACAGGATGCATGGGCCTGAACTGGAGGAGGCCAGCACGAGCATATAGAAAATAGAAGGAATAGAACAGAGGCCGGAACGGGCATAGAAGGCGTAGAAAATAGATGGGAACGCAGCTGCAGCGATAAAAAAACAAAAAAAAAACAAAACTAGACGCACGTCACGCTACCATTCGCGCCGAGGGCTAGAGATCGTGCCGTCTCTCGGATTTCTTCGCGCCTAAGAGATAGCATATTATGGTTAGAACGCAATCTCTAAGGTCCATGGATATCTGCCATTCTGTTGATGGGACTCTAGAGGATATCAGGCGTCAAACAGACTTGATATGCACACTAGGCAGCAAGGCCTCTTCGTTGGCCCAGCTTTATTTCACTAGAAGCACGGACTCAGATGATGTGCGTAGAAAAGCAGCTAAATTCCTTCACAGCGTGCCCATGCTTTGATGACTAGCGCATTCCTCGTGGCTGTACTTCTAGTTATCTCTTTATGACGTTGTTATAGCTTGCAAATGTTACTCTTTCTATGTTCCATGAATGCATTCCTCGTGGCTGTACTTCTAGTTATCTTTTTATGACGTTGTTATAGCTTGCAAATGTTACTCTTTCTATGTTCCATGAATGTTTTTTTTTCTGTGTTAGTGCATTATTTTTGTAAGTGTTTATCATAATCTTGATGAGGTCATGAATTTCAAAGGAAATCAACACTAAATGCTCTCATACCCAGATCCATTCAAGGCTTCGTAGGCGATGGGACGCATTGAGGTCATGAATTTCAAAGGAAATCAACACTAAATGCTCTCATACCCAGATCCATTCAAGGCTTCGTAGACGATGGGACGCATCGCAGTCCCTTTGTGGCTCCACGCGTGAGAGGCAGCTGCAATACAGTAGAAGAAAACTGGGGAAAAAACCCCCGTAAAGCACGCGAGTATCGATCCTGGGGATCGAACTCGCGCCCGGCCGCTCACGCACCTGGCGAGCGAGCCAACCGAGCTACGCTCGGTCCTCGCCGGGGGCTGGAATTGTCAGTGCATAGCGATTGCAATAGAAAAATTCTTAAAAATGTTTTTAGCCACTCGATTCATCTGCCTGTGGTTTAATTCTTCTTTTACCATTTTATTAGTTTTGATAACTGCCCGTACCTCAAAATGAAAGATAGCCAGAGCATCATCTACGGCATGGTACCTACAAGTGCCTCCATTTTGCATCAGGTTGTGAGCTGTTCTGGCCAATGAAAAATACAGCTTTTTGTTACACCTGTTCGGCTGGTTCAGCCAGAACCAGCCAGCAGTACTTTTCTCTCACAGAAAATCAGCACCAGCCATCAGCTACCAACCAGTCAGCAGTACTTGTCCAATTCAGAATGAAGACCAATTCCTTCCTCTTTCTCTTGTTTTATCTCTATTGGATCAACTGCTCTGCAGCTTCCTGTTCCCACTGAAGATCTTGTTGAGTATTGCAGCAAGCCTCACACCTCCTTGAGCAATCCTCCTCTGAACTACAGGCAGCGCAGTGAAGAAATAATCGTCTGCAGTTTAATTTCAAGAGGATCATATCACATTTTTCTTTTCTGAAGGATTCAGTAGTTCACCGTCAAGTTGACTTGAACCTATTTGTTCCACTTGAGATTATATAATCTAGCTTATGGTTGATGACAATATGATAAAATGTCACCATGAACTACCAAATAATCTCAAATAAGCTGTACATGGGTAGCTTATTTCAAATTATTTTATGGTCTATAGTGACTTTTTACCATATTACCCTTCAATCGTAAGCTAGATTATATAATATTCACCGCTGCTGGACGTACGCGTACACGCCGATGCAGACCGGCCGGGGACGCCGCCTCCACTGATCACTGGTTGCTTGCGTTCCTTTTCGAGGACGCGACACTGGTCAGTGGTCAGCATCGTGTTCACTGTAGCCACGGTTGATCCGAGCGGCAAGGCCCATGCCCCTCGTTGGGACCGACGGATCCAGCACGACAGAGACCGATCATGTACAACTTACTTCGTTTTTTTTTTTGCTCGACGAACGAGAACGATCACGAAGGAATTTGCTTTTGCTTGCGCGGCGGCAAAGCAAAGTGACAAAGTGGCGGACGGCGGACGCACGGACTGACAGCACCTTGGATTGGTTGCCCCCTCTTCCCTGTCTACAGTACTAGGTAGTAATCCGTAGCTGGGGCAAGTTTTTACGCGTGAGAGGAATCGATCCTAGCGCGAACAGACTATAGACACTCCGATCGGTGTCGCTGTGACACTGTTGACGAATGCGCCGGTCGATCCGATCGGTTACACACGCACTCATCCGGTCTTGGAGGAGGACCATATATGCATGTACAGCACGGACGATGATGCAGATCCAGTGGTCACTCGTCAGGGATGGATCACGATCTAGGAGCAGTGCCAATGAATAATACTGGAGCAGCGAGGGTCAGAGGATACACACCAAGTTTGAGTTGTGGGATTCAAGCACAGAAAAGATAGATGGGAAACAAAATGTTGTTGCTGTTTGCGATACTGTGGCACGCGGCCACCACGCCCGATAGCCTCATTCAAAGTGGATGCGTAGAGTCCTAAGAAACCGGGTCGACCCTTGTTTGGCCCAAAACCGCCGTGTTGCCGAGCAAAATGAGCGGAACGTCGCGCACGTTTAGCACGCGACGGAAGAGAGATGAGTTGTGGCGTCCGCTAGCTCCTGCACTTCTGTAGGTTGGTCCCGTCTCCCGTGGTCGCAGGACGAGCTGTACGACTATATCCCGCAAGGCAAGCAAACTCTCACGTCCGGATGCTATGACAATCATCGGACATGAATGGGAATCTCTTCATTTCTCCGAGGGCGAAACGAGGCTACAGTAGTTGCCTAGTAGACGAGCACTACTAGACGGACAGCGATAGCTAGACTAGACGACTTCTGGTCCCGGGACCGGCCGGACGACGAGCTAACCGTCTGCTTTGCTCTGGCCCTTATAAAATTGGCACGACTAGCACCCATGACCCACCCAAGTCACATGCCTGTGCGGCTCTGCCTAGCCGGTGTCAAGTCTTGGGTTCCAGACTTCCAGTCTACGTCATTGAAAAATATAACATATCCTTATATGCCACTGAAAATAAGTCCGTCCCCTCTATGCCATTGATTATAAATTTTCATCCCCTCTATGCCATTGCTATTAAATGGTAGTCATATAGGTGTTAAATAGAGGTTGAAAAGACACTACTACCCCTCAAAGGATAAAACAATTTTATGGCCTCTAATCCCGTATATAAAAACATAAATTGGGAATTCCTGTATACTCCTATATATGTTGCTGCTGTGCGCATCACCTATGTTATGTAATTAATGGATCAAACATTTTCTCACAAGTTTCATTAAAAAATCATTTCCTCACAAGTCCAAAGAGTATACAGAAGTATCCTAACCGTTTTTAGCAATTCCACAGTCCGCACAAGTACTAAAGCAAAGATAATCCTACTAATTCCACAGTCCACACAAATAAAGCAAATATAAAACCTTATTTGAGCTAGAACATCTGGATCGAGGGCAAGCAACGTCGGTGCAGGGTGCACAAGCCTGGCTGCCGGCCAAGCCGCGAGCGCACGGACGCGAGACGGCCTCCCGCGTGGCCGCGAGCCGACGTGCAAGCACGCGGTGCTCTCTCTCGCACGCCCGCGGGGGCGCGAGGGGCTGTTGGCCCGCTCGCCTGCAGGACGGTGACCTCTCGTAAGTGGGCCGCGGCCGCGCGTCGTAGAGTCGAATGGTCGATGTAGGATAGGAGCGACGATGAGGGTGGAGATGAGATGCGAGAAATCGGATTTGGAGAAAGAGGAGACAACTGCAGTTATGATTTGGGGGAAGGGGTAAAATGGTCCGAGCAACTTAGGCCCTGTTTGGCAGAGCTCCCAGAACTGATTCTCGGCTGAATCCAGCAGGAGCTCTGCCAAACAGTTTTTCAGAGAGAAGTGATTCTCAGCTGATTCTGTGAAGTGATTCTCTAAAATGAACTAAGGGGCTGGAGCGGAAAAAAGTAGCTTCTCCTGATTCTGTGAAGTGATTCTCCATCTTGATTTTGAGAAATTTTGTTAGAGAATCAAAGAGAATCACTTTCAGCCACAGAATCACTTCTCTCGGAGAATCAGCTCCCATAGAGAATCAGAATCAAGTGGAGCTCTACCAAAGAGGCCCTTAGGATGGACGAGTTTTTAGCGGCCTAGCCGCTGGTTTACCGTGAAAATTAATGGCAACGGCATGTAGGAGATAAAAAATTATAACCAGTGGCATAGAAGGGATGCGCTAATTTTCAATGGCACGAAAGGAATGTGTTATATTTCAGTGGCATAGAAGGAATTTGCTCTCGATGAAATCACCCAACCCAGTGGTGGCATGCATGCTGTGCCCACTCCAGTTTGGTAGTAGCATGAACTTGCTACTAGTGGTACCATGCATGACGAAATGACGAGGTGTGTGCCTAGAAGAAAAGCTAGCCAGCTAGACTCAACGAGCTTCATTAAGCTGCTCGATCGTTTTGTGGACGACGCAACGCAATGAACCACTGAAAAGACTAGCTGGAAGGACACCCCTAGTCCCTAGAGACGCAGACACGACAATCCAAACCGTGTGCATGTACTCGTCATAAGGATCAACCAGATCATGCATGGCAATATGGCACCGATGATCTCGATGACACTGCACCAGACTGTGTGTTAAGGCGAGCGAAAACTTCAATCCATTCCACGGCAACAACTTCTGACAAACGAACGGGCCGCCACGGCAATTTTTTTTTTTTTATAAAAGTAGAGATAAAAGTATATAGGTTCGCGTTGGTCACGACTCACGACAACAGGCTCCTAAAAAAATCACACACATGTTTTGAGCTTTGTCATTGAGATGTTAATTCATACATTAATAAAATTGACTTGTAGTGATTTCTGAAGTAATCCCAATCTAATTTCGTTCTCAATAAATAACACTAAGGTGACCTGGACACACATGGTATGCATGAATCCATATATGGATTTGGATGAGAACTCGTAACATAAGGTGGCCTCATGAAAACTTTTCTGTATGTCCATCTATCTCTTTCCAATTCATGTATTTTCCCTGTTTCGCATCCAAAAGACGGGTTGCACTATATTTTTTTGAATTCTTGTAGGATCTATCTGGTTTCCTCCGAACCCAATCCTGCCTTTTGTGTTTTTCTATTTCATAAACACATGTATTTTTATATATGAACCTAATTAGATGACATGGCACAAAGCAATAGAAAAAAGAGAAGGAAGCCGCGTCATCATGGAGAATGGAGATGCGTCTTAGGTAAGATATCTATAGCTAAATAATTAGAGATACTCCGTCCAAATGTAAGCCATTCTAAATTTGTCTCAAATTAAACTAGATAAATTTTGACCAATTTTCTATAATTTAGCTTCTTTCGTGACCGTCTTTTGTCTCGAATTTGCTTTTTCTTTTGCGCGGCGGCAAAGCAAAGTGGCGTACGGACTGGCAACGCCATGAATTGGTTGTCTCGCTTTGCTCCCCTTGCTCGAGCCCTAGGCCATTGTTTTTGGCACGAGGGATCTCTTAGCATGGACATTCTTGTCTTGACAAACGCGATCGATGTTTCCGTAGAGCCTCGTGGAGCTAGTTCTAGGCCTCACGTTCTTGTCTTGACAAACGCGCCATTCGATCCAGCAGACGAGCACTCGCCCGGCCTGTCCTCGAGCGAGGAACATGCACGCACAGCACGGAAGATACAGGTACGGTCGCCACTCGCCGGGGATGGATCGCTGCACGCCTGCACTGCACCATCTAGGAGCAGAGCAGCGCGTACAGTGTACCGACTGCCGAGTTATGAATGATACTGGAGCAGCTTTTTTTTTCCGACACAGCCCTGATTTCATTACTTGGCAAGCAACGAAATTACATGGTTCAAAAGTTCAAACGATGCTAATGGGAGAAAGTCCTTCCCGAACAGACGAACGAAGTTCAGCAACTGAGGGCTGATTACAGATAAGAGAGAAACAACGGAAACTATCCAGCTACAGCAATGCATCATCACACATCGATGCCAGCGACGAGTAGACTTCCTCTTTCCATCAGTGACCCTCCTACTGCAGCAGTACCATCCCTGTGTCTTCATCAGCCGCCTCTTGGGGATGTAGCGCCAGTGCAGTGTCCTTGAGTGCTTCAGCTCCTGCTTCCAGCGTCTTTCTGTCGTCATCATTTTGAAGTTCTGCCCAAAAGTAGATAAAGGATGAGGCTAAGCATATGATCTCAGTAGGAGATCTAGTAATCTTTTGCTCAAAACAAGCATTGTTCCTTGCTTTCCACAGCGCCCAGCAAATGCCTGCAAGGCCTATCATGTGGAATTTCTCACCACCACGCATGTACAGATTTGCCCAAACCCAAAATTGTTCAAAGGAGTTTGGCCTACAAGGAGCCCCCACTACCAGGGCCACCAAGCTCCAAGTAAACTTCGCCAAAGAGCAATCAAAGAAAAGATGGTTGACAGATTCACTTTCATGACAGAACATACATTTGTTATTTTCATGCCAGTTTCTTTTCATAAGATTGTAATACCGGAGCAGCTAGCAAGATCCGATTTGGTTCCAGCACAGAAGAAAAATGCTGTTGCTGTGCAGCGACACCGTTGGCCCCTCTGAACTTTAACTTCATATCGGGTCTCTGATCCTCAGCACTGCTGCACAGATGTGATGATACCCGGGATCACCGGGCATGAGCACGACGCCATGGCCCATGGGCTAGGGGACAAGGACGTGGCTGGCCGGAGGTTGGCGCGACTGTTCGTCACCGATTTCTGGTTGATCTACTAGCTATCCTCCGGATTGCCTACATGCATGTCCTAAATGTGCAGTGCTACAGCTGAGCAATTACTGTACGTCCGGCATGTTAATGCCAAACCACCAAGGAAAATCGAGCTCAAACTCTTGCAAAGTTGCAATGCGACGAATTTCATTGTTGTTGGAGTGTATATGAATCGTACCTTTCTCGATTGCTGTCTGACATGGACCAATCAGACATGACAGGCCATGCTGATGGAACCATTGCTGGACCTCTCAAACTAGTCAAAGTTCAGCAACTGTTTAACACAGTTCGCGCACTACAGGGCTAGCACGATAGATTAGTTGCCGAGCAATCTAGCTAGCTTGCCTACGATAGAGATTAGTGCGAAACAATCCTTGGCTTCCTCTTCCTGTTCGAGCCTGCTGCGGGGCTGCCCTCTCTCGCTTTCTGCTTGCACCGTGGCACAAGCACGCACATTACTTCAGAACAGACCCGCAGCCCTCTCGTCTTTTTCTGAATGTCGTCTTGTAATTTTCCCATTATGCGATTTCAAGAAAAAAAAAACAGGGTGGTTTTCGTGGATTTTCGAAAACCGGCCAGGCCGCGTCCGAGCATCTGGCGCCGACACGCGTCCGCGTGGTCCACCCGCAGGCCAGAGGCCGACGTGGTGGGCCCCCGCCGGGTATACAGCAAAACGTAGCTAGGCGTAGAAAGTAATGTATGCGGCCGGCACGGGATCCCGCACGTGCGGTGTCGCGCGCGAGTGCGAAGCTTCGCGACCGGTCTATTCCTTGTGGTCGTCGCCTCGCGCTCTGTCACGTTCGTGTGGGCCCACGTTGCCCCCGGTTTTGCCTTTTCTGCCCCCCGGGCCCTCGTTTGCGTTTTCGTTCCCAAATTTTCAGCAGGCCACCATTGCTTCAACGAAATACGCTGTGTTTTTATTTTTGTTATTTTTTTCTGGCATGCGCTAACGTTTGAATTTTAAATTTGAGTTTATTAGCTGGGACGGCCAGCTGCGTGCTTTTTAGATTAAAAAAAACTTGCCTTCGGCTACGGCGAGTTCGTACACTTGGCGTGGACGGCAGTGGGGTGGCCGGGTGGGGCTAATGATTCCCGGTGTCCCTAACCGCCTCGGAGGAATCTTTTGACCTAAAGCAAGCGCGCGGCGGATTCTTGCAAGTTTTATAATCGTTTGCATATTATTGAGTCGTCCAAAGTCCAAACACGTGTATGCATTTCCAAGTTTTAACTTGTAAAACACCACGTAAGCGAGCAATGAGCATGACAAGACTAGTGAATTTTAAGATACTAGCTAAACAGCGACCGTATCATCCGCAATAGTGGTAACGGATCCGGGATAGCAAGTTTGAACCTAGCAACCAAGCGGGGGTCCTACCGGACGACCGAGCGTCGCGACGCGTTGCGAGCGACCGGTGGGTCCCACCATATCTCTTATCTTTTCCCCTTCCTTCTTTTTCTTCCTCCGTCCGTCGTTTCTTCTTTCTTCTTTCACGCTCCCTTGCCACTTTCCCCGCCACTGCTTCCACCGCCGGCTACCTCGGCGCCTCCCTTCTTCCCCGTCTCCGGCGGCCGCCAGATCCGCCACCACCACCGGCCGCCTCGCTTCTTCCCCGTCTCCGAGGCGTTGCTGTGACGCCCCCACCCCGCCCATCTTCCCCGTCTCCGGCGGCTAACCGCCGCCGGATCCGCCGCCGCCACCCGCCCGCACGCTAACCCGGCTCCGCCGGGCCATTGCTGTGACGCCCCCGCCCCTCCCTGGCCCAACCGCCTTCCCCCACCGCCCGGCCGGCGGCGTAACCGCCGCCTCGCCTCAGCCGCCCCCGCGCCCGCCACCACCGCCGGTCCGGCCTGCCTCCACCGACCTTCCCTCTATGGCCGGGAAGCATTGAATCCCCTCCCTCCCCAAACCCCCAAACCAAATCCCTAACCCTAAGCCGGCCGCCAGCCTCCACCGCCGCCCGGGGCCGGCGGCGACTCGCCGCCGGCCCACCTCCCACCGCAGCACCCTCTCCTCCACCGGGCTTAGCTCTGCATGTCTCCGCGATGAAGACGACGCCGCGATGAAGACGACGATGCGGGCGGGAGGAAGACGACGGTGTGGAGGCATAGGAGCTCCATTCCGCAAGCGACACGTGTCCGCTCGCCGCTAGGGGCTCGCGGCGCGCGCGCGTCGAATAACATTTTCGACCACTATTGCGCATAACATCAGAACTATTCATATTTGTTTGTGACTTTTGTACTGTGAAATGTAACGTATAACTAAAAGCTTTCAAAATTTCTAAGTGAACTTGATATTTGTACTCAGAATTTGACTATTTTTTGAATGCCATTATTCAGACCTAGCTTTCTTTATATCACTCAATATCCATGACCCGTTACACGAATAGTAATCTAGCTATTGTCATCGCTATCATAACGCTATTTTATTACTTTGAGTGAAACAACTAGATAGCTTGAGCCCTTTCTTTTTGACTCTAGTAGAAAACTCTTGAATATACTATAGTAGGAGGGTCCTAGATTATTTTTGAGTGCGTTCGACGCACCAGAAAAGTGAAATGATGATTATGTTATTTATCTTCCCCACTAACCGCATTTACACTTTGTTGCTAGTCTTAACTAATGTGCTACAGTAAAAGGTTTATAGCCGGGTGGTTAAAATAAAATAAAGACTGGCCTAGCGTAAACGACACTTCCGGCTTTTATCCTTTTGCGATTGTCCAGTCCAGTGTACATTAACCAAAAGCCGGCCGACGATAATAAATATTGGGTGCCATCACATGCTTGAGCTTGATCTGACTTTGTTAATTTTGTTTTCCGAACGGCAGCGTCGGTAATGACTGTGATTTGAGACAGAGGCAACTTGTAAACGTCCTTGCGTAAAGGGACAAAGGCAATGCAACTTCGTCTGCCCTTGGAAAATTTGGCATGGCCGGTCACTGGCCTGGAAACAGACTAGCTAGGGCCTTTATTTAACCCCAGAATTGGAGCAATTCCAGCACCTTTGTCAAGAAAAGGTGTCCCTTTTTCAACAATTAGGTGCCTTGCTACACTAACACATGCTAACCACCGTTAAAAAAACTTAACCACCAGTACGGCACATCTTGTCAGCATTTTAGTAGAATAGTAGTAACCGGGTTAGCTGCACTGAGGTTTTTCTAGCCAGTTTTGGCATCTCTTCGCGTCTGAGGTGGTGATGCTGTCGGTCCCGTTGAATTTGCAGGGAAAACATCCGCCGCAATGCTGCACTTTTGCAAGATTCCGTTGTCTCTCCTCTGTTGGATAACGTAAGTTAATGAATTACTAAAACATTTGCTTCGAAAAAATATTTACTAAAACATGCTTCAAATCGCCATAACAGATCACACTGATCCTAGTAGCCGTGAGTTCTCTATTTTGATTCACATCAAACAATGGGAATTATTACGAGTGCACAGTGCATTTGGTAAAATCCAACTTTTTTTTTTGGCGCAATGATCAAATCCAGCTATTACGAGATGAGGAAGGTGAGCAAGACAGTAGGGTGGCGCCAGAGTCAACTCCTGTCCATCAGCACCAGCGCCTGCTCGTCCGTCTTTCTGTCTGCTGTGCTCGGTGCTCACAGTGCCGCACTCCCTCACTTGCCGCCTGGAAACATGGACTTTCCATCGAGAGCCTCGTCGCCGTCGTGGTCTCGTCCCATCATCTCTGGTTCCGCCTGCGGGAGTCAACAACTAGCCGTGGCGCCACAGCACCACCACCGCCAGTTCACAACCACGCGCGGCTTCGTTCTGCTTCGTGTTGCTGTCGCCTGTCGGTTGGAGCCATCAGACAGGTCATCGATCGCCACCTTGCACGCACCTGCTGCCAGATGCAGTGCAATCTGCAATGTCCATGCCCATGCCGGCCAGATGAGCACGCGACAGCAACACGGACATTGATGATGATCCGGAGGTTCCCGGAATGATTCGCCCTTCGATTTCCCATTTTATTATTTTTTGGGGACGGAGGTGGGTAATCAGATGGCCCCTTGCTTTGGGAACGTAATAGCTCTTCGTTTTGCCGTTTTGGCATGGTTAGGCTTGTATTACTAGGTTCCGTTCCGTGGCGGCACCGGCCATGTCTCTGTCTGTCAACCAGTAAAGCCTCTAGCCCGTGATCGGTGATCAGGGCACGTGGTTTCATCCAGCTAGAGAAACCCACTAATCAGAGCCCGTGATCGTCTAGTAACTAGAAACTGTGGCGCGCCGTTGGCGCGCCTGCTTAGGATGGCCAGTGTATTTGAAGCCTGTTGCTGTGCAGCCTGTAAGTGTGGAAGGGGAACGGAAGAAAGTTGTTCTGTGTTTTATATAAAATTGGGTCAATAATAAAATTTTGGTTCGTTGCTGTATTCAACGTCGCTTGTTCTTTGTTGGATAGATGAGGCTCGATCCATTTTTTTATTAGAATAGAGGCTGTAACATATATGTGCCTATCCGTATTATTGTAAGAGTGATGCGTTTTCGTTTGTGTTAACTTCTCCTGTTGGTCTCTGATATGTGGCTGAAAGAATAGTAAGAATAGTGTATAACTAATTGTATTTATTACCGTAGGTAATGTGGTCCAAGATAATTGTGGACTGTCCATTCGAATTGCAAATGCGTTTTGAATTTAAAAATTTGCTATTTAACAAAGTTGTAGATTTCAAAATTTTGAGTAACTTTTGTATTCAACAATTTTTAATTTGGAAGCGTTTCAGCGTCCGAATTGTGGGTACAATGGATCCCATGCAAACATGTATGCGGACAAATTGCAAAAGTGATTTGAATTCAAAACTTTTTTGTATGAAATATTATAGATTTTGAAATTTTGAATAACTTTGTATTCAATATTTTTTTAATTTGGAGGCATTTTGCCGTTCGAATGGATCCCATGGAAACATTTATGCCAACGAATTGCAAAAGCGATTTGAATTCAAAATTCTGCTCTATAGAAAAGTTGTCCATTTTAAAATTTTGAGCAACTTTTTGCGTTCAATGTTTTTAAACTTAGAGGCGTTTCATCGTTCGAATCTCTCTCGTATGAAATAAGCGATCTAACGTACTGCGGTTCGATTTTAGGAAACTTTGAGGTTGTTATCGGGAAAATGGCTGAGAGGGGGAAGGAGTCCGAGTTGATTTCGCAAAAGTTCAAGGGGTTTTTTTTTCTAAACTTGGCTGAGAGAGAGGCCACGGACGATGGGTTCTATTTCTCAATAGCTCGAGGGCCTTTTTGCAAAAGGGTTGAGAGAGAGGCCACGGACGATGGGTTCTATTTCTCAATAGCTCGAGGGCCTTTTTGCAAAAGGGTTGAGAGAGGGGGCGTGGACGGCGGGTTCTATTTCGCAATAGCTAGAGGGCTTTTTTGCAAAATGGCCAAGGCTCGCACGATCTGGACCGTCCACTCGGCCGATCCGACGGACGGGAATTTCCCGCGACGTGGCCACTCTCCCTAGCCTTCGTTTGGTGCAAGAATCGTAATAAGAGATGATGGCCTCTCTTTGACTGTTCTTGCATCTTTGCCCCAGGGGAATGGAAGCTACATATAATTGGACCGATTCAATTAAAAGCAACGCATTGAACTACGTGCCCCCTCTCTACTTTTTCAAATCTCAATGCACTTTCAATCATTGAATATTCTCGATGCACTTTCAATCATTGAATTCGATCGAATTCAACAAATCTAAACAAGGCCGTAGAATCGTTGCTGCCATTGCAAACGCTGGGGCGTAGAGGAGGTCACATCGTACCCCAATACGTGACCTGTACGTGTAACAGTGGGATCTGATATTCTGATGGGACAACACAACTTGAGCCCGGTTTGGGTAAACAACCTTGCACCTTTCGCGGTTCTCTCTTTTCCTTTTTGTCGGCGGCAGACATGGCGCGCCGCATCGCATCCGATGGCTCGGCGTGACGTGGCATACGTTTCGGTCTATATGCTGAGCACGCCCTTCGGTAGTGTGGCTCCATCGATCGCTTGCGTAGCTCGTTACGTTCCAAGTTGGTGTGTCATGTGTCATGTGACTTGTGAGTCCAGAGCAAGATGCATGGGAAGTCATCCTCGTACGCTAGGCTCCTGGCCATTCGAGCTAAACTTCCTGACCCCTCAACCTAATGACTACCTGAAAGTGCGCCCTTTTGTGTAACGGAATAACAGAGTAAATAATCCTCCTTCTGCAGTGCATGAACTTCTTCTCTTCTGTTTTTTCAATCCTATTAGTACAGAACCCATTTTTCCGTTATGAAAACAATTATGTAAATTCATGTGTGATGTAAATAGTAGACTAAAAGAAGGGATTTCCTCGTTTGTTGCATGTTTCTCCGATTTGAACTAGGGTGTGCTGCATCCGAATCGTGTGCAACTAATTTTCACCTTTGGCAAGGTCTTTGTTGTACTTGTAGTGGTGTTACTTGAAGCCTCGTGTTCTTTCTAATATAAGGACAAATGAGATGTGAGGTCATGCTCATGCTAGTTTATTTTTGTCCATTGAAGCCGCTATTTTGACTTTAGTATTGATGTTCTACACTCTTGCTCCGTGCCATATTGACATGCTTATCATTGCATTTTTGCACGTCTGGTTTTCGACCATCATTGGGAGAAAAAGAAGGCATGCGTGCTACACTTTGTCAAGTGATGCCCGTAGCTTACGATTTATAACCAATAGTCTTTTATTTGTCTGGTTCGAGTTGGTATTTAGCTCGTAATAATAGCAGCGACGTACTGTACTCTTTTGCGCTTCCATGACATGTAGCTGTTGCAAAATAGTACACCGTAGCGGAAAAAAACAAAGTTAGGTGCCATACTATATTTGTCAATTAAATGATATGTCTTGCTACGGAAATTAGCTTAATGATACGTGTACAACTTTTTTTTTTTGCGTCCGACCCACGTATGACTAATTTTTTTTTATTGGTGGGTTTCGTGCAATTAATCCTACGTGGACGGATCCGTAGTACGCAGAGCACTGCTCGTTTCGCTATTTGTGGCGGCAAATCTTAGCGACTCCATTTTACATCTGGAAAACAAATACCAACACAGTATTTGACTGTGATAAATGCGTGCGTGGATATACTAGTATATAATCGAGTAAAAAGTAAAAACTCTTGCCGTTAATATCAAGTCTCTCGAGAACTTATAACCTAATAATGTACCGCCCGTGAAAAGATCACCGACTAGAAGTACAAGAGATCCGTGCTCCCTCTCGGTGTCACGCTTTCGTTTTACCGCAGTAGACTGAGCCTTTTTTTTAAGTTAAATCAGTAGACTGAGCTGGGGGTGTCTTTTTCATCAGAGAGCAAGGTACCAAGCTGGCAGGCTGCACAAAAAATCATTTTATTTTGCGGCCGTTGAGAGCTTAAGATACTCCAAGAAAATAAATCCGTCACGAGATTCACATGCGCCGTCTGCTGTACACAAACCCGCGCCGCGCCCTCTTCTTCTCTCGTCTCCCCCTCTGTTTGCCCCATTTTCATTTCCAAGTCCTCGCGAGTCTTCCCAAGTCCCAACCCCCACGCGGCGGAGAGAGAGAGAGAGAGAGAGAGAGGAGTTGCTGCTTGCTGCAAGTTGTTGGGATGGATCTGTTGGAGAGGAACATTAAGAAGGGGGAAGAGGAGGAAGAGGCGCGCAAGGAAGAGCAGAGGAAGGAGGAGGGGAAGGAGAAGACCCAGGAGTCGCAGCAAGGCCAAGGCCTGAGCCTCTCACTCGCCAACGGCAGGTACTTGCCTCTCCCTCTCTTAGCACGCCGCCCTCGGAAATCGAGCGAGTGCTCTCCGAGGATCCTGCTTCTGTTGAGTGATTCATAGCTGCTTGGCCCCTTGATTGGTGAAATTTGGGTTCGTTCCGCGTTCATCTTTTCCTCCCCGCCTTCCTTCCCCTTTCCGGCCCCTTTCCTGTTCCTGGTGGTTATGCACTTTAGCACTTGGCACCCCGGATTTTCGCGGTATCATGAAAGTGCCGCTGGTGCCCGTAGCTTTCGCGGATCAAATAAAATCTGGTCGCCGCGGTTCCGGGCGAGGATTCCGAGCCGGCGTGGCGGATTCTGGAACGCGTCTCCTTGCTAACAAAATCCTCCGTCTCTCCTTACCTGCTTCGGCTCTGTTTTTTTTTTGCACCCCTGTGCTCTCTGTTGTTGTGCTGCAGTTAACAGTTTGGCCTGTATTTGTGGAAGAAGCCTTTCAATCCTAGGTTGGGTCAGATTTCGGTGTAATTTTTTTTTATCCAGAGGGCGCTTTTGAGTTGCTGGGGATACTGGCGCTTCGAGTCGTTATCCTTGTGTTCCTGCTGATGAAATTATGGCCAAACCAGAAATCCTTCCATGGCTGGCCTAGTGGCAAAAGTTTCCTTAATTTGCTCTAGTTCTCTTTACTGTATGAGTTCTTGCTTTCGGCAAAATGGTTACCTTTTTTTTCTTGTTATTACTTATTAGGCCATGTGAAGGAATTTTTGCCCAGGGCGTGCAGATCCAAGTAACCCTTCCTCCCGTGTTGGCTGGGTTTCTTTTGTACTAGAAATTATTTCGAGCATTTCAGAAGTTCTAAACTGAACTGTGGGATCAGTTTGACAATTGATAAACCTTGAATTCAAAAATGGGAAGCAGGCATAGATCTGATGAAATTGTGAAACTGAGTTTAGCATGCAGGCGGTTTCACTATAATACTTCAATTTCATAAGGGTTATGATGAAAGAAAAACAGGTCTGCCAAGGAAAATAAAATACTTAACCATACTGTACCCCCTCTCCTTAACTGGAGTCTGACCTGTGGTAGGGGACCAAGGATGTTGGTTCTGCCAATCAATTCAAAGACATCGAAGTGGTTCTTAAGATTTCCTCTGACACGTCGTACTGATTTTCCTTGTTTGCTACAAACATGCGACTGGGATGGTTCTTTTGATGCCGTTAGTTGGGGTTTTTAACATATGTTAGCTGCGCTGTGCTTAGTTGTTTACCATATCAAAAGCATTTTATTAAATGTTTTGCTCAACTTCATGTATGGTTCTGCTATTATCACTTATTTGGTTTTCCAGTTAGTTGATATCCGCTTGACTTTAAACAATAGGCACTATGCTTTGAATTAACCTGATTCAAGGAAAATGCTTTATGGCTGACAAAGTGCTTTATGATATCTGTACCCCTCACTCCCCTAAGGACGATTACCTAGTCACTGGCCACATTAGCATGTAAGCTATGGCTGTTAGACAATCCATTCAATGCCCAGGAGATCATTCCATTTTCAAGTCACTTAGGAAGTAGGATGGGTGCTTCCAACATGCATGCACACTGCACACACACATCAAATTTCATGCCAGTGTGTCGAACTCGGTACATGCTTTCATCTGCACTATTAGTAAAAGTGTCATGTATCTGTCTACTTTTGATTCAGTTATGCAGTAATTTGATATCATTTTATCTGCCCTTCATGTTCTTAATGTCCTGCATTGTTTACCTCAAGGTCTGGAATGTTGCCAATGTCAACCCCATCAGCTAATCCTGCACAGCTTACAATTTTCTATGGTGGATCAGTATGTGTGTATGACTCAGTGCCACCAGAAAAGGTCATAAATCTTCACTTTGTTTACATGTATCGTGTTAGTCGTTGGACTAGCTGTTAAAATACTTTTGCTAATACACTAATTTGGCATTGACAGGCTCAAGCGATCATGCTTATTGCTGCAGCGGCTGCGGCAGCCACCAAAAGCAGTGCTGCCACTGCTGTCAAGCCTCCAATGATGCCTGCAGCCACTGCTGCCCCAGCAGCAATCTCACCTGCCCTCACACGGTCTCTGTCACTGCAGAGCACTTCTGTAGCAACTGGGCAACCTAAGGCTGTTGCTGACCCTAGCTCAATATGCAAGCTTCAAGCTGGTAAGAGCACTGCTTTGATCTGTTGAGCAGAAAATACAGAAATAAAATACCCGTTTCAGTCTTGATATCAGTAACATGTCTTTACACTACTTTAATCTGTTGAGCAGATCTCCCCATTGCCAGGAGGCACTCTCTTCAGCGCTTCCTCGAGAAACGCCGTGACAGGTTAGCACGATAACAGTAGCATATATGATGTTCTGAAGCTTATTGTTAGGCACTTTCCTCCACAGTATAACTTTTAATATTTAAAATGCCATATGTGGTACCACAGCATTCGGCAATATGTTTTGCACCTTTTTCTCTCTCCTCTATGTAAAGTAGACATTTAAATTCCTTTGGCATTAACTCTATTTGAAAGATTGCATTATTTTCACTCAGGTGCTTGACAACTGCATGTGATAAAAAAATATGGTTAGTTTTTTTAGAACTTGTCTGCAACATGTCAAAAATTTAATTACAGCTAGAATGACTAGAGAGCATGTTTTCATGATATATTGAAGCTAAAAACTTGGATCATGTCACTTTCTGAGATTTGAACATCTGCGAATTGAGATTAATACTATATTGATGTCAGCTCTGGATTAGCAGTAGATACAGAAACATGATTTTTGAATGGACGTGTATTTTATAGCTCAGATTTTTTGCCTCGAGGTCTTCTGTTTTAGGTAGTATTCATGCCAATGCCAAAATACAGTAGATGCATCATTTTTTTTTATTTGGTTTAGGAAACAGAAAGTTTAAAAGTTGGGAGATCCTGTATGCTCTCCTGCTCTGTTTGAGAAGATGTCTGTTATCTTCTATCTTGCAAACTAAAACCATGTCATTCTCAGAGGTAAACTAAATGTTAGGTTCAGAAGGCCTGTCAGCTCAGCATTACTTTCCAATACCCATTTTCTTCTTGAGTCTTGAATTCAACTGATTATTGATCACATGAAACAGGATTGTAAGCAAGGCTCCATACAGCCCAGCGAAGTCATCTGAGGGCATGGAGTCACCTGGGATCGAGGTGGCCGCCGAGGGCAAGGCCCAGTAACTTGAAAGATAGGGAGCTGTGATGTTTGAAACGGTGAAGGCTGACTCGTGGAAGAAGGTGGAAGTGATGTGTTGTTGGCTTATGTGGAAGCTCAGACCGTACTAATAATTGGACCGGAACCTATATTATCGCTGTTCTGTTGTCGTGTGCTAGGTTGGTTTATTCTGCCGTGAATTCGTTTACCCAAATACCGAAGTGCTACCCTATGATATGTCGTTGCACATCATATGCCGGTCGTCTGTCTGACTATGTATGTTACAATGATCGTCTAGTAATGAAATACCCATCTATATTATCCTCCAATTGTTGTGTGAAGTTGGGTTGCACTTGTGTGTTTCCTCCCGCCTTTTACGGTTCCAGTCAATATTTTTAGTTCCCATATCAGGCTGTGGGGCGCCGGGTTCAACCGTGGCCGTAGGCCAGCAGCTTTGCAGGTCTTTCCGTGTGCGCCCCAAGCCCTCCCCAGCAGTAGTCACAGCATTGTTTGTGCCTGCAGAGGTGACGTGGCTGCGCTATTCCTCTCCCTGCCCCACGGCAACTCCGGGCGGTTGCGAATCAGGATTCCGGTAGTCTTGCTTAAAAAAAAAAGAGTGAATTACATTGTGGGTCCGTAAACTTTTCCCAAAATCCCATCTAGGTCCATCAACTAAAAAGGTGGTCATCTAGGTCCATAAACTATTAAAGGGTGAGGGTGGAAGTCCATGGATGTCCACGGATACGTGGCGATGCCAGTGGGGCAACAAATTGCAAAAAATCCCCTCTATCTCTCATTTTTTTTACTCTCTTGTTCTCGTCATGTCCCTTCTCTCCATCTTTGCTCCGGCGGGCCAGGACGACCTGGTTGGGGATACATGGCATGGCCGGCAGGCTTGGGCGGCGCGGCCTGGTTCAGCACGGGCAGCAGTGGCCAGCGGTTGCTCTTGAAGACGACCTGTCGATGTTGTTCGAGGCGCTCAGTGCCACAGAGGGGGCGGCGGTGGTGGGGGAGCGGGTGACGGAGGGAGAGGACGGGTACGGCTGCGCGACGAGGCGGGAGGCGGCGGTCGAGTGGGTGTGCCGCACGGCGGCGTGGCTGGGCTTCTCGACGCTCATGGACTCGCTCGCCGCCACCTACCTCGACCGCTGCTTTTCTCGCTGGTGGCGCGTTACGGCTCGGGACCGGCCATGGATGGTGCGCCTTGCTGTCGTCGCCTGTGTCGCGCTCGCCGCTAAGGTCGAGGAGACCCGGGTGCCGCTGCTCCCTCTCTGGTGAGCTCAAAGCAACAAGGGCGAGGGAAGGAGGAGCGGCAGCAACGTCTGGCCAGTAACGACGGCGCGGCCCGAAAGCCATGGCCGGCGGCGGCGACGACGGGGCGGCGCAGGAGCTTGGCTGACAACGGCTTCTACGCGCGTGTGGGAGAAGAAGGGAAGAGCGCTGGATACAAAGAGGGGTTACTTTTGCAATTTGTTGTCCCACTGGCATCGCCACGTAGGTGAAATGTGCATCCGTGGACGCTCATGGACCTCCGCAATCACTCTTTAATAGATCGGGGACCTAGGTGACCGGTTTTTTAGTTGGTGGACCTAGATGGGACTTTGAGAAAAGTTTATGGACCCACGGTGAAATTCACTCAAAAAAAAAAAAAGGATTCCGGTAGTCATGGAATGCAACAGGGGATGCAAGTTCAGAGTCTGGGCTTCAATTGTTCAGTTTCAAGACGGTCATACAACTTTCAGAACTAAACTATATGTGTGCTAATTTCAAGTACAAAATCATGAAAACATTGCTAAGGCCAAAGACATTGAAGTTCAGCCAAGCGGCAGTTAAAAGCAAATCTGAAATCTTACTGGCACCAAGCATTCAACAAGAGAACTACTCATACTCACAGCCTTGCTAGGATTACAAAGACGGACCAAGGACAAATGGAATCACAAGGAGATGTTGCTTTCCCATAAGATGGACTGAGGACAAATGAGAATAACAAAGAGATATGAGGAACCCACGCAGATTCATCTACCTTCACCACCAGTGCTTTCTCAACCCTTGGGCCATGCAAATAACAGGATGCAATGAATTAGAATCTTTTTGGCGACCGTGCCTTAACACGTATTTCATTAAGAGGGAAGAAAATTTACAAAGTACCGGCTTGATCCATGCAGAGGATGGATCAGCCCTGAGCTAAAAGGACTATACGTTTAACAAATCTACGACCTGAGCAACCTCGACCGCGTCGCAATGAATTAGAATCTGGTGATAAAGGGATGAAAGGCAGTCTGGAGTATTGATAATTTTGATAAGTACAGCCAACTAAAGATATGTCATGAACCCATTGAACTTATACTTGCTTGCGGGTGCACCAACAAAAACTGGCCCTATTCAGACCCAAGGATAAATCTAAATAACCCAAACTGAAAGTAGGACAGAAAGAAAATTGGCTAGACTCGGCATGGGCATTGATGATACAAGTGACCATCAATAAAACAATTCTAACTTTGCCAATGGAGTCCTTTGGCTCAAATCCTATCCAAAGCCCAAGTCCTTCAATCAACTGTTTCCAACACTGAGGTTAAAATCAGATCATCAAAACTACATGTGGTACTGTTTTGTGTTTGTTGTGCATACCACGTTGTAGACATACTGATGAAGTTCTATTGAGTATTGACACTGACCACAAATGATTTATCCTTACGAGTTTGCTTTAACAATTTGCAGTATTTGAGCAACCAGTGCTCATACAAACTCCAACACTGAACGATTCTTCCTTCATACCATGCAATACAATGAAGATAGGTTTCAGGACAAAACTAATCAATTTCATCCTCTGCCACAAATCTATGGATGACAAAGTTTTTACACCATCATTTCCAAGAAAGTCAAAGTTATGGGCAGATATGCTTAGAAAAATTCTTTGTTTGAAAGATGATGCTTAGAAAACAAGAACTGAGATTCCTAGACCATAATACCATAAAACTTCTACAAATACTGGAACATATTTTCTTAAAGGATACAACTAAAGCTGCCTAACTCATTGATGACGATGAATGTCTTCTTCAAATAAAACAAAAGGTAAAGCAGCCTACAAAGTACTTAAAAAGTAGGACTGCACCTACCCTAGATTAGGATGGGCTGTACGGCCAGACCAAACTTTCATGGCAAATAATAGGACAGAACTTGAAGCCATGATCTGGGATAGTGTAGATGGTTTCAATTTCTGCCATCATAGGGTCATAGTAGCCCAATGACAAACCAGTATTCAGCAAAATCCGTCCATCCTTTGGATCAACAGCCAATGGTGTAGTGTTCTCCGACAAGTAATCTGGGAAGAACTTTTGAAGCTCTATATCATACTTCATTAACCAAGGGCCACAATCTTTCATTATCCATACATCAATTGTGCTCACACTTCGATCTGAACAAGCCACACAAAGTGCACCCTGAAGCTGGAGGATGGTCGTATGCCCAGAGTCATCGCTGCATGGTGGACCTTGCAAGACTTCAAATTCATGTGTCTGGACATCGAATGCCACAATTTCGCATGTTGCAGAAACTGCTCCAAGATTTGGATCTACCATCCAGTAGATCTTGCCATTCACGAACGTGGGTGGCGTGGCAGCTACTGGTCTAGAAGGAGGGTCTAGTGGACGCCATTGCTCGTGATTAACATACCGCATTTGGCATTGCAGCTCATAGTATCTTGTTTCCATGTTCTTCTCTTTGAAGGTAATATGCACCACAACATGCTTGTTAATCTCTGAGTCATATCCCAACCCAATACGGCCAGCAAAGAAGGTGCCATCATTGTCATCAAATAATATACGATAACAGTATCCTGTGGCAGGATTGCATATGAAGTCCCAAAAAGGGGTGGTACCCACATTAAGGCCGTGAACAGGCTGGGAACATACAAGATCGGGAATTAAGTTTGGTCCATTTGCATCTAATCTCTCCAAATCCCAATAGCTACCAAAGGTGGGATCCATGATGAACATGATCCGAGGGCTCTTATTCAAGTTTGCATGAATAACATGTGACTGGATGAAGTGATCTGTCATGATCATTGCACGCCACTCCCGGCAGACCAAGCTCAACTCCAAAACAAAGTCTGTAGGTAGCCACTTGAGGATATCGAACCAAGCTTCAGTTGTTGGTGATGTGGAAACGATCTCTTCAATTGTGCGGCCTACAGGAACAAGACTCTCCTCATACAGACCTAGTGCTGGGATATTGTCATCCTCACAACTGCCAATGATGGTGTCACCTGGTGTGAATAAAATCTGTGGGGCATTGCCATCTATGTCTACTGCAAACACCTTGCAAGCTCCTGTCCCGAACATGATCTTCTGTCCACCATCTGAGTAGTACATGCCTAATGGGGCCATCCAGAGCGAATCCAGTAGTATGTGCTCGGATTTCGGCCAAGCTGTTCGATCAATACAACATAGCATCTCCCACTGGGCTTCCTTGTAATCTAAATACATGACAAAGATCTTCACTATCTGGTTCTCCATAGGACAAGCATAAGCACCCATCCAGCTCTGTCATCACAGATGCCGTGTCCTTGAAACCTGGCGGTGGCGGCAACGAACCAAAGGTCTCATCGCTGATGCTGAAAGTGATGATAGCACCATCATGGCAGAGGAAGTGCAGATACCCGTTTAAGAAAACAGCTGGCTTCTTCTCCTCTACCCAATGCAAGGGAGGCTGTTCAGCTGTTGGCCTCCTGTATGCAGGCCTATCGAGGACAAACACCTCGCAATTTGTGGATATCGCCATGCCAGTTTCAACCTCATGGTTGCAGAAAAATCGCACTACCTTAAATTCCTTCCTCATTGTGCAGTAACCAAGACCATAAGATACCTTAAAGAATAAGGGTGGCGGATCGGTAAACAATTTAGCTCGCAAAGTCATCTTCATCGGCTCTTCGCTATCTGGGAGAGCTAGTACATCACCTGTGGAAGGGTTGCAGACGAAGTAGCCGCCATAGTCGGTGCCGCGGACGAGGATAAGGCCACGGCAAGGCTTAGTTACAGGCACGATTATCCCATCTGAGAAATCATCGGGCATAAGCTTCTCCACCGCACCACCGCGCCGCCACGAGTGGAGATGGTAGTCGTAGTCGGGCCCTACCGCCGTGAGGAGCAGGCGGGGGTGGTCCGGCCGGTTGGCGCATCGCAAGTGGAGGTCAACGAAGTGAGCCGTCAAGAGCATGGCGCACCACTCGCGGGAGAGACAGCGGAATCGCCCCGCGGACTTGGCTGGTAGACGGGTGAAGATCTCCATGATGACCTCCGGGGGCAGCACCGGCGCCGGAGCGTTCTGGTTGCTGTCCGCCATGGGAGCAGGTGGCGCCTCCTCCTCCATCCCGATCGCGCCTGGTTTGCTAAAAGCCACGCGTTGTTCCTCCTCCATCCCGCTCACGCATGGATTGCTAGTCGCCACGCGCTGGCAGAACAGCGGGAACCGGTGGCGGCGTGACGTCGAGGCGCTGTAGGGTTTGCTGAAGATGGGGACAGTGCGGTAGTTTCTCCCCCCACACACCCCCTCTCCCCCTTTGATTTTTCTTTCCTTTTCTTTTAGGAGAGGAGATTTTTTTTTGAGAAGGAGATGCAACAAGGTACTCCTTTTTGAGAGAAACCGGGATTATATTTCACATGAAGTTTTCGGTGGTTACAACCCAAATTTTACAAGAACACTCTTAAAAAAAAGAAATTACAGCTAAGTCCTTGTAAACTCCCGGTCTTCCTCGCCACCGGCGGCCGGGTGACGCGTGTGGGGGTTTCTCAGGCTTCTCACGTTCACACATTCGAGACCACCCGCGACTACGCCTCACAACATCGCATGGACCGACATCAAAAAAAGATCACGACGGTCGGGAACCAGAGGGGCTCCCGGTCTTCCTAGCCACCGGCGGCCGGGTGACGCTGCCTGAAGCCGACCACCTCTCCGGCGAAGCCACATAATTTTTTATTGCCGTCTTGTGCAGCAAATCAAACTTGACTTGCTTTTTTGACGCTGAACGACCCGGCTGGACAACATCATCGGATACTGAGGGATTTGACGCCGCAAGTACCAAAGTCCTCAGCTCACCTGATGACGACGAACCCCGAGGGGGAAGCAAAATCACCACAGAAGGTGGGAACCAAACCCAACCCAGTTTATCTAGGAGTTGGTAAACATACCTTCCAAAATTTCCCACATATCCATTGCCGTATTCTGGTTTACGGGTCCAGCCCTGTCATTGGCACTGTAGGCACCGACGGCACCAAGAAAACCATAGGGAATCCGAACACCGACGCAGAAGATAAAATCGATGACAACCCATTGATGTTGAGACCCCCACAAAAGATATCACCATCAAGCACCACTTGCACCTCAGACAGCACCAGGACTCGCTCACCATGAAAACAAGCAATAGTAGAAAAACTCTGGAAGGGACAAAAGCTTACCGACGAGATCTTCACCGGTAA
>CM014276.1:62612953-62640154 GCA_004135705.1 Alloteropsis semialata
AGAACCCCGGAATTGTTTTCAACACGCACGTCTTTCGCCAGTCACTTCACATGCTTATTGCTTACTGGCTATCTTTCACACAGGCACAGAACATGAACTAAACTCGAGAACGGGTACACCCACAGGCACAGAGCCACAGAACATGAGCTAAACTTAAGAACAGGTACACTAATAAACATCCATCACGAAAAGAAACAGTTCCTTCAGATTCTAGAACACCAAAGGGGTATAAAAGTGCATGAAACAGAAAAGATGATAAAGATGGCAATCTAAAGTGCAGATGGTGTGAGAGCAACGGATTGTATCAAGCATGGGAGCTACGCAAGATCCCGTGTAAGTAGCCTCCGACCATGACTAGGGATACAAGGGACACGACACCAGCTGGGAATATCTTCCCAGACTTCTTGAAGCGAGACCCCATCACTGACAGTAGCGCAGCTGATATACCTGGAACGTGAAATCAAAACAATGTCAGGTGAAGAATCCTGGTATATATAAACTGCCACGCAAAGAAAGGTTTCGAAGGACCAGAAAAAAAAGATTGAGTACCTAAACCAATTGAAGATGCAAAGACAGGCCTCACAGGGAGTTGAGTGTGGAC
Source organism: Alloteropsis semialata (assembly GCA_004135705.1). Lineage (NCBI taxonomy): Eukaryota > Viridiplantae > Streptophyta > Magnoliopsida > Poales > Poaceae > Alloteropsis > Alloteropsis semialata. The sequence continues at coordinate 62,613,555 of CM014276.1, forward strand.
GAAGTACAGGACAAGGGCCGATATGCCTCCTGCAGCCAAGGATTTCTGGCTTCCACTCTTCATATATCCCATCACACCACCAGCTACAGAAATTAAAGGCACAACAATCAGCTCCTTGCACTTGACAGGAACAGTCAGCATAGGAAAAATTTGCATCTCAGGATATATCCAGCCATAATGCAGCAAAAATTTGCCTCTAAAACAGACAAGTAGAATTGCATGACTCAATTGGCGAAGCTGAGGTTGTGCCAAGAACATTCTGTTAACTTCCAACAAGCACAACAAGCATGAAGAAAGGAACCCCAGGTATCAAAGGCACCAAACAGAAAGGCTACCAGCACCTATATTAAGGAATTAAAACATTTACTTGGAGAATCAAGTCAACCATTTCTAGTTTGCACCTTTCTATTCAAATTAGGAGCAATAACATACCATTGCTATTTTCCTTACGCCATTGATGGAATTAGAGCATTCTGTGGCACACAGAGATGTAACACACTTCTATGCAAAACAAACCCAATGTCATCTTCATTCTGATTTATTCTATTTAAGAGGCAATGCCATCAAACTGATCCTTAAAAATGTCAGGGGCAACAAGATTTCGTTTGTACAGTATCAAGGCAAGAAACTCCATCAAATGCAGCAATGGCCAATAGTGAGTGCGCAGAAGACAATGGATGCAATAACAGTGGTGACCCATCATCACTTCTTATAGAATTCAATTACTATCATTTGTAGATGTCACCACACTAGAATAGATAATTCTGACTTATCACTATCTCAAGGACAACCATGGGAACTGAAAAAATAAGCAAAATAGATAAACAAGTTATACTAGTCAAACGGAGAGTGATAATAAGTGCACTGGTTCATGTTCTGCATTTAAAATAGATAAGCAGATATTGCAGGACTTAATTTGCCTAGCTGTGGCTAAGCCAGGAATCCCTACCTTTCTGCTAAAACTTCAATAAACACGATAAGAAACACCATATAGAAAACCACCAACAGCTATATCATCGAAATAAATCACTTCGTTGTAGAATTAAGTCAACCATTTCTAGCTTGTTTGGATGCTCACGATAACCTTCATGCTAGGAGATACATTATAGTATTATCATTTCCCTTAAGCTGTAGATGGAGTTAGATAATAAGCAATCAGATGATTCTATTTCCTGTACACAGAGAGGTAAGTTATGTCAAAATTTGCTAAAACATACCTATTTTTATCTTCATTCTGGTCTGTCCTACCTAAATCACAACCAATTCCAATGACATTAAACTGATCCTATGTGACTCTCAAGGGCATCAAGATTTAATTGTGCAAATTTGTCCTCTCCATCTAACGAGGCAACAATGGTGTAGTATGTTGAATACAGAGTGCATATAATAACATTGTGAGGAGTCACCACTTTATAAGGGATTCAGGTTCTATTTTTTATTGATACCATCACAAGAGGTAGATAATTCTGACACATAACCATCCCATAGACAATGCTGGCTGAAAAGTGAAAACAACTAGGCAATTGATAGTAGTCAAACAGAGGAAGACAAAAAGGGCACTGGAGAACAAACGCAGGAGACTACAGGATAGACCAGACATTCCCCTCAAGGCCTAAGTCAACGATGGCTACTTCGGTAGGAATAGAGGTTAGTTCCTAGTGATCTGTAACTGATCCCAACTCGCAAAGGAAAACATACGCGTCACAGCCAGTTCAGGTCATCCGCAAATTGCAACGGATCACTCTGGGAGAAAACTGAAAAGCATTACCTCCGACGAGCGCGGCGTAGGCGAGAGTGAGTTTCTGAGACATGGATAGCCCCTGCCCCTGCCCCATCTTCTCTTCCTCCCCCTCCCCTTCCCCGTCCGGACCTCCTTCCCTCGGGTCGCTGTCACCGCCGCCGCCTCCGCTCCCTCCTGCACCTTCGCCGCCCTCGGATCCGCCGCCGCCGAGCTCGGGTTCCTTGGTCGCGACGGCAGCGACGAGGCGGGAGCGGAGGGAGAGGGAGATGGGGACGGGGGACGGGCGGCGCGGGAGGAGCAGCAGTGAGGACTGGGAGGCGGAGATCGGAGGCGGGGCGAGGGCGAGGTGCGCGAGTGGGGTCGTGGCGACGGCAAGGGCCATGGCGGATTTCACGTCTTCACCGTGGCGTGGCGTGGCGTGGCACTGGTGATGGTGATGGGGATTTTTTTTTTCCGGAGTAGGGGATAGTTGCTGTAAGACTGCAAGTGGGGCCCACACCAGGAAAATGGTTCTCCGCTTTCTCTCGCGCTGTGTTAATAAAAGTTAAAACGCTTGTGCTCTCCTCGTCGGGCTAGGCCGAGTAGCGGTTGATCTGGCCCATGATTGTCAGCGTAGGTGCGCGGCGGAGCGCGTGAGATGTTAGTGAGACATGGGAGGGAGTAGTACCACACCGCTTCGCCGAGCAGGGTGCAAGCCGGGAGAAAGGCATATAAGGAGGGCCAGGGCTACCGCTGAAAAGCACGCAGCTGCGCGGTGAGCACAAAGCGAACTATTCTTTCGCCTTTTACTAAAGAATACCGTGTGCGCGCCGCAAATAGCAGCATGCGTCTATTTTTGGAGGGGATTCTCCTTCTGGGAGGGCCCCAACAAATCTAAATTAAGTTTTCTTATTAGGAGTGTAATTAAATTATTTTATATTCGGAATTATGCTTTAAAATAGAAATAAGGTCTCGTAATTATATAGCTGAAATTAGAAAATAGAAATGGAAATAGGGGCTTGAATGGCTAATGCATCTAATTAACAGCATACTGTGCACAAGTACACCTCTGAGCTGACATGAATGGCTTGCTATTCTTTTGTCTGCGGGGAACATCCACAATCAGGAAAAGCAATTTCTGAAATTACAATAGTTCAGTTAGTCCAAAATGTTGCGCCAAATGACTTTACCGTTACGAGAGCAGTTGGTTTTAAGTTTCGCGCCACTAGCTTGCATTCGGTGGCCTAATCTTGGGCAACCTACTCTTAACAGTGAATACCGTGGCTATTACAACTGTTGAACGATGAACCTCGCCACACCAGCCCGTTCGGCTGGCTGGTGCTGATTCTGACTGGTGGCTGGTGCTGATTTTCTGTGAGAGAAAAGTACTGCTGGCTGGCTGGTGGCTGGTGGCTGGTGCTGATTTTCTGTGAGACTGAAGTACTGCTGGCTGGTTCTGAACCAGCCAGCCGAACAGGAAAAAGTGCACTGTAGTGCTATCTTGATATCAATTATATTAAAATGCCGCCAACCGATCTAGGCATCTATCATAGACTGCACTAATAGAAAAGCACAACCAATCATCCACGGAAAAAGCTTCAGAAAGCACACTTTGGTTACACCAGTTCTTGTACTTGCCACGTCATCTGCATTCTCATTCACAAACACTAGCACTAGAATCTAACCCAAGCCTATTCATGCTAGTCAAACAACGAACTGTCATACTTCCACCGTACATTTACCACGACGACGCGCGTGCCGACCAAACAGTCTCAATTCTAAACGGGTTGAGAAAAATTAACAGCACATAGGGACATGGGTGCTGCCCCAGTTGAATTGAAAATGATTGTAGTAGAAGTCGTCTCCGAGCCTTCCGAGAAAATAATACCAAGTCCCTAGCACGCAAAGACGACGTGCTCGCTACCCTCCCCCAACTTCCCCGACTGCCAAGCCCAAGTCGCCTGCCCCTGGTTAGCAAGGAAGCAGGCAGGAAACGTAGCAGGGATATCTGGTGGCGCGGGCGGTGTGAGCCAGCAAGCGAGCAGCCGACCCGGCATCGGCAAGCGAGGGAGGGAAGGAGCCAGCGAACCACCTGCCCTCCATCTGGAACCCGCACGGGGCTCCGCCGGCCGCGGCCGGTGCAGTGCGGCGACGACTCGACACGCGCTGTTGTTTCCTGCCCGCTCCCATCAACATCCTGCCGGCCGGCTGGCCCCTCGCGCGGGGAATGATGATTCCTAGGGAACCGCGGCGGCCGGAACCCAGCCCGTCCGACTCCTGATCCCGACTCCCCCCGCCGGTTGCAGCGGCGTCTCCGCCGCTGTGTCCAGGTTAGTTGCTGCGCTCGGATTTGGGGCGGTTGCTAAATTTTTGGATTTGGTAGATGCGCGGTTAGTCGCTGCTGTGTTGGGTAGGTTTGCTTTGGATCTGGAATCTGGGATGCCGATTTAGCTGCATACCTGAATTAGCGAGTAGCTTTAAGAAGCAGCCAGACTTTATTAGCAAGTGGATTTGAGAAGCAGCATACTCAAGCAGTAGAGGTTTCAGCCTCATCTCACATATATGAGACTAATTTTAGTCCGTCTCATTGGAGCAAGTCTCCTCCTTTCGCTGAATGTTCGCTCACTGGTACTACTATTTTCCCCCCCTATTGTCGTCGTAGACTAGAAGATGGAGACTCCTCAAATTGAGATGGGTGGTCTCAAGGTCAACAGCCCCCAAGTGCCCAACGGTGGGCTACGGCCAACCATGGCTGGGTCCTGGAACTCGCGGCGGACAGTCGAGAGGACGCTCAGAAGCATCAGGATCGTCATTTTCACCTCCAAGCTCAACTTGCTGATGCCATTTGGTCCTGCGTCCATCATTCTCCACTTCACTTCTAAGAGGCATGTAAGTATTGATCATGGACACTGAACTCTGCTGCTGTGCTGTCCGATTGGTCTGTGGATGGTTTGGATAATTCTAGAGTAGTAGGGCTTTGCTGTGTGATGCCTGTTTGTTCAGTTGCAGTAAATACGGGCTTCAAATAACATGTGTAGAAGAAACTAAGAATAGCCGATCTTTGCACACTAACGATACTCTTGGACAGCATGGTAGTTTAGTAGTTGAGTTCATGGTGTGTTATTGGTGATCCTGTTGTTGCTAAATTAATTCTGGCTTGCTTCCTATGGCATCGAAATTGCAGGGATTGGTTTTCCTTTTCAGCATGCTAGGAATCACTCCTTTAGCAGAGCGTTTGGGATATGCAACTGAGTAAGTTGCCAAACTGTCTACTTACTTTTCCTTGCTGTATTGAGTTTTGATGCGAATGGTTGTTGTACAGGCAGCTTGCACTATACACTGGTCCAACAGGTATGTCTATTTCTCTTTATGGCTAATAGTAAATTTTAAATCAGAGAGTCCTCAAACCACGATCAATTTCATCTCTCCTGAACTGCAGTTGGTGGCCTTCTGAATGCTACATTTGGAAATGCAACCGAAATGATCATTGCAATATATGCTTTGAAAAATGGAATGATCCGAGTAGTGCAGCAGTCACTATTGGGTTCCATATTATCAAATATGCTATTGGTTATGGGATGTGCTTTCTTTGCTGGTGGTATTGTTCATCGCAACAAAGACCAATTCTTCAGCAAGGTGATGTTTCTGTGACTGTTTTGTCTCCTTCCAAAGATATGCTCTGATAGTGAGATTAATATTTGATCACCGCAGGCAACCGCAGTTGTCAACTCAGGTTTACTGTTGATGGCTGTCATGGGATTGATGTTTCCCGCTGTCCTTCACTTCACACATTCAGAAGCGCGCCAAGGAGCATCTGAGGTTGCTCTTTCAAGGTTCAGTAGTTGCATTATGCTTGTGGCATATGCAAGCTATCTCTATTTCCAACTAAGTGGTCGGAGCAGCATTTACAGTCCAATCGGCAGTGTAAGTCTATTGCCACATTTTGTTTCTTCCTTGCTGGTCTTAAGGACCATAACTGTGATGCTATAGTTTCTATCATGGGCATGGCTATTTTAGTCTACCTTAGTTCAGGTAATGCATGCTGTGCCGGTGCTTCAGTGCAAAAGCCGTCTGACAAATCAAAACTGTATGATAAAGAGCTGCTTGCTGCTTTGCGTTGCTATAATATAAAGAATTACAATCCATGCAGTGGTCATTCACTCATGTTTTCACCATATATTTTAGGAAGAGGAGGTGCCTAATGAGGATGCAACAGAAGAAGATGAAGAAGCTGAGATTGGCTTGTGGGAGGCCGTTACCTGGCTTGCAGTGCTAACACTGTGGGTGTCTGTCCTCTCTGAATACCTAGTTAATGCCATTGAGGTATTCTTTTTCTCCAGTTGAACTAGACATATTAATAACATTATCTTGTATTCATCTGTGGCAAGTGAAACTAGTTAAAGGTAGCTTCCTACAGTTGGCGAGTGATTACATTCTGGTGACACTGAAGCATTGTCAGAGAAAATTTTGAAGTTATATTTGGAAATGTGTACATGTAGTTAGGACTTATATGACTTGAAAATTAATATTAACTACTCTTTCCATGATGTCCACTGTTAGTCTACAGGTCATTTTATACCTCTGCAAGGATGTAACTTGTCACTGATTTGATCTATTGCTGTCAGGGAGCATCTGATTCATTGAACCTACCTGTGGCTTTTATCAGTGTTATTTTGCTTCCTATTGTGGGCAATGCAGCTGAACATGCTAGCGCAATAATGTTTGCCATGAAAGATAAGCTTGTAAGTGTTCACGTATGCTTAGCTTTCATGTTTCTGTTGCTTCTTAGCTGTTCAGTTGTCATGCATGTGATTGTCTCTCCTGCAGGACATAACGCTAGGTGTTGCAATTGGCTCATCAACACAGATATCAATGTTTGTGGTACTTGTTTTGACTTTTGCCTTGTTAACCCAATTATGTTTTGTTCATCTGCATACTTGTTCAAATGTTGGCATGTTTCTTATATAGATTCTTATTATTAACTTTATACTTGTAAGTTGTTCAGTCTTTTTCCCCTTTTTCTTTTGAAGCAATCTGAAGGGGAAAAACTGCTACCTAAATTTTAATTAAATAAACAGAAAGTACATTACTGATTGCAGAGAATGTGTTGAAAGTTTCCTTTGTTCTGATGTTAGACATTATATTCTCCGATACAGATTCCTTTTTGTGTTGTTGTTGGTTGGATGATGGGACAAAGGATGGACTTGAATTTTCAACTGTTTGAGACCGCAACCCTCTTCATAACAGTTCTCGTGGTGGCATTTATGCTACAGGTAGGTTCTTAAGGTCGATATATAAGAAATGTTTTCATAGAAATGGAAGTTGGCGGAATTTCTTTCTGGCGTCATATGGAATTGTGTATTGTGAACATGTGTCCAATTTGCTTTTCGGGCAGTGGTAACATACCCATCTCGGTAACATTTCATCATTCATCTGGAGTGGAACTGGTTTGAAGTGTTACTGTGCACTATGTTAATATTAATGAAGTTTTTATCAAATGGCTGTTATTAGCTACATCGCTTTGATGGCTGTGTTGTCCATTCAGTTTATGTCAACCCATTAAACTATAGTAACTTAGAACGATAGTTCTTATGAATTTCCTCCTCCCTTCCTTTTCGTCACGATAGTTCTTATGAATTTCCTCCTCCCTTCCTTTTCGTCGCAAGTGCCACAATGACTTCAACCCAAAACTGATCCAACATCAAGTATGCAGGAAACAGTTTATGTTAAACTGCGATGGCTGTAAATGCTGATGAAGCTAAGCTGCTTCCAACTTTCTTAGGTTTACATATTACAAAAATCAACTTTTCACTATCTCCCTCAATTCCCCAATTATAATGATCACTTTCCTGGAATAGTGATGTGGTTGGCCAGCGGTGTTGTTTCATTTTCACTATCTGTCTTTTGCAAGGTTGAGTTGGATTCGATATCTGACCCTTTGCAATGTGTTTGTTTCATCACAGGATGGCACTGCGAACTACTTGAAAGGACTTATGTTGATCCTGTGTTATCTGATAGTTGCTGCCAGTTTCTTTGTTCATGTTGATCCGCAATCGAGTGAGTAGCATTTTCACAGTTAGACATGCTTTATGCTACTTTCAGTGTTCCAGTTGTACTAGTTCTCTTACAAGTCAGGAACTAATGAACTGTGCATGGAGAGGGACAGGTTTATTTATGCTACTTTAATGTACCCTCTCTTCACACATGTTGGCTGTCGAGTAGTATTCTTTCTTGTCTGCTTGTTCTTTTATCCGAGAGAAGAAAAAAAATGAACCAGTGGCATTATAAGACTATTTGTTGCTGATTTTCTTTGATATTATTTAGACTGCCTTAACAACCATATGCTAATTAACGTAAATCTCTTTTTCAGGTGATGGCTGAGGTCACATATGATGTAAGTAATGTACCAAATACCTTTGACAACTTGCTAATCCTATTTTGTGGAGGTGCACCACCATGGCTGAGGTCACAGATGTTGGCACAAGAACATAGGAGCATCACATATCATCGGTTCCTTCATGAACTGTGGAAGGAATTCTTGGATTTGTGTGGATAGGAGGGGTTCTAGGGGTAGTCTCAATGTATACAGAAACAAAAAAATGTCAGCCTGCTATATTCAATTGATTGAGTGAATGTGGCCCGTTTTTCCTGTATCCCTCGGGTTTATTTATTGGGTCGCAGAATGTATATTTGGGTAGGTTGATGCTGGCAGAAGCTTTCTTCCCTTTTCTGTGTTTTGTGATGTCTGCGTACTCATGGTTGGTTCTGCATACAACTTGGTCTTTCCTAATGTCCATGTGCACCTTTTTTGGCAAATCAATTTGTATGGCTTGTTACCCTCAAGATCGTTGACGGTTATCTTTGGTATGACATGGGAGATTGAGTCCATCTGACAATATCTGCATTGTGCGTGTTTGGGCTTCATGATGACGATTCTCGTGTCCAATTTCTTTGCCACTTGGTATGGTTGATGCTGTATGATAGTAGCATGCCCCCAATGAGCCCCATCTTTCAAGTTAAAGCGCAAGCTTTAGAACTCAAATTTTGTTCTGTTCGTTTCAAAAAAGAACTTTTGTTTATTTGTTTGTTGCTCTTTCTTTTTTTCAGTCTGCCAATTTCAAAGTTGTGAACCGGACAAAATCAACAAAAATCTATGGACCCGTTAAATAGCCATAGGTAGATGAGGGGCGAAAACTTGCATAAACCAAACATCAGCATCACCGACAAAAGCATGTCCTTTCAATTGTTTTCTAGTCTCCCATAAGTTGAAAATGATGGGAAGGAAAAGAGAAACACAGGCACAGCTTCAACCAACCAAAACATAATATATCAGCAACGAGGAGAAGAAAGAAAAACAAACGCAGTGGAGCCGAAGCAAGCAAGCAAGCCGCCCATGGCCCATCACCCCCGTCCTCTCCTCTGCATGGATTTCAGAAAAAATACAGGCAGCGCACAGCAGTCGCCCAATCCCGTCAACCACGACCCCTTCCTGAATCCCTGATCGCCTCCCGAAGCCGTCGAGCAGACAGGCGAGCGACGCACGCAACCACCCCCTGCACGTGCGGCGGACACCGACGCGCGCGCCGGACTGGAGCGGCCCGGCTCCGGCGTGCGTGGCGCGGCGCGCGCTCTGCGCCCGCCTCGTCGGCCGGCCTCTGCCTCTCCAGACTCTCCAGCACAGCCCATTCGGCTCCAGGTCGTCGCGGTGCCGGCCCCTGCAGTAGTGTACGGGCGCAGAAGAACATTCGCCTTGCCGGTGTCCTTGCTCAAAGTCATAACGCGGGGGGCTCCAAAGTCCAGCAGCGCGGCGGAACAGCCAGCGCCCGTCGCGCCCGTGCCGGTGTGTACCTGCTGCAACTTGGCACCTGTTTAGTTCGGGGAAAAAGTTTGCGAATTTTACTGTAGCAATTCTAAACCTAAGATTAGGAGGACTAAACATGATCTAATTATAAAACTAATTACACGGATGGACGGAAATCGCGAGACGAATCTATTAAGCCTAATTAATCCGTCATTAGAGATAGTTTACTGTAGCACGACGTTGTCTAATCATGGCCAAATTAGGCTCATTAGATTCGTCTCGCAAAGTTACCGAGGTTATGGAATGGGTTTTGTCATTAACACACGTTTAATACTCCATGCATGTAAGATTCTCTTTGATGAATAGTGAAGTTTGGGGTGGGTAAACAGCGCCCATCAGTACGGTCAAAATTTGGCAATGCACTGTTGCCTAGAAAAGATAAAAAAGAAACATTGGCACGAAAGTAACAGCAGGTGACTTTGGAACAAAGCCAGAGAGGGGCTGATCGAAATTGCATGTGCGCGGCCCACATCGACCGGTCTAGGAAAACATGCGCGCGTGTGGATGCATGCGTGCGAGGAACACTTCGCTGTCGCTGCTTCGGCGCATGGATCCCGTGATGCACAAAATTATAGACTACTAGTATATATATGCATCATGATATTATTCAGACATGTATCAAAACCGAAATTGAAGAGGAAATCCTGTGACAGCAGGTACCGCATCACACTGATATTATGTCGTTGTTACTGCTGCTATTTCAGTTTGTGGCTGGCTGTGTACAGTACAGATGCAACCGGTTTGTATAATAGTGGCATGTATTCAGTGTTCTGATGTACGTACGTACAGAATGGCGACTACACGGTGTGTTCTTGTCGCGTACGTACGGGGCGAGCATTGATCGACGTGACGTACGTACGTGGGCTGTCAATGCAAGCTGAGACAAAAGGCTGTCATCGTCTATCCCGATGAAACAAGGCAGGCACGTATACGCATGTGGGTGTGGCAGCGCAGAAATACTCGCGCCGTGCCGCCGTGTAGTGTAGAGCTGCAGGGATACCGGTACCGTAAGTGTGCCAACCGAGAGATCTAAACAGAGATCGTTGTGCAGTCGTGCTGCTGCTGCGGCAGAAATACATGCACCGTAGAACCGTGTGGTGCCTGCCAGCCTAGAGGATCTAGAGTATAAACATGTATCGCTGTGCGGCCGTGCTGCTGCTGCGCCTGTTATTGCAGGCAATCTGTATGGTGTACTGTGGGACGTAGGCTTTAGCATGGATTGCAGGGCAGCTTGGGTGATCGACTGATCGCGCAACCTTCAACTGCACCTCGATCCGTTGTACAGAGAAAGGTGTCTGGGGCTCTCTGAGCACGCACAGTGTACCCAGCGCGCCACACAGCCAATCTGCAGGCTCAGCGCGCTCGTGCTCGTCCCTCCCGCGCTGTGTGGACCGACCCGGCCGCGAGCGCGCGCGCGCACGGACTGCCGGCCGGAACGCGCGCTCGCCGGCCGCCGGATCCACCAGCATTTACGCGACGCACTGCGCCACCGGATCATGCGTGCGTGCGTGCGTGTGCACCGGCCCGGCCGGCGCGGAATGAACGAGCAGGCACGCCCACCGGATCATCCCGTACCGATTCAACGCCTCTTTTCACCGAACCGGCAGCCACGCCACGCCCGCCCCGGTCGAGCGAACTGTCGCGCTCGTACCTGCGCGGCCGCCGTGCGCCGTGCGCCGTACCAGGTGCACGTACGCCGCCGAGCGGGCCGCTCGGAAACGAAGCGACCGAGCAAAGCCTAGTGGCCCAGTCAAAGCCGACGAGCCGTTCGGCAACCGCCGCGCGGTCGTGCCCTCCCCTCCGAATCTCCGATCCCAAGTGAAGTGAACAACCCTCCGCTTCTGTCGCTGCGGGGGTGGTGGGTTTCGTTTCGACCGGCACCGCGCCCGCCCGTGGCCAATCCCCAGGAGAACACGCGCCCACCGATGCCTCCTCGATCGCACTGCGGTGCAGCGAGAGCGGGTCGTCCTCCTCCTCATGGATGGCCGATCTGGGCTTACTGCCTTTGTTTATGTGTGTGTGTCTCGGGTCCATCCACCGATCGCTCTCCTTTTTCTCCCTTGCAAGCAACCCGACCAGACCAACACCCCTAGCCTCTACTAGCTTGCTACAACTCCTCACTGGCACTCGATCAGTTCCGGTTGGGTTCGTCGGTTTCAGTCGTTCGGATACTTCAATCAGGTGTCCAGAGAGCCAAAAGTCACTGCGAGTTGCTCGTGAACTACCCAGTCCACACTCCATCTCCTATAAATCCTCACACGCTGCAGGCTGCAGCCGCCCGGGCAAAAAAACACAACTAACCATCGAGAGGAAAGTGCTCTCACTTCCCCTCTCCACTTCCCATACCTGCTCCTCTCTCTCCATCACGGCCACAAACTCCGCCGAGAGTTCAGTTCAGAGACCTCGTCGTCGTCCTTGATCCGCTCTCCTCGATGAGCAGTAGCGGCTGCGGCGGCCCTGCCAGCGCCAGCGCCGGCGCCGGCTTGGAGCACCACCAGCACGCGAAGCGGAGCACCCCGGCGCCGGCGTCGGGGCCGTCGAAGCGGAAGCTGCTGAGGCTGTCGGTGAAGGGCGACGACGACGTGGCCGCGGGCGTGGTGCCGCCGGTGACCGTGGTCCTGGACGGGCGCTGCATCTGCCACCGCGTCCACCTCAACCGCCACACCGGGTACCGCAGCCTCGCGGGCGCGCTCCGCCGCCTGTTCGTCGACACGGACGACGCGGACCAAGGCCACGCCGAGGACGGCCTCGACCTCGCCAATGCCATCCCGGGCCACGTCGTCGCGTACGAGGACATGGAGGACGACCTCCTCCTCGCCGGCGATCTCAAGTGGAAGTAAGACGATCGATCCATGATTAACTCATAGTAATCACAATTAAACATCGTTCTTGACTACTCATGCTCATGTTTTCGAATTGGCATGCAGCGACTTTGTTCGTGTGGCGAAAAGGATCCGAATCATTCCTGTGAAGCCACGGTCCAAGAAATGCGGAGGAGGCCTTAGCAATTAATCGTTGCGCTTTTGTCAAGCATCGCATGTAATTAGCTAGTACTAGTATCTTCTTGATCAACTGGATCACTTCTTCGCTCATCGTTTACTTGTTCTTCCATACCATAATGTTGTTGCTATTTACGTACTAGTTAAAGACCTAAAGCCAGTCAAGTTAATTTGTGTCGGCCTCCCTCTTCCACGAGTCAATGATACACATCGTGTCGACGTGTTTGCTTGCTTGCTTTGCCTGACTGATTGGATATTAGGCCAGTCTCAATGGAGGCCACATCAGCAAAATTGCTGACTTGGTAAGGTAATTAATAGGGTAGGTTTCATCAGATGAGAGAGGAGTTTCATCCTCATCTGGGCACAGTTACCTAGTTCTCATTCTGGGTAACTGTGCAATGAAACTCTCTATTGAGACGGGCCTTACTTGGATTGGACCTGATCTATCCATCCATGTAGTTGTGGTGGTGGCCACTGAGCAGCTGACTGGGTGTGCCATTGACAATTGGGATCTCCCTGTTCACGCCAACGCCCATTTCGTGACTCGCGAGCAGTGCAACAGTGGAACGGATACCCGTAGCCATCGCGTTGCCACAGGACAGTACAGCACGGCGAGCGCGCATCAATGGACATGGCATCGGAATGTTGCGTGCGCGCGTGCAGCAATGGGGATCGATCGAGAGGCGAACAACACGTTCGGTTTCATTGTCGTGGTGTACTCGCCATGGAAGCCTGCTGGAGCTCGACGAGAAGGGATCGTCTGAGGAAGACGACCACGACATGCCCGGCCGCGCGATGATCGAGGTGCGGATGGGAAGGAGCGAGACATGGAGTCATGGAGCTAGGCTAGCTGCCATTACTCGGCGACTCGGCGTACACCGTCGATCGATGCGTCGTCGTCCTTGCTGCGTGCCATTATTTCCCGGCAACAATTGAGTGCTGTCTAATACTCCGATCCAGTTGTAAGCAAATCTCTCAACACGGCAACGGCATGAAGACGACGGATCTGAGTTGAGCCTGTACGCAGGCTCGTCAGATCACTTCTTGCTTGCTCAGCGTGCGTGTGTTGGCGCGCGTCTGACAGCGCCAGGACCGCCGGAGTCGGCCCCCGGCCGACCGGCGTACGTGGCGGGGAAAAGGGACGTATCAGACGCCGAGTCGGTGTCGCGTTTGGGGTTGGGACTCGGAGATGGCATCACGCGGCGTGAGAGAGACAGGGTGTGGATGATGGACGACACTGACACACACTGATCGTCTAGATGATTGCGAGCACAACCATGGCGGAATATACTCAACCGTGTTTGGTTTCAGTACCCGGGCCAACCGTGGAGTGGAGGTCAACATGGTGAAGTCATTCGCTGATCCAGATGCAGGAATTCGATGCCAGTCAGTGCGGTGCAAGTTCTCCATGTGCGTCAGGAAATTAGCAGTTTAATTTCTATACTAGCCAATGCATCATATAAATCTTGGTACCCGTACATGTCAAACTTTTTTAGGAAGCTAGCACAATGTCAAAGATTCGACCCATGCATGTCTTGCTGTTTTTTCGTTCTTCTTCTTGGAACTGGGATCCAAGCGTGTTGTTGATGCTTTTTCTGGTCAACACATTGAGATATACGCTAGCTCGCGTGGATCCGCAACGGATCGAACACTAGCAGCGGTCCTGGTAAAACCGGTACCACCGGTTTTATGAATCCGGTGCCACCGGATTTCTAGGGTTCGCCGCGAAAACCTATGTACGCCGGTCCGGGAGGGACCCCGTTAGGGCTGGCGCGTCTAGGGTTGTTCTGAGGTCGGCAGGCCACTCAGAACGCCGTCAAACGCCGTAGAGACGAAGCACGAACAGCAAGAGGGGTTGAAAAAGTTAGGGTTTGGAAGGGATAAAAAGTAAAGATACTTGTGTTTGATCGATTGGATAAAACCTCAATCGGCCGTGGCCCTTTGTATTTATAGGGTAGGGAGGTCTTGCCCCGCAAGAAAACCCTTTTATAAGTCGTAATCCACATGGATCTCTAAATCTACTAGGACTCTGTCTAAAACCGGTACCACCGAATTTACAAAACCGGTACCACCGGTTTTGTTCAGGTGAAGATCTTCCCGAATCTATAACTTTCTCATCCGAACTCCAAATCGGACTTTCTATATATCCATTTTGATGGTTTCGACGCAAGATACGTCATGGTGCAATCAAAATGACAATTTGACAATGTCTCAAAATTCGGTCCTACCGGTATCTAAAAACCGGTGTCACCGGTTTTGCCTAGATTGCAGGCAAACTCCCCTCGAACCAATTTTGATCGTCAACATATGCTCCCCTGTTTTCTGGTAAAGTTTGCGTAGCAGAAAACATAAAAGCACAAAAACAACACTAAGAGCGATGTTTAACACATAATCCATCGGCCTTTTCACTCTAAGGGCGATATCACAAAATACCGGCCATCTCTTGCAAAATCTGCTAAACAATTTCACACATATCGTTCTCATATGCCCGATAGTGTCTAATTATTTGCTGCAACCACTCTATATTTATATTCATTCAAATCATACAAAAGTGATCCAACCGACCTTCAATCGGCTTTACTGTGACAAAGAATAAAACCGTCTCGTGTGGACCTTATAAACCCACAATGTCAAACGTTTACACCTGTCAAGCACTTAAAATCACCATGCACACCTTTAGTAGAACCATCAGCTGCAACATAAGCCGATGTATCACCATGCACAATCTCTAGCTTATTGCTTATCTATTGTATCAAAAATTGATGCAAGCTAGAAGGTACACACTGGTTTGCATGTATCCAATCACGTCCCAAAATCAAACTAAATTTACCTTGGGTCTCAACGACGAAGAATGCAGCAACCAGCGTCTTGCTTCCAATGGTGAGATCCATAGAAACAATTCCTTTAGCACTTATAGGATCATCTCCTCCTACACCACTTAAAACCATATCAATCTGGATCAACTCATCATCTGAACATCCCAATTTCTTGAACAAAGTATAAGGCATTAAATTAACAACTGCTCCATTGTCAACCAGCATGCGAGAAATTGGCCTCCCTTTGATATAACCTTTCATGTATAGAGCTTTCAGATGATCATCATTATCCTTGGGTTTCTGAAAAATAGCTTCTTGTGGCCCAAAATCAAAATAAGACATCCCCTCTTCCGAAGGTAAGTGCACCACATCAAGATTAATATCTATATGCTCTGAGGATGACTCATAATTCAAAAATTGTTCATCGTCCTTATTTTGGAAATCCGATGACAACTTCTCATCATAATGAATTAAATCAGGAACAATAATATTGGGAATTAGAGGAACCTGCACTGTGTTAACCAAATCCTCCTCTGCCGTCGTGGAAACCGGTGCCACCGGTTCTGAATCCGGTCCCACCGGTTTTGCTGCTGAGCAAACACCAAGCTTGATCTTCCACTCCTTCCGAGGAACCATCGGTCTATCCTTACTCAAGTTCTCATTCTTCTGTTTCTCCAATTTTTTATCTTTCTTCTCCTGAAATCGAAGCCGCTGCAATTTCCTCTTTTGTGTACGAGTTAAACCTAGAGGACACCATCTTGGCAAGAAGTACTTAGAAGTATCATTATCAATTTTATTGTTCTCACCATGAACAGCAGCAATATTCTCTTGGACCGAAGTTTCAACCTTATTGTCAATTACAATCAGTCTTTTGTCGTCGTCCTTTGAAATCACAGCATTGTTTCCAACTTGTATGACATCATTACCAATAATCTTTTCTAGGCCATCATCCATTTTTTACACTTCTACTTTCTTCTTTTTGACACGATAAATTTGTTTTGGAGGAGCTGCATGTTTTTCCTGGCAAAACCGGTGCAACCGGCTTGGCAATCCGGTGCCACCGTATTTGCTCTGATGATCTCGACCTGATTGACAGGGTGTCAAACGGTCATGTGTAGAATGCAACATCTCATCATAAACTGGCTTATTAAATGCATCACATCCTGTATAAAAAGGCGAATACAACACAGGATAGTATGGCCATCACATATTATTAAAATTACATGCCGGATATGAAAAATTAGAATAAGTTGGAGAAATACATGACATGTATTGATGTGAGTTCTGAAAAGGATGTAATTTAACAAAATCACCCTGTTGCCTGATAGCATCTGTCGATGCAAGGAATCACCAACTAGTGAATTTAGTGGATTGCGTGTTTAGGCTCGGATGGTTCGCGAGAGGACATAAGGGATTATACTGGTTCAGGCACGAACGCCCTACATCCAGTGCCGGTCAGCTCGTGTTACTCGCGTTGCTCGTAGTAGGGGTTACAAGCGGTCGAGAGAGAGGAGAAGCCTCAAGTCTCTATGAACGTCTAAGTGAGTGTGTGTGATCCGTCTCCCCCCTCCCCGAAGCCTCGCTTTTCTTTTTTATACCTCCGGGGAGAGCCCTCTTACAAAGCGTGTCCAATAAAATAATAAATAACTAACAACTGGAAGCTTGCCGGAGAAGCCCCGCCGCCTGCGGAGCACTGTGGGTAAGGCCGGAGCACTGTGCGGAGCAGTCCTGCGCCTGCTATGATCCTGTTTCCCCCCTTGCGGCGCCTGCGGGGCGGCCCGAAACAGTGCACGTCACGTCTTCCTGCCACTTCAAGCAGTGTGCGGTAAGGTCAGTTAATGTTACTAGGTCGTGCGGTAGATATGCGGCGATGCGCCCTCCTTGTTCCCTTCTGCGCCGGGCCCCCCTGATGTCTCACGCTATCCTGGCCCGACGCCAACCCGGGCGAGGCGGAGAAGGGTCGGGCGAGACGGAGACGGGTCGGCCGAGGCGACGCGGGGTCGGCCAAGGCAACGCGGGGTCGGCCGAGGCGGAGAAGGGTCGGGCGAGGTGTTATGGGGTCGGCCAAGGCGTTATGGGGTCGGCCAAGGTGTCATGGGGTCGGCCGGCCCCCTTATCGCTCGGCGCTTCCCTTGCCAGCCCGGTTTATGGATTTGCTTACGCCTATCTCCTTCTCAAAATAGCAAGGTCCCACCTGTCGGTGAGTGGGTCGGATATTGATATCCGACAGTAGCCCCCGAGCCTGCTCGGAGGATAGGGGATCCTCCGTGTGGGCTCCCTTTCCGCGTTCGTCCGGATGTTGCCCGGAGGTGCGCGCGAGCGCACCCACCGGGTGTAGCCCCCGAGCCTGTGGGTGAACGGATCGTTCATCCGCAGGCTGCGGCGAATTTTCATCTCCTCCCTCATCGGGGCGCGCGAGCGCACCCGGTGGGTGTAGCCCCTGAGCCTGCGGGCGAGTTGTCAAATCGCCCGAAGGCTTTTTGTCACTTCCGTTTGACTTTCGCAGGATGGCGCCGCGCCTGCCCAAGGTACTGGGGTACGGCCCGTCTTTCCAGAGGCACTGTTTCTCCTGGTTCAGGGGCGCACGCCCCTGCTGCGCCGGACAGGGCTTTCGTCACACCTGCTCTGCCTCCCTCTCGAGCCGTCACCTCATCCCTCTTTTTTAAGGCGAGTTTACTGTTCGCTCGTGAGGCCCTGCCGCTTCTCAGGGAAGGCCACGCGGCGTGTTCCCATGTTCTATCGAGGGGCTGGCTTAGGCATTTCCAGGCTATAAATAGGGTCCTCCGTTCCCTTTCTCTGGACATCCGACCAGCTCCCCTCTCCTTCCTCCCGTTAGCATGAGATTCTTTGCACGAGAACCATCTTGGGGGCGTCCCCCTGGCCCCAGGGGTGGGGGAGTAGCCCGCTGATGCCACAAGAATGACTGCGATCGTAGGGAGTTTCGGCGTGGAGGGACGCCCCTCGGTGTCGCACGTGAAGGACGACTCCTCCCCTGCGGCTCCCCTCCGCCCGACCACCCCACCTCGGCGGCGGTGGAATGGGCTTGAGGGGGAGTGAGTCGGTGGAGCTGTCGCCGTCTCCTCAACTTGGCCCGGCGTTTGGCCTCGGTCGGGTCTCGCCAGGGCAGTTGCAGGAGTCGTGTATAGCCACCGCCGCGCTTCTCATCCTTTTCCCGGACGCCGACGTGACGCCGTGTTCGGGGTCGGTTGGCGTTGGGATGAGGGAAGCGGCCGGCGGGAGCGCGACGCCGTCGTGCCGCCGCGGGCGGACCTTCGCCTAGCTCCCTTTAGGGTGCCGGCGGACGGGAAGATGCTACAAGAAGGACTGCGACGCTCGCAGTTTAGCCCTTCTCGCGGCACCGAAACTCCCGCGCTCTTCGTCGCCCGATTTCGCCACCGAGGGTGGCGAGACCCGTTTGTATTGTTCCACGGCCCTCGGTCGTATGTACTTTTTGCCCTTATTCGTGGAATAAAGGAATTTGGTTGACTTAGGGCGTTTTCCTGCGACCGCGTGGTCGGTCTCTTTTTCGCGATTCCACCCTCCCGGTGTTCCCCAAGGTGGCCGTTTTGGGGTGGGGAGGTCGTTTCGTCTTTTATCGTCTTCCCCTCACGCAATCCCTCCGCGGGACGGAAGGTTAGGGCACGCCTCGCGTTTTGCCACTTAGGCCGAAACACGGCTCCCGGTGAGCTACTAGTGGGCTGGATCGAGCGAGGCCTCGGCCCCCCTCCGAGGGAGGACCGTCGGATCAGCTTGTGACCGACCTCGGAAAATCCCCAGCGTTCCCGACCCCCTTAGTTCCCATGATCGTCCGACCGACCACGGGGCTCGTTGCCTCTCTTTCGATGAGATACATGGGGTCAGGAGCCTTGGGCTCGAACGCAGGTCGGGACGTCCTCGGCACTCGCGTGCCGAGGCTACGGCCTCTAGCGGGCCCGCCCGTCGCTGCCCCTTCGCTCGGGCGCCCCAGAGCGGCCGTCGGACCCTTGGGCCGGCCTTAGAACTCTTGGGCTGTTTTTCGGTTTGTATTTTTCGTTGGGCGCGCCCCCTGTGGGCTTTTCGCCATGGCCTTCCGGCCCGAGAACGGCCCAAGCGCCATCTTCCTTTTCCTGAAAAATAAAATCGCAAGGAAAGACAAAGGAAATAGCGTATTTGACGGAAAAAGGTGGGGCGATAAAATGGAATGCGAAGGGTTCGGAGAGAGAGAACCAGGGCGCGAGTCCCGGGGCGTGGGAGACGTGGGCGAGCGGGGGCGCGTGTCGTGGGGCCGCCACCCCGCCCCCTTACCTATCTATTTCAGAGAGGGAGGGGGGCGGAGGTCCCTTCTTCTTCCTCCTTCGCTCGCCTGCTCCCAAATCGCCGCCGCCGCCTACATCATTACCTGCCAAATCCGTACCTTTTTTCCTTCGCCCGTCGCTCTCCCCTCTCGTCGGTCATGGCCTGGCCCTCGTTCCCGCGTCACTGAAGCCGAGCTCGAGCGTCTGGTGGAGCGCCGGCTCCTGTGTCCGCGGACCGATCTGGCGGAGTGGATGGCTCCGGGCGACGAGGCCGTCCCCTCCCCCGCCGCTGGGTATGTCGTGTCCTTCATCCCCTTTCATGAACGGGGTTTTGGGCTTCCCCCCATCATTTTCTCCGCGGACTCCTTCACTACTACGGGATTGAGCTCCAGCATCTCAACCCTAACGGGCTGCTGCACGTCGCCGTGTTCGTGGCCCTGTGCGAAGGATTCCTCGGAATCGACCCCCACTTCGACCTCTGGAGGTCCTACTTCCATGTCGAGGAGGTGAAGAAGGATGGGCGGCTGACGCCGCTCGGCTGCGCGGGGATCCGGCTGCGCTCGCGTCAGGGCGAGAACTACCCCAAGCTTCCCCTGACAACCACCAACAAGGGGTGGCATCCCCGGTGGTTCTACCTGCGGAGCGACCCGGCCGCCCCTCTCCCGGCCTTCACGGGGAGGACCATCGAGAATCGGCCGGACACTTGGCATTGGGGCCCTCCTAGGGCGGAGCGGCCGCACCTGTCCGGTCTCCACGCGGCGGTCCTACGCCTTCGCGAGCGGGGGGTCACCGGCCCCGGGATCATCGCGGCGTACCACACGCGCCGCGTTCTTCCGCTGATGGCTCGCCGGCTGAGGCTGGACCAGATGACCCTGGCGGAGGACTGGACGTGGTCGGTCATGTCCGTCGGGGTCCTCTCGGATGAGGAGGTGCGCGCCCGTCTTCGCGAGGCTGTGGGGCGCGACTCCTCGGCGTACCCGATGCGGGACCACCCCGTCATGCGCCCCGATGGGTGAATCCCCCATCCCGGTGAGTTTTCGGGGTTTTTTATTTATCCTCGTTGTGTATTTTTTAACCTGACGAGCCATTCATGTTTCTTTGTCTCCAGCAACCCCTGGTCTACAAACCCTCTCGGCCCCCGCTCCCTAAAGACGTGGCCGCTCGGGCTCTGAACCGTGAGCGAGCAGAGGCCGCTCGTTTGAAGAAAGCGGCCGCCGAGAGGAAGAAAGAGAAGAAACGGCTGGCCCGTGAGAAGGCTAAGGAGGAGTACCGCCAGCGGCGCCTGCACGCCCGGCAGGAAGGATTGTGGAGCGAGGATCAGGGTCCCTTCGGGGGGGGCTTTGATTTCGCCTCGGATTCTTCCGACGAGTCCACGTCGGGCCTTCCGACCTCCCAGCGCGAGTCCGCGGTGGATTGGGGAGCGCTGGACGCTGAGGAGCCGTCGGGCGGCGGCGACCCTACGCCGACGCAGCCGCCAACTCGGCCGCTGCGCGAAGTTCCTCGCGGCGCCAGCTCCCCGACCCGGGAGCAGACTCCGCCGAGGGGTGACCCGAGCAAGCGGCCACGAGAGGAAGGGTCGGGGTCAGGGGCGGCTCCCCCAGCTAAGCGACCGTCCCGGGGTTTTCCCTTGTCGTCTCGGTAAGTCTTTTCTCCCTTCTTCGTCTGTCTTCCCTACCCTGGTCGAGGCGCGTGTGTGAGGCCTTCCTTTGTTCGCAGGAGGGGAAGTCAGGTTACCCGCCGAGAGATCACCACCGCCCGTGAAGATGCGCGGGGCGAGTTTGAAGGGCGGGTGACCGCTGCCCACCAGGAGATCGAGTCCCTGAAGGGGCGGCTCCAAGAGGCGTGCGAGCATGCCGAGGATGTCGAGAAGCTCAAATACGACGTCATGGTCTCCTGGGAGAGGGACTCGGCGGCTCGGGAGCAGGTCAGGCTGGGCCTGGTCCGTGAGGTGGAGCGCCTGAAGGCCGACCGGGACCGCATCACTGCCGTCCTTGACGGGACTCGCACTCAGCTGGCCCAGGTGGCGGCGGAGCGCGACGAGGCCAGGCGCCTCAGCGAGGCGCAGGCTCGTGACCTCGAGGCTGCGCAACAGGCTCTTGCGGCTGAGCGGGGTCCCCGCGTGGCCGCCGAGGCGATGTGCGCCTCCTTGGGCGAGACGGCAGTGAGAGACCGCGCGACTATCGAGGGCCTCGAGGCCGAGGCGCACAACCTCGAAGGGCTGCTGCGGCAGGAGGGGGACGAGTACGACGCCCTCCGCACGGAGGTCGGTGTCGTTCTCGACGACCTTGGGATGAGGTCGCAGCGAGGGCCGAGCTCACTGCTCGTTGACACCGGTCGCATCCCAGCTCGGGCTCGGGCCATGGCGATCGATGGGCTCTTCCTCGGGGTGCGCCGCGCCTTCGCCGTCGCCCGCTCCCACTACGCCGAGATTGCCCTGGAGTGCCTCGCCGACGGGTTTGCTCCTGGTACGACGCCGGATGGGGCGGTGGCGCTTGAAAAGGAGGTGTCGTCGCTGGCCTCTGTCCTCGCCACCAAGACTGCGGAAGAAGAAGGGCCGTGGGCGCCCTGATTAGTTTTCTTTTCTTTTCTTTTGGTTTTCAGACAATCGTATTCACTTGTGTAATGAACTTGATCGTCTGTGTCGTTAACGCTTGGCCTTTCGCGTTTCCTTGGCTAAGAGTCAGGGCGCGCCTGAAATGAAGCGAGCCGTGCGGTTTACTAGTGAGCTTTTGAGCCGTTGCCACTGGGGCCTTTGCTCTTTTAGCGTTCCGACTAGCGAGCGCATGTCGCTTCATTAGCAAGTACCCTTTTTCCTTAGTCTTGGGTACGTGAATTTGCCGAGAGTCAAGGACCCGGGGGACGCATGTTAGCCCCCGAGTGACGTCCGACCCTTGGTTAGGAGACTTGGGTCGGGCGTCACTTCTTGAAGCGAAAGGAACACGTTCGAATAATGACATGTAGCCTAGAATAATCAGGGATAGAAGCAACGTAGCTGCTCAATGTTCCAGGCGTTAGCGTACTCCTCTCCCTCCGCGTTCTTTAGCTTGTAGGAGCCGGGTCGGAGGACCTGGGAGATGATGAACGGGCCTTTCCAGGGTGACGAGAGCTTGTGCTTGCCTTTGTTGCTTTGGACGAGGCGTAACACTAGATCGCCGACCTAGAACGCGCGGCCTCTGATGCGCCGGCCATGGTAGCGCCGTAGGGACTGTTGATATTTTGCCGAGTGAGCCAAAGCGACCTCCCTGGCCTCTTCCAGCTGATCGACCGCGTCCTCGAGAGAGGTTTGATTGCCTTCGTCGTCGTAGGCACGGATACGTGGGGACCCGTAGTCGAGGTCGGTCAGGAGTATGGCTTCCGACCCGTATACCATAAAGAACGGGGTGAAGCCCGTCGCGCGACTCGCCGTCGTGCGCAGGCTCCAGATTTCCGCCGGGAGCTCTTCGACCCAACGCCCTTCGAACTTTTTCAAACGCTCGAATATTCGGGGTTTGAGCCCTTGCAGGATCATCCCGTTCGCGCGTTCTACTTGCCCGTTCGTGCGAGGTGCGCGACGGCGGCCCAGTCGACCCGTATGTGGTACTCATCGCAGAATCGCAGGAATTTCTTCCCGGTGAACTGGGTTCCGTTGTCCGTGATGATCGAATTGGGCACGCCGAAGCGATGGACGATGTCGAGGAAGAACTTGACGGCCTCTTCCGATCGGATGGTCGTGATCGGTCGGACCTCTATCCACTTGGTGAACTTGTCGACGGCGACGAGCAAGTGGTCGAAGCCCCCGGGCGCCTTCTTGAGGGGCCCGACCATGTCCAACCCCCAGACAGCGAACGGCCAGGTGATGGGGATCGTTTGGAGGGCTTGCGCTAGAAGGTGTGTTTGCCTCGCAAAGAACCGACACCCTTCACAGGTGCGCACGATCTCAACAGCGTCCTTCACGGCCGTCGGCCAGTAGAACCCTTGTCGAAACGCGTTTCCGACAAGGCTGCGGGGTGCGGCGTGGTGGCCGCACGTGCCCCCGTGGATGTCCTTCAATAGCTCCTTGCCCTGGTCAAAGGGGATGCACCGTTGGAGGATTCCCGTGGGGCTGCGTCTGTACAGCTCGCCCTCTACAATCGCGTAGGATTTGGCGCGCCGAGCAACACGGCGGGCCTCTGTTTTATCCGTCGGGAGTTTCTCCCGCAGCAAGTAGTCGAGGAAGGGCCGTCGCCAATCCGGAGTGCCGGAGTCTGGCGCCTGGTCCTCGGTCAGCGTCGCGACGGCAAGGGCGAGTAGATCGGACAGGGCCTGATCGGTCGGCTCGGCGCCGACCTCTGACCCATCCGTGGCCTTGGCCTCGTCCTCGCCAGCCCCCGAGCCTGGAGCGGTCCGCTCCGGGAAACCTTGATCGTGGGGCCCGGCCTGTGCCGGGCGGGGGAGCTTTATCGAAGGGCTCCGTTGGTCACTGGCGAAGACCTCGGTCGGGACGGGTTCCCGGCCGGACGCTTTCTTGGCCAGTGCGTCGGCGGCCTCGTTGAACCGCCTTTTGATGTGCCGTAGCTCTAGGCCGTCGAATTTGTCCTCGAGCTTCCGTACCTCCTGGCAGTACGCGGCCATGGTCTCGCTTTCGCAGCTCGACTCTTTCATGACCTGATTGACCACGAGTTGGGAATTGCCTCGAATCTCGAGGCGCCGAATTCCCAACTCGATAGCTATCTACAAGCCATTGATCAGTGCCTCGTACTCGGCCGCGTTGTTGGAGGCTGGGAAATGCAGTCGGATCACGTATTTCATTCGTACCCCGAGGGGTGAGACGAAAACTAAACCGATTCCCGCTCCTGTGCGAGTCAACGAGCCGTCAAAGTACATCACCCAGTACTCCTGATCGACGGGGGCTGCGGGTAGCTGAACCTCGGTCCATTCCGCGATGAAGTCGGCGAGGGTCTGGGACTTAATGGCCATCCGGGGGGCGTAAGTAATACCCTGGCCCATCAGTTCCATGGCCCACTTCGAGATCCGACCCGTCGAGTCCGGACTGTTTATGATCTCGCCCAGGGGAAAGGAGCTCACCACTGTGACCGGGTACGAGTCGAAGTAGTGGTGGAGCTTCCTTTTGGAAATGAGGACAGCGTACAGCAACTTCTGAATCTGCGGGTACCTCGTCTTGGTGTCTCCGAGCACCTCGCTTACGAAGTAAACCGGGCGCTGCACCTTGAGAACGTGCCCCTCTTCTTCACGCTCCACTACCAACGCTGCGCTCACCACTTGTGTAGTCGCCGCAATGTAGAGGAGAAGGGGTTCGCCCGTATTCGGCGGGACCAAGATCGGCGGCTTCGCCTTGATGTGATTTAGCGCCGTTTCGGCCTCCTCCGTCCAAACGAACCGCTCGGACTTCTTCAAGAGCCGGTACAGAGGGAGGACCTTTTCGCCGAGACGCGAGATGAACCTACTCAACGCGGCCAGGCACCCAGTGATCCGCTGCACCGCTTTCAGGTCCCGAATCGGGCCCATCTTGGCGATGGCGTCGATCTTCTCTGGGTTGGCTTCTATCCCTCGGCGAGACACGATGAAACCCAGGAGCATTCCTCTGGGTACCCCAAAGACGCATTTTTCAGAGTTGAGCTTAACATCGTTCGCCCTGAGTTTGGCGCACGTCTTTTCCAGGTCGGCTACGAGCTGGTCGGCCTGTTTGGACTTGACAACGATGTCGTCCACATACGCCTCAACGGTCGGTCCGATGAGTTCGTCGAAACACCTAAGCATACACCGTTGGTAGGTGGCGCCGGCATTTTTAAGCCCGAACGGCATCGTCACGTAACAATACGACCCGAACGGGGTTATGAAGGATGTCGCGAGTTGATCGGACTCCTTCATGGCTATCTGGTGGTATCCGGAGTACGCATCGAGAAAGCATATGGTTTCGCACCCCGAGGTAGAGTCGACTATCTGGTCTATGCGTGGCAAAGAAAAAGAGTCCTTTGGGCACGCTTTGTTAAGAGCAGTATAATCAACACACATTCTCCATTTCCCATTCTTTTTTCGTACAAGGACGGGATTGGCTAACCACTCGGGATGATACACTTCCTTGATGAAGCCGGCCGCCAGAAGCTTCGCGATCTCCTCGCCGATTGCCCTGCGCTTCTCGGCGTCGAAGCGCCGGAGGCGTTGCTTCACGGGTCGGGACCAGGACCGGATGTCCAAGGAATGCTCGGCGACCTCCCTCGGAATGCTTGGCATGTCCGAGGGCTTCCACGCGAACACGTCGACGTTCGCGCGGAGGAAGTCGACGAGCGCGCTTTTCTATTTGGGAGACAACTTAGTCCCGATCCACGCCACCTTCTCGCTTGGGTGGTCGGGGTCCAGTTGGACCTCCTTGGTGCCCTCGAGCGGCTCGAATGACGCCGAGCCATGAATGAAGTCGGGTGCTTCCTCTACGAGTCGCGCTCTTATCGGGGTGAGCTCTTCGGTCGATGCGATGATGGCCGATGCCAACTCGCAGCTTTCCACCTCGCATTGATGAGCCCGTTGGAATGACGCTCCCACCGTGATCACCCCCTTCGGCCCCGGCATCTTGAGCTTGAGGTAGGTGTAGTTGGGGACGGCCATGAACTTCGCGTAGCATGGGCGGCCCAAGATGGCGTGGTAGGATCCATGGAATCCCACCACCTCGAACGTGAGGGTCTCCGTCCGGAAGTTGGTCGGAGTTCCAAACGTAACGGGCAGGTCGATTTGCCCGAGAGGGACGACCTGTTTACCAGGGACCACTCCGTGGAATGGTGCCCCTATCGGGCGGATTCGTCCTCGGTCAATCCCCATGGCGTCCAGCGTGT
Source organism: Alloteropsis semialata (assembly GCA_004135705.1). Lineage (NCBI taxonomy): Eukaryota > Viridiplantae > Streptophyta > Magnoliopsida > Poales > Poaceae > Alloteropsis > Alloteropsis semialata. The sequence goes on from CM014276.1 coordinate 62,640,028, forward strand.
CAGCGTAGAGGATGTTGAGCCCGCTCCCGCCATCCATCAGCACCTTGGTGAGTCGCTTGCGTCCTATGACCGGGTCGACCACTAAGGGGTACTTGCCCGGCCTTGGGACGAACTGCGGATGGTCGGC
>CM014276.1:62641154-62688940 GCA_004135705.1 Alloteropsis semialata
TCTTCGTCTGTCTTCCCTACCCTGGTCGAGGCGCGTGTGTGAGGCCTTCCTTTGTTCGCAGGAGGCGAAGTCAGGTTACCCGCCGAGAGATCACCACCGCCCGTGAAGATGCGCGGGGCGAGTTTGAAGGGCGGGTGGCCGCTGCCCACCAGGAGATCGAGTCCCTGAAGGGGCGGCTCCAAGAGGCGTGCGAGCATGCCGAGGATGTCGAGAAGCTCAAATACGACGTCATGGTCTCCTGGGAGAGGGACTCGGCGGCTCGGGAGCAGGTCAGGCTGGGCCTGGTCCGTGAGGTGGAGCGCCTGAAGGCCGACCGGGACCGCATCACTGCCGTCCTTGACGGGACTCGCACTCAGCTGGCCCAGGTGGCGGCGGAGCGCGACGAGGCCAGGCGCCTCAGCGAGGCGCAGGCTCGTGACCTCGAGGCTGCGCAACAGGCTCTTGCGGCTGAGCGGGGTCCCCGCGTGGCCGCCGAGGCGATGTGCGCCTCCTTGGGCGAAGACGGCAGTGAGAGACCGCGCGACTATCGAGGGCCTCGAGGCCGAGGCGCACAACCTCGAAGGGCTGCTGCGGCAGGAGGGGGACGAGTACGACGCCCTCCGCACGGAGGTCGGTGTCGTTCTCGACGACCTTGGGATGAGGTCGCAGCGAGGGCCGAGCTCGCTGCTCGTCGACACCGGCCGCATCCCAGCTCGGGCTCGGGCCATGGCGAGCGATGGGCTCTTCCTCGGGGTGCGCCGCGCCTTCGCCGTCGCCCGCTCCCACTACGCCGAGATTGCCCTGGAGTGCCTCGCCGACGGGTTTGCTCCTGGTACGACGCCGGATGGGGCGGTGGCGCTTGAAAAGGAGGTGTCGTCGCTGGCCTCTGTCCTCGCCACCAAGACTGCGGAAGAAGAAGGGCCGTGGGCGCCCTGATTAGTTTTCTTTTCTTTTCTTTTGGTTTTCAGACAATCGTATTCACTTGTGTAATGAACTTGATCGTCTGTGTCGTTAACGCTTGGCCTTTCGCGTTTCCTTGGCTAAGAGTCAGGGCGCGCCTGAAATGAAGCGAGTCGTGCGGTTTACTAGTGAGCTTTTGAGCCGTTGCCACTGGGGCCTTTGCTCTTTTAGCGTTCCGACTAGCGAGCGCATGTCGCTTCATTAGCAAGTACCTTTTTTCCTTAGTCTTGGGTACGTGAATTTGCCGAGAGTCAAGGACCCGGGGGACGCATGTTAGCCCCCGAGTGACGTCCGACCCTTGGTTAGGAGACTTGGGTCGGGCGTCACTTCTTGAAGCGAAAGGAACACGTTCGAATAATGACATGTAGCCTAGAATAATCAGGGATAGAAGCAACGTAGCTGCTCAATGTTCCAGGCGTTAGCGTACTCCTCTCGCTCCGCGTTCTTTAGCTTGTAGGAGCCGGGTCGGAGGACCTGGGAGATGATGAACGGGCCTTTCCAGGGTGACGAGAGCTTGTGCTTGCCTTTGTTGCTTTGGACGAGGCGTAACACTAGATCGCCGACCTAGAACGCGCGGCCTCTGATGCGCCGGCCATGGTAGCGCCGTAGGGACTGTTGATATTTTGCCGAGTGAGCCAAAGCGACCTCCCTGGCCTCTTCCAGCTGATCGACCGCGTCCTCGAGAGAGGTTTGATTGCCTTCGTCGTCGTAGGCACGGATACGCGGGGACCCGTAGTCGAGGTCGGTCAGGAGTATGGCTTCCGACCCGTATACCATAAAGAACGGGGTGAAGCCCGTCGCGCGACTCGCCGTCGTGCGCAGGCTCCAGATTTCCGCCGGGAGCTCTTCGACCCAACGCCCTTCGAACTTTTTCAAACGCTCGAATATTCGGGGTTTGAGCCCTTGCAGGATCATCCCGTTCGCGCGTTCTACTTGCCCGTTCGTGCGAGGGTGCGCGACGGCGGCCCAGTCGACCCGTATGTGGTACTCATCGCAGAATCGCAGGAATTTCTTCCCGGTGAACTGGGTTCCGTTGTCCGTGATGATCGAATTGGGCACGCCGAAGCGATGGACGATGTCGAGGAAGAACTTGACGGCCTCTTCCGATCGGATGGTCGTGATCGGTCGGACCTCTATCCACTTGGTGAACTTGTCGACGGCGACGAGCAAGTGGTCGAAGCCCCCGGGCGCCTTCTTGAGGGGCCCGACCATGTCCAACCCCCAGACAGCGAACGGCCAGGTGATGGGGATCGTTTGGAGGGCTTGCGCTAGAAGGTGTGTTTGCCTCGCAAAGAACTGACACCCTTCACAGGTGCGCACGATCTCAACAGCGTCCTTCACGGCCGTCGGCCAGTAGAACCCTTGTCGAAACGCGTTTCCGACAAGGCTGCGGGGTGCGGCGTGGTGGCCGCACGTGCCCCCGTGGATGTCCTTCAATAGCTCCTTGCCCTGGTCAAAGGGGATGCACCGTTGGAGGATTCCCGTGGGGCTGCGTCTGTACAGCTCGCCCTCTACAATCGCATAGGATTTGGCGCGCCGAGCAACACGGCGGGCCTTTGTTTTATCCGTCGGGAGTTTCTCCCGCAGCAAGTAGTCGAGGAAGGGCCGTCGCCAATCCGGAGTGCCGGAGTCTGGCGCCTGGTCCTCGGTCAGCGTCGCGACGGCAAGGGCGAGTAGATCGGACAGGGCCTGATCGGTCGGCTCGGCGCCGACCTCTGACCCATCCGTGGCCTTGGCCTCGTCCTCGCCAGCCCCCGAGCCTGGAGCGGTCCGCTCCGGGAAACCTTGATCGTGGGGCCCGGCCTGTGCCGGGCGGGGGAGCTTTATCGAAGGGCTCCGTTGGTCACTGGCGAAGACCTCGGTCGGGACGGGTTCCCGGCCGGACGCTTTCTTGGCCAGTGCGTCGGCGGCCTCGTTGAACCGCCTTTTGATGTGCCGTAGCTCTAGGCCGTCGAATTTGTCCTCGAGCTTCCGTACCTCCTGGCAGTACGCGGCCATGGTCTCGCTTTCGCAGCTCGACTCTTTCATGACCTGATTGACCACGAGTTGGGAATTGCCTCGAATCTCGAGGCGCCGAATTCCCAACTCGATAGCTATCTACAAGCCATTGATCAGTGCCTCGTACTCGGCCGCGTTGTTGGAGGCTGGGAAATGCAGTCGGATCACGTATTTCATTCGTACCCCGAGGGGTGAGACGAAAACTAAACCGATTCCCGCTCCTGTGCGAGTCAACGAGCCGTCAAAGTACATCACCCAGTACTCCTGATCGACGGGGGCTGCGGGTAGCTGAACCTCGGTCCATTCCGCGATGAAGTCGGCGAGGGTCTGGGACTTAATGGCCGTCCGGGGGGCGTAAGTAATACCCTGGCCCATCAGTTCCATGGCCCACTTCGAGATCCGACCCGTCGAGTCCGGACTGTTTATGATCTCGCCCAGGGGAAAGGAGCTCACCACTGTGACCGGGTACGAGTCGAAGTAGTGGTGGAGCTTCCTTTTGGAAATGAGGACAGCGTACAGCAACTTCTGAATCTGCGGGTACCTCGTCTTGGTGTCTCCGAGCACCTCGCTTACGAAGTAAACCGGGCGCTGCACCTTGAGAACGTGCCCCTCTTCTTCGCGCTCCACTACCAACGCTGCGCTCACCACTTGTGTAGTCGCCGCAATGTAGAGGAGAAGGGGTTCGCCCGTATTCGGCGGGACCAAGATCGGCGGCTTCGCCTTGATGTGATTTAGCGCCGTTTCGGCCTCCTCCGTCCAAACGAACCGCTCGGACTTCTTCAAGAGCCGGTACAGAGGGAGGACCTTTTCGCCGAGACGCGAGATGAACCTACTCAACGCGGCCAGGCACCCAGTGATCCGCTGCACTGCTTTCAGGTCCCGAATCGGGCCCATCTTGGCGATGGCGTCGATCTTCTCTGGGTTGGCTTCTATCCCTCGGCGAGACACGATGAAACCCAGGAGCATTCCTCTGGGTACCCCAAAGACGCATTTTTCAGAGTTGAGCTTAACATCGTTCGCCCTGAGTTTGGCGCACGTCTTTTCCAGGTCGGCTACGAGCTGGTCGGCCTGTTTGGACTTGACAACGATGTCGTCCACATACGCCTCAACGGTCGGTCCGATGAGTTCGTCGAAACACCTAAGCATACACCGTTGGTAAGTGGCGCCGGCATTTTTAAGCCCGAACGGCATCGTCACGTAACAATACGACCCGAACGGGGTTATGAAGGATGTCGCGAGTTGATCGGACTCCTTCATGGCTATCTGGTGGTATCCGGAGTACGCATCGAGAAAGCATATGGTTTCGCACCCCGAGGTAGAGTCGACTATCTGGTCTATGCGTGGCAAAGAAAAAGAGTCCTTTGGGCACGCTTTGTTAAGAGCAGTATAATCAACACACATTCTCCATTTCCCATTCTTTTTTCGTACAAGGACGGGATTGGCTAACCACTCGAGATGATACACTTCCTTGATGAAGCCGGCCGCCAGAAGCTTCGCGATCTCCTCGCCGATTGCCCTGCGCTTCTCGGCGTCGAAGCGCCGGAGGCGTTGCTTCACGGGTCGGGACCTGGACCGGATGTCCAAGGAATGCTCGGCGACCTCCCTCGGAATGCCTGGCATGTCCGAGGGCTTCCACGCGAACACGTCGACGTTCGCGCGGAGGAAGTCGACGAGCGCGCTTTTCTATTTGGGAGACAGCTTAGTCCCGATCCACGCCACCTTCTCGCTTGGGTGGTCGGGGTCCAGTTGGACCTCCTTGGTGCCCTCGAGCGGCTCGAATGACGCCGAGCCATGAATGAAGTCGGGTGCTTCCTCTACGAGTCGCGCTCTTATCGGGGTGAGCTCTTCGGTCGATGCGATGATGGCCGATGCCAACTCGCAGCTTTCCACCTCGCATTGATGAGCCCGTTGGAATGACGCTCCCACCGTGATCACCCCCTTCGGCCCCGGCATCTTGAGCTTGAGGTAGGTGTAGTTGGGGACGGCCATGAACTTCGCGTAGCATGGGCGGCCCAAGATGGCGTGGTAGGATCCATGGAATCCCACCACCTCGAACGTGAGGGTCTCCGTCCGGAAGTTGGTCGGAGTTCCAAACGTAACGGGCAGGTCGATTTGCCCGAGAGGGACGACCTGTTTACCAGGGACCACTCCGTGGAATGGTGCCCCTATCGGGCGGATTCGTCCTCGGTCAATCCCCATGGCGTCCAGCGTGTCAGCGTAGAGGATGTTGAGCCCGCTCCCGCCATCCATCAGCACCTTGGTGAGTCGCTTGCGTCCTATGACCGGGTCGACCACTAAGGGGTACTTGCCCGGCCTTGGGACGAAATGCGGATGGTCGGCCCGATCGAAGGTGATGGACGCCTCCGACCATTTGAGGAAGGTCGGGGTCGCTGGCTCGGCGGCGTACACCTCTCGGCGCTCCACCTTGGCTCGCCCTTTGCTCACCGACGCCTCCGTCCCGCCAAAGATCATCAGGCATCCGTCCGGCTCCGGATAGGGGTCGGCGTCCATGTTCTCTCCCGCCCCCAACTCCTTTGGGGCCAGGTCGGACTTCCTTGCTCGCGGTGCTGGCTTTCGAGGTCCCCCAACCATGAATTTCTTCATGAGGGAGCAGTCCTTGTACAGGTGCTTGACAGGATACTCGTGGTTCGGGCACGGCCCGTTCCACTTCCTCTCGAAGTGGTCGGGGACCTCTCCTGTCGGGGGTTTGGAGGTCGGTTTGGGGTCGGCCGCGGCCACCAGGGCGGCCTCACCGTCGTGGCGCCTGCCCTTGGCCTTTTTCTTCTTCTTGGCGGGGGCCCCGACGGGCCCTCCTCGGTAGCCTCCGTCTGCTTGCCCTTCGGCTCGGCAGACTGGTGGAAGATGGCCCCCACTGCCTCCTCACCGGCCGCGTGACTCGTGGCGATGTCGAGCAGCTCCTTGGCTGTACGAGGGCTCTTCCGCCCGAGCTTGTGGACGAGGGACTTGCACGTCGTTCCTGTGAGGAATGCCCCGATGACGTCGGCGTCAGCGAGGTTGGGGAGTTCGTTACACTGCCGGGAGAAACGTCTGATGTACTCCCGGAGCGTACTCCTGGAGCGTCAGCGAGGTTGGGGAGTACGTTACACTGCCGGGAGAAATGTCTGATGTACTCCCGGAGCGTCTCCCGGAGCAGCTCCTGAGGTCCCATGGGTTCCCAGGGCGATTGTAAGTCGCCTGGAAGTTCCCCACGAAGACTTCCCTCAAATCGGACCAGCTCCCGATTTGTCCTGCGGGGACATGTTGGAGCCAAGCCCGTGCCGAATCGGCCAGATGAAGTGGCAGGTTGTGGATGATGAAGTCATCGTCGTCGGCTCCTCCGGCCCTGCAGGCGAGTCGGTAGTCCTCAAGCCAGAGCTCAGGATCGGTTTCCCCGTCGTACCTTGGGAAGTTCGACGGGGCTCTAAAGTTGGCGGGGCGAGGAGCTGCTCGGATCCGTGAGCTAAAGACCCGCGGTCCTGGCACGTCCGGGCTCGGTGTCCTCTCGCCCTCATCGTCGTCGCATTGGCCGCCGCGACGAGGAGCGCGCCCTCGCTGTCGTTCGGGCTCGGCCTCGGGGAGCCGCCGATGGCGGGCGTTCAGGATGCTCCGGTCGTCCTGGATCGGGCCGACCCGTTTCAGGATCGGAGCCTGAAGGGCCGCGCGTTCAGCGGGACGGGGCTGATGCACTGATACTCCCTACTGGTCGCGTCCGCCATGCCCGCCGGACGGCTGCCTCGAGGCCTCGCGGTGGCTCACCTGCGACGCTCGTCGTCGTGATTGCGAACTCTCCGCCTGCTAAGCCGCAGCTCGCTCCAGAAGCTCACCGAGTTCCCGCTGGGCCTTGCGAGCTTCAGGAGTCGCCGGCGGGGGGAGTCCTCGCACGAGCATGGCCGCGGCGGCTATGTTCTGCCCGGCGCCAGCAAAATGTGGGGGCGGGACGCCGTCATCGTTGACGATTTGGCACTGCACGTCCCGCGCACGGCCCCGTGCCGGAGCCGCATCTCCAATCTGCAGAAGCTCGCGCTCGATGCGCTCTCGCTCCCGCTCGACCCGCGCGCGCTCCTGTTCCAAAAGGAGACGGGCCTCTTGGAGTTCCTCCCGGCGCTGTCGAGCGTTGCCGGCGTGAGAGTGTCGCGGTGAAGTGGCTGCTCTTCTCGGGGCTGGCTGCCTCGCTGGCGCCGGGGCCTGGACTGCGGCCGCAGCAGCCGCGAGCGCGTCGTGTGCCAAGTGATCTCCTTCCGGGCCCGCCGGCCCCGAGCTGCTCTCGCTCACGTCTCCCACCGCCCCTTCGGGGGTGTCCGCCATGAAGCACTCCCGGGAGGGGTGGTGGCTGTCCCCGATGAGCTCAGTGTTCGACGTCTCCGAGACGGAGTCGTCCAGGAGGTCGAAGACCGATTCAGAGACGTGATCGATCATTCCGACGAACTCGCTGTCCGCCGGGGCGCGGCTCAGGAGACGTGTCACTAGTCGCGACACGGCCTCGGCCGCGTTACGTAAACCATAAGGGGCCGTATACGGCGGGATGGAATCCAGCGTCTCCGCGGGGAGCGGGATTCCTCCCACAAGCTGAGTGGCAACGTTCGCCAGGGCGAACCTGGCGCAGTGCGAGTCCTCCTGAGTGGGTCGTGGCCCCAGGAAGGTCTCCAGCTGCCTCCACAGCAGGGTCTCGTCGGTGCTCGGACGAGGGTCGCTGGCCTCGTCGTCGCTGGTGCCGATGTCGAGATTCGCGAGAGCCTCGGTGGCGGTCGCGACGTTGGCGTCAAGGGTGTCGACCGGGGGCGTGGGGGCGACCCTCGCCAGGTCCCCGTCGACGATTACAACGAAATCCAGACTTTCGAGACGCAGCTGCGTCCCGGCGGTCCAGCTAAAACCGTCGGTGGCCATCCGAAGCCTGATGACCGTCGAAACGCGCAAAGGCCCCTACCTGGCGCGCCAACTGTCGGTGCAAGAAATCACCAACTAGTGAATTTAGTGGATTGCGCGTTTAGGCTCGGATGGTTCGCGAGAGGACACAAGGGATTATACTGGTTCAGGCACGAACGCCCTACGTCCAGTGTCGGTCAGCTCGTGTTACTCGCGTTGCTCGTAGTAGGGGTTACAAGCGGTCGAGAGAGAGGAGAAGCCTCAAGTCTCTATGAACGTCTAAGTGAGCGTGTGTGATCCGTCTCCCCCCTCCCCGAAGCCTCGCTTTTCTTTTTTATACCTCCGGGGAGAGCCCTCTTACAAAGCGTGTCCAATGAAATAATAAATAACTAACAACTGGAAGCTTGCCGGAGAAGCCCCGCCGCCTGCGGAGCACTGTGGGTAAGGCAGGAGCACTGTGCGGAGCAGTCCTGCGCCTGCTATGATCCTGTTTCCCCCCTTGCGGCGCCTGCGGGGCGGCCCGAAACAGTGCACGTCACGTCTTCCTGCCACTTCGAGCAGTGCGCGGTAAGGTCAGTTAATGTTACTAGGTCGTGCGGTAGATATGCGGCGATGCGCCCTCCTTGTTCCCTTCTGCGCCGGGCCCCACTGATGTCTCACGCTATCCTGGCCCGACGCCAACCCGGGCGAGGCGGCGAAGGGTCGGGCGAGGCGGAGACGGGTCGGCCGAGGCGACGCGGGGTCGGCCAAGGCGACGCGGGGTCGGCCGAGGCGGAGAATGGTTGTCGGATTTATGGACCCGGCAGTCCACACAGGGTAGCCTACGTGGTTGATTTGTTGAGGGGCAGATCGAGGATCACAAGACGATGGTAACACAAGACGCAATGATTGAACAGGTTCGGGCCGTCAAGATGACGTAATACCCTACGTCCTGTGTTGGGTGTATGGATTGCTGTGTATGAAGTTTCTGAAGGATCTCCGTAGTTGGGTTCTGTCCTAGGTTGAATGATTGCTCATGGTTCTGGAGGGGGTCTCAAGGCACCTTATATAGTCCGGCTGCCTTGAGTTACAAGTCGGCTAGAAATCATAACCTACCCGAAATACAAGGATGCGATCCTATAACGATTACAGATATCTTTCCCTATAATTCTGGCTAGTTTATCTTGATCTCCAATCTTCTTGCGCGATATGCCGCCTGCTTCCTTGCCGCGCGCGCCGTCGTTGTCATCCGGTTCGCCCGACTGGTGGACCTCCCGAGTGGCGGGCCAGCCAGTCTGACAAACCGGCCCGATAGCACTCGGATTGGGCCGCCCCTTGCTGGTTGGGCCAATCCGCCTTCTGAGTACCCCTGGGGGTCTACCCCCGACAAGCCCCCGAGTAGTACGTGGTTGAGCGACAAGTCGGCGAGGTCGTGCCATCTGATGAGCTTCGAGCTTGCTGCAGTTGGAAGCGAAACCGCGTGATACTGGAGAGAAAAAGAGAGCCGTTTCCCAACGGATGCGCCGCGAGGTGCGTCCGTTGGCCGTAGCCCCCGAGCCTTAAAGCGATTCCGAAGGAATCGGTCCAAGGGTTAGTAGCCTTGTTCTTGGTTGCCAGACAGTCAACGGATGCGCCGCGAGGTGCGTCCGTTGGCCGGAGCCCCCGAGCCTTGAAAAACGATTCCGAAGGAATCGGTCCAAGGGTTAGTAGCCTTGTACTTGGTTGCCAGACAATCAACGGATGCGCCGCGAGGTGCGTCCGTTGGCCGTAGCCTCCGAGCCTTGAAGCGATTCCGAAGGAATCGGTCCAAGGGTTAGTCGAGGAGCATCTGACTGAATCATTCGGCGTTAATTTCGGCGTCCAGCCCCCGAGCGTGAGGTCCGGCGGAGCCCTGCAGGGCACGCCGAGTAGTCGTACCTGCGCCCAGCCCTCGAGTGCAAGGACTCGTCGGGCGAGCGCGATGCGTAGCCGTCCCGGCGCCAGCCCCCGAGCGTGAGGGCCGGAGCTCGCCGAGTGGTCGTCCCGGCGCCAGCCCCCGAGCGTGAGGGCTGAGCACGCCGAGTGGTCGTCCCGGCGCCAGCCCCCGAGCGTGAGGGCTGAGCACGCCGAGTGGTCGTCCCGGCGCCAGCCCCCGAGCGTGAGGGCCGAGCACGCCGAGTGGTCGTCCGGCGCCAGCCCCCGAGCGTGAGGGCTGAGCACGCCGAGTGGTCGTCCCGGCGCCAGCCCCCGAGCGTGAGGGCTGAGCTCGCCGAGTGGTCGTCCCGGCGCCAGCCCCCGAGCGTGAGGGCTGAGCACGCCGAGTGGTCGTCCCGGCGCCAGCCCCCGAGCGTGAGGGCTGAGCACGCCGAGTAGTCTTCGTCTTCCTCGTCATGCGGTAGCACCAGCCCAGTACTCAAAAGCACTCAGCTAGCGACCGTCGTGGAGTGTAGCGCCAGCCCGAGTGCTACAAAGCACTCGGCTAGCGACCGTCGTGGAGTGTAGCGCCAGCCCAAGTACTGATCGGCGCGAGTACTTGGCTGGCGGCGATGCCCGAGTGGTCCAGCCCCCGAGCGTAACAGGCAAGCTCGGGATCCAAACCTGTGCCCTGCAATGAAGATATGAAAGATAGGTAGTATATGGTGTAGCAAATACTAATTCTGGAGAAAAACATTCGGCGTTGTATGTAAAAGAATTTCTACTTCCAACTCTTTAAGTCTATTAATTTCCTCGGGTAGTTATCCTGTTACGTTTATGCACCTGATCCCCGATAGCCGTAGTCAATAGCGCAGGGAGCTGGGCCGCATGCACGCGTAGTAACGTAGGCGTACGGAAGAGTCGAGGCTTCACGGATTAAGGCGTGTGCTTCCCAAGTACTTTAGCGACTTGTACAAGAGTGGAAAAAGAAATAAACGATGGAGAAAAATGCAATATGCGTCCGTTGGGTGTAGCCCGACTGCTCGTGTAGCGCTCGGGCTGTATAAGCAGTCGGGAACAAACCAAAGGTAGTCGGCGATGATCATGGAGACATGTATATGGAGATACGCGGTGACCGAAAAATATTGTGAAAGTATTAGAGTATGACTTAGCTTGATTCGTGTCCGAGGCAGAGAATTGGCGTGATGGTGCTGATCAGTGTTGTAACATGTACCGAAGTCGTTCTGCTGCTTCCATTGACGAGGCTGTCGGCGATGAAATCAAAGGCATGTCCCGCGGTACGGCAACGTTCCACGGCGGCAGACAAGGTCCGCGTGCAGTTGGACCTTCATGCTAGGAGCAGCTCGCAGCAAACCTTTGCATCGGCGTGGAGATAGTTCAGGTGGCTCCCATCAAGTTAAGGGCATCGTCCTCGTTGTGGCCGAGTGGTCGAAGTAGTCAGCGGGGTGTCAGCGATCAGCAGCATATTATTGAAGTCGGCGTGTTGGCGAACGCATGTCGGCGTTTATTCTCGTTAGAGAGTCGGTGCTTGGTGCTGTTCGGTCTGTGCATGGCTTGCTCAGGTACGTGGCTTCCTCCGCGTTGGCGATGGACATGCATATGCAAGTGCGCGGCTGTGTACTCTTATCAGGCCGGCAATCTTTTGGTGAGTTTGGAGTGCACACGGCCTCACATGTGCCAGCCGGCCGGCGTGGTCGTGCTGGTGGCTAGCTGTGTCCTGGAATTCGGCGACTCGGCAACTCGGCCTCTCGCTTGCGGCGTCCTCGCGTGCGATCTCCGGCCCCAAAGTGTGTTGGCAGCGTCTGCGGCCAGTCTTGTTGATCTCGACGAGGACCATCGAGTCTGCGCTGCGAATCGCATCGAGCATAGATTCGCCGGTGGGATGCTCGTAAGCCAGTACCAGTCATCCATACATGTACACGTGAACAAAAGAGAAGAGATTAGAAAATTCTAATTAGATCCTGCATGCATATGCCTACACGAGAGAGATAGAAGATTATAAAATAATAATGGTCATGTTCTTCCGGGTAGATTCAGCGGCGCACGGCACAGAAACTTTTGCAGATTGATTTCTTGGCCGGTGATTTTTTTTAGCGTTTGGCTGATGGGCGGCTACGCGGCAACATGTCTTCATGTTCTTTGCTTTTGCAATTCGGGCAACGTAGATGTGGGCGGTGCTTCTCGAGCCCTGCTCTGCTTGGCTTGGAAGAGTCGCCCGTGTGCGTGCCGCCAGCACAGGCGTGCCTCCTAGTGGCGGCCGCCACGCGGCAACGGCGGACGGGGCACGCGACGTGGATTCCTTCGGGGTCTGGCGGCGCGGTCGAGATACAGCTAGAGACTCGATCAGTCATGCACACACGTAACCAGAGAGAGAGAGATTGATTAGTATAATCCTTGTAAGCCAGAAAACAAAACTCAGATGGGATCGGCAAAGTAGAGAAAAATTAGAAAGTAAAATTCCCTGCCGCCTGCGGAGATCGATGTCGGGCCGTCGCCGGATGGACGGGTTTGGCGTGAACACACTAAGCGGCGATGAACAACAGCCGCCGATGGTGGAATTTTCTCGTGGATGAATCTGCCATCGAGCTTGTAGATTGATCTCGTCGATCAGCCCCTACCTGGCGCGGCAACTGTCGGATTTATGGACCCGGCAGTCCACACAGGGTAGCCTACGTGGTTGATTTGTTGAGGGACAGATCGAGGATCACAAGACGATGGTAACACAAGACGCAATGATTGAACAGGTTCGGGCCGTCAAGATGACGTAATACCCTACGTCCTGTGTTGGGTGTATGGATTGCTGTGTATGAAGTTCCTGAAGGATCTCCGTAGTTGGGTTCTGTCCTAGGTTGAATGATTGCTCGTGGTTCTGGAGGGGGGTCTCAAGGCACCTTATATAGTCCGGCTGCCTTGAGTTACAAGTCGGCTAGAAATCATAACCTACCCGAAATACAAGGATGCGATCCTATAACGATTACAGATATCTTTCCCTATAATTCCGGCTAGTTTATCTTGATCTCCAATCTTCTTGCGCGATACGCCGCCTGCTTCCTTGCCGCGCGCGCCGTCGTAGTCATCCGGTTCGCCCGACTGGTGGACCTCCCGAGTGGCGGGCCAGCCAGTCTGACAAACCGGCCCGATAGCACTCGGATTGGGCCGCCCCTTGCTGGTTGGGCCAATCCGCCTTCTGGGTACCCCTGGGGGTCTACCCCCGACAAGGGTCGGCCGAGGTGGAGAAGGGTCGGGCGAGGTGTTATGGGGTCGGCCAAGGCGTTATGGGGTCGGCCAAGGTGTCATGGGGTCGGCCGGCCCCCTTATCGCTCGGCGCTTCCCTTGCCAGCCCGGTTTATGGATTTGCTTACGCCTATCTCCTTCTCAAAATAGCAAGGTCCCACCTGTCGGTGAGTGGGTCGGATATTGATATCCGACAGCTTCCTTCTGAGATGAAGTGTGTCTGCCATGACGCATAGGTGACCATGTTTTCTTTTTTACCAGCCGATCACTAGTAACGGCATTTTGATTTTCATGCTTGGACAATAGCTGATCAAAGGTTAATCTTTTCTTTTCATATCTCCTCTGATCTTTTTCCAAGTCCAATTTTGAAGTTCCAGTCTCGGGGTGCCTTGGTTTAACCACTTTGGAATGATGCTGTCCAAAACCGGTGGTACCGGTTTCTAAAACTAGTGGTACCGGTTTTGTTTGCACAGCAGACTCAAACGGCTTTTGCGAGGATACTTGCCCCTCAAGTCCAAATATCCTTGAAGTGACCTTGAAAGTTTCTCTACCATCAAGAGTCTTCTCAGACATTACTTCTCTAATCACATGTTTGCCTTTCAAATTTTTAGGCTTCCCTTTACCGATGATAACATTTTTCCCCTTGGTTGCTTCAGCTTGATGCGGCCGAACCAATACCTTGGGTTGCTGTACATCAACGGTGTTGACAGAAAGAGAAACATTATTCGCTGGCATCTCATGATAATCCAATCGTCCTTGATTTATGGCCGATTGCACCAGCCTACGGAAAATATTGCAATCAGCAGTAGCATGCAAAAAAGAATTATGAAATTTATAATATGCACGCCCTTTCAATTCTTCATGTGGAGGTATAGTGTGAGACATCTTGATGTTTCCACGTCTTAACAATTCATCAAATATACGATCACATTTAGAAACATCAAAACTAAATCGCATTTGTTCTTGCCGATCCTTAGGAATCAGCTTAAGAGATGGACATGCATATGCTTTATCTTCTGAAGGCCAGACTAATTCAGCAACATATCCACCTTTTCTCTCATCGTCCAAACTATTATTTTTCACATGTAAACTAGACTGATGAGTTCTAAAATCATCTTTATTGATTTTTAATTCTGCGCCTAATGCCTATACTAAAACTTGGTTAATCGAACGAAGTTCAAAACCTTCAAGTTTCTCTTTAACAATAGATCTCAAACCATCAACGGCAAAATCAGCAAGATCTTTATCAGAAATTGAAACATCATAACAACGGTTTCTTATTTCTTTGAATCTCTTAATGTATTCATAAACAGATTCATTCTCTTGTTGCCTAACCGAAGTTAAATCTGTCAATTTTAATTCTTGATGCATTGTAGCAATATGTGGCGCCGACTGAGTAACATGAGGCATATAATTTAATGGGACGCAATGCATTGTTTCAGACTGTCCAGAAGATGCCACCAAGAAACCGGTGGTACCGGTTTTAGAAACCGGTAGTATCGCTTTTGCCGTATTCGGCAGTTGCAGTGATCTTGGCACTGTTTGCTCTGAAGAAAGGTTTATCGGCACATTATACTGTAAATTTTTAGGAAATTTCTCTAGTACAGCCAATGAACTAGTCTGAATTTTCTCATGTTGCTCAATATGAGGAATATCATAGGAAATAGAATTACTAACATGATCCTCTTTTTCTAATCGATCCAATTTTTTTGATAATGTAGATGTTGACACCGAAATTTGGTAATTTTATGGCCAGAGGAGTCCCCAAAATAAAGCCGATAATTTAAGGAAAATCAAGTCGCGAGCGGTGGATTCCATGATACATATCAAGGAAAGATATCAGCTTAATGGAAATAATTATTGCAAGCTTGGCCTAATATTGTCTGCATACGGAAGTATGTCCAGGAGAAAAGTCCTTGCAATATATTTGCATGCTGGAGATTACGCGTGAGACAAGAAAAGAAATATTTTATTATTGTTTGGCCGGGCAACGCAACGGGATTAAAGCAGCATATCTGTTGATACATAGCTGGACATCGCACGTGAAAGGATTAGCACTATGGCCAGAATATTTTATTGTTTCTAGCAGGGGCAACAGATATGAATGGCTAGCAGGCGGCGAGATGTAACGTATTAAATAAATAAGGTAGATGAGTTATATTCGGTTTAGGCTTAAGAGTTCTATTTTTGTACGCGAAGTCCAGCAACCCTATAAATATAAAGGGTCATGGCAGCTTGTAAGCTTATCTCTCGATCAATATACAAACTGGCATCACGCCAAAACCTTAGGAACCATGTAGCTTATCGACGAGTTCTTCAGCAAGCTGGGCTGCATCAGTCTTCGATCTCCAGCCTGCCGCGAGTTCCGTCACCCGGATCGATCCAAGCTTTGATCTGAGGCGCATCGCCCTCTTCTCGTTTGGATGGTTCAACTACCGAATTAGCGTAAGCTTTGAATTGAGGCGCATCGCCCTTTCTCGTTTATGCTGTTCAACGTAACATGTCGGCTTTACTTTGCTTATTCAATATAATAGCCGATCTGTTACTGACGGGCTGTTCTTCGAGTTTTCGGGTTTGATCTAGATTCCCTGCGTCGGAGCTAGATTTATCTTGATTATTAGAAGGCAGCTTATGCGGTTGTTTGGAGTTTCCAGATTGATTTAGATCTGCGCCATGTGAATTGATCTGACTCTTCAAACAGCTATGAGCATTGGTTTAGTCCGATTTGAGCTGACAATATCGTTCCAGGTCCGATTCACCTTTATAGGCTTAATCTGGTTGTTCTTTGAATATCGGGTTTGATCTAGATTCCCTACGTCGGAGCTAGATCCTTCTTGATTATTAGAAGGCAGCTTATGCTGTTGCTTGGAGTTGCTAGATTGGTTTAGATCTACGCCATGTGAGTCAATCTGTTTCTTCAACAGCTGTGAATATTGGAACGATCTTGTTACTGTTATATCAGGATGATTATCATTGCGAGCTTCCTGTCCAAGAGATTAGGCAGGAGGGACAACATATCGGCTCTCACAGCTTATTGAACATATTGCAACGGGCAAAGCCGATCTGTTATTATGATTGCATCAAGATTAGCTACGGGAGAGCTGTCTTTATTATATCTGCGAGCAATTACGTGAGGCAATGGTGCCACCGATTTATCTTTGGATTGCCAAGATTGGTTTAGATTCCCTACGTCGGAGCTGGGTTTCTCTTGGTTATTCAGTGATTAATCGTTTATTGGGTTGTTCTTCGAGTTTTCGGGTTTGATCTAGATTCCCTACGTCGGAGCTAGATTTATCTTGGTTATTTGAAGGCAGCTTATTCGGTTGTTTGAGGTTGCTAGATTGATTTAGATCTGCGCCATGTGAATTAATCTGATTCTTCAACAGTTATGAGAGATCGGAAAGCTAGCAGATGTATTAGAGATGATGATCAAGCGGTTAAGACGGTGAACAGCGTATCGGCCTTATTTTGTACTGATTATATTCTGCAAAGGCACGGCCGGTTCGCTATATGATATCGATCATGCTCCTTGTCAGTTGAATGGTCAAACTGACTGGCACGCTGCGAACCTGAACAAAGTGCAGACTGGCACTAGAGTGAAGCAGATCTCCTTGGTCTTATTGTGTTGATCGCTGAGGATACGACCGCCGATTTTCCGCGTCAACAGTAGATAAAAGATCCATTCTTTTTTTATGTACAGAATCAAAAGTAACCGCAAGTTGACCGATCGGAGTAAACGATGAATTGCTTATAGTGGGTATTACCTTAATCTCCCGATTATCAATCTTGAAGGCGGGCATCACAAATTCTTGTGCTCTTAAAAATGTGCCCTGGCAATCCTTTTTCAGCCCCATCATGAATTGTTTCTTGACGTATTCCTGGGCTGCTTCAAACTTCTGATGCTCCTCTTCGCTGAGCTCCTCCATGGAGGGCGCAACGATGTTGTCCTTGTCCAGATCTGAAATAGAGCCCATCTGGCTAGGGTTAGGTAGGCCGGTTAATGCAACCAAGATCCCCAACTTCCCCAGCAGAGTGGCCAAAAATGTGTTGACGCTTTTTCTGGTCAACACACTGAGATATGCGCTAGCTCGCGCGGATCCACAACGGGTCGAACACTAGCAGCGGCCCTGGTAAAACCGGTACCACCGGTTTTATGAATCCGGTGCCACCGGATTTCTAGGGTTCGCCGCGAAAACCTATGAACGTTGGCCCGGGAGGGACCCCGTCAGGGGTGGCACGCCTAGGGTTGTTCTGAGGTCGGCAGGCCACTCAGAACGCCGTCAAACGCCGTAGAGACGAAGCACGAACAGCAAGAGGGATTGGAAAAGTTAGGGTTTGGAAGGGATAAAAAGTAAAGATACTTGTGTTTGATCGATTGGATAAAACCTCAATCGGCCGTGGCCCTTTATATTTATAGGGTGGGGAGGTCTTGCCCCGCAAAGAAACCCTTTTACAAGTCGTAATCCACATGGATCTCTAAATCTATTAGGACTTTGTCTAAAACCGGTACCACCGGATTTGCAGAACCGGTACCACCGGTTTTGTTCAGGTGAAGATCTTCCCGAAGCCATAACTTTCTCATCCAAACTTCAAATTGGACTTTCTATATATGCATTTTGATCGTTTCGACGCAAGCTACGCAATGGTGCAATCAAAATGACAATTTGACAATGTCTCAAAATTCGGTCCTACCGGTTTCTAAAAACCAGTGTCATCGGTTTTGCCTAGATTGCAGGTAAACTCCTCTCGTACCAATTTTGATCGTCAAGACGTGTTAAGCTGTCAGTCTACTGCATGCAAAATTAGAGGGAACAGGGCTTGGTCTGCATATGACGAGCCCGACAGTCCAGGTGCCACGCGGCCCACACCCAATCAATTGGACCGCCCGGGGGAGCAGACTTTCGCAGGACATGGCCCATAAACAGGTTGCATCCTGTTTACAACCAAAAGTTCATCTTCACGAATTGATTGCTCGGAGTTTACAACCACTTTCAAAGGCACAGCAAATTCCACATGCAGATCTCGTCGATATACAGTGAAAAAGAAGATCGGAGAGTTTCATGAAAACAGAAGAGGAGGAGATCGACCTTCTGTGTTCTGTCCTTGGTGACTAATTGTGTTTGAGATCGCGTCAAAAGTTCGGAAATACAAACTGCACAAGCAATTGAGCAACTAGCCAAGCAGTGGGCAAATGGGATTCGATGCAGTATGGTCCTCTGAACTCGACGTGGCTCATTTCACTCCCACAAAACGATCAAGAGGCAAGAACCATAACGCTTTGTCCAGAACAGGGCCAGCAGTTCGAATTTCTCACGGCATGCTCGCTCTGACTTCAGATGCAGTGGTGTATAGTAATGTAGCAGTCATGTTTTGTTAGGACTCCTATCTTAGAGTGGAGAAATGTTGAAGTGGTTTTATGTAAAGTGTCAATTGCACTGATGACCAATGAATCTATCATCTGTTATCTTTCTCATTAGAAGAGTCACGGCAAAGGCAAGCTCTGACAAAATAAAGAATATCCGATACCTAATATAGTACCATAAGGATAGTGCAAAATTAGGCGATCATCTTTATTTGCACGAAACATATACCATGCTTAAATATTTTCATGTTTCACCGTCATGCGGTGCCATTTTAGAAAGCTGTTCTTAGCGGGCATTGCTCCGGATAATACTGGGTATATATATTTCTCAAACTATAAACATCCATTCCAGATCTTTATTTTTCGAAGGTCAAGACATCATTTAACTTCCAAGCTTTTGAATTATCTTATTTTCTCAACATTTTTATTTCAAGTTAGTAAGTTGTATTTCTCCCGTTCAAAATTAGAATTCATTTTTTCCAAAGTTAAACTCGTATAAGTCTAATCAAGTTTATATAGTAATATACTAACATCTACAATACTAAATAAATATAATATCAACATATATTTCATGGAAATCGGTGATAACAATTTGGCAATGTGGATGGTGATATTGTTCCTTATTAACCTATTCAGAGTAAAATAAGTCTAATTTAGTACAAATCTAAAGTAAATTATAATTTAGAATGGAGGGTGTAGTATTACACATTTAAGAAATAGCAATGTTATAAACACATACATAGAAAAAATGCCTACTAAAATTATGCGCTATATGAATGGTAAGTTATGGGACATGGTTTGCTTTTGTTACAACCTTGGATTATTCTCCCGTCATAACCCATTTCCCCCTCTAGCAATATTCACTTATATGATTTTACTTGGCTCATCTTTTTCATCATATACGTTGGTAGTTTGGTGCCTTGTGACTCTTTTCTTGCCGTAACTCTATACCATGCATTTGAGTTTTGACCATTTTGAGCTTACGAGCCATGCAAATTTTCTTCTCATGTCGCTATCATTTTTTTATCCATTGACTCCATTGCTAGGGTCTAAAACGTGATATTAGTTATCGTAGGATGACCTAGCTAGTTTTGGTCTGACTACAAGACTCTCTCTATAATTTGATATAATATTTTTCCATTTCTTCTCGTGCTTTACATGCTATATCTATATCGGTTTTAGTGTTATTCATGAATATTGTCAACCACCTCCGCAACAAATTTGACCAAATACTACAGTAAATTTGAATGTTTGATACTAATTAGGAGTATTAAATGTGGATAACTGAAAAAACCCATTTCATAACCCCGGGTGAAAT
This sequence comes from Alloteropsis semialata, assembly GCA_004135705.1. NCBI lineage: Eukaryota > Viridiplantae > Streptophyta > Magnoliopsida > Poales > Poaceae > Alloteropsis > Alloteropsis semialata. Next base: position 62,660,762 of record CM014276.1, read on the forward strand.
TGTGAGACGAATCTATTAAACCTAATTAGACCATGACTAGACAATGTCGTGCTACAGTAAACCATCTCTAATGATGGATTAATTAGGCTTAATAGACTCATCTCGCTATTTCCCGTTCATCCGTGTATTTAGTTTTATAATTAGATCATGTTTAGTCCTTCTAATCTTCGATTTAAAATTACTACAGTAAATTTCGTAAAGTTTGTCACCGCAACTAAACGGGCCCTAAATAGCGTGTATCTCTTTATGCACGCTAGTGTACGTTGACAACGCATCCCGGACAGCTGCAGATGCCGGGCGGCGGGCGCGGATCCCAGTTCAGAGTTCAGACGCAGCCAACTTCCCTCACCGATTGAAAAAACCACTCGCTTTTGAGCAGATCAAGATCCCACACGCACAATGCCTCAAAGACCCCCTCACGCCCCTCGCCTTGCCGCAAAAAGAAAATTTCTTTTTTGCATTTCCATATAAAAAAGCAAGCGGAAAAGGCACTTAAGCCCCTGCCGCTGCGGGCAATCTCCGTCTCCAGTAGTATAGCATAGCAAGCACTAGTTGTTGGTAGGTGCACGCACCCCACCTCCTCCCACCCCCTCTGCCGTCCTCGATCTCGTCTCCTCCTCCCCACCCAAACCCTCGCGGCGGGCGGGGGAGGAAGCGAGCGATGGCGGCGATGGAGGCGGCGAGGGCGTGGGCGGCGTCCGTCATCCCGCCGGAGCTCGCCTCCGCCGCGGGGGGAGACCCGCTCGCCGCGCTGGCGGCCACCGCCGCGGCCCTCGTCGCGGGGCTGCTTATCCTCGCCGTCTGGTTCCGATCCGGGGGCGGGGCGTCGGCCAAGCCGGCACCCATGCCGGTACGCCCGGCGCCGGTGAAGGTCGACGCCGACGCGGACGTGGACGACGGCCGGAAGCGCGTCACTATCTTCTTCGGCACGCAGACCGGCACCGCCGAGGGATTCGCTAAGGTCGATCCCCGATCCGATCCGGGAGCTTGCCTGCGCTTAGTTTAGTTTACCCGGCGGCCCTTTGTTTTTGACTCGATGCGATTCTGTTTGCAGTCAATGGCGGAGGAGGCGAGGGCACGGTACGAGAAGGTCGTGTTCAAAGTGGTGGATCTGGTAAAATTTTGCACGATCTATATGCGTACGTCTGTTCTATCCTACCTTGCCTCATTAGTGCTGGGAATTTGAGAGACGTATGGGACGTGTGCAGGATGACTACGCTCAGGAGGACGAGGAGTATGAGGAGAAGCTGAAGAAGGAAACTGTGGTGCTCTTCTTTCTAGCAACGTGAGCTCTCATCTGTGTACTGATTGGTCAATTGTTGAATTGTGCCTTTTGTCGCTTGCGCCTTATTCTGCAACCCACCTGCCCCCTTGTTGAAGCTCAAAGTGAAGTACATGGATTGGTGAATTGCGGAATTTGTCTCTTGCGCCTTATCATTTCCATAGATTACAATCCACCTGTCGTTTATTGTCGAGCTCAAGCAAACTATGTCTGTGTGGATGAGTTGCCAGCGCCATTTGTCGCCTGCGGCTTAATTCAACACCTGCCCTATGTTGTAAAGCTCAAGTGAACTTTGTGGCTCTCTGAACTGTGCACGCTTCATCTTTTGTCTCAGTTCCATAGTCCACCTGCTATATTTTGCGAAGCTCAAATACCGTGTAGATAGGCTAAGCAACTTTTGTCTGCTACTCAATTAGGAATCCACCTGCCCTTTCCGTCGTAAAGTTCAAATAAACTGCTGGACCAGTCCTTTTTACTTGCTGTATTACAAAACATAGAGATAGTTATGTGCCTTTAATCCTCCACTGATGACATGATAGTTTGATGATACAGGCATTCATTTTTGTCCAAATTGGAATTGCTATGCAATTTCTGCTGTGGGGAATTGGCTCCAGTTATCTTGTCCCAGTTCTGATAAACAGTTTGATTTTGTCATTCTTGATTCAGCAACAAGAAAGTAACTAACTTGGGCAAAATTTCCTTCTCTGCCGTTTATGAACAAGCAGCACTGTTTGCTACGAGTTATGAAGTTTACCTCTCCGTTTTATTCTTCATCTATACTTTGTGGCTTACTATATTCATCTTGTGCAGATATGGTGATGGAGAGCCTACTGATAATGCAGCAAGATTCTACAAATGGTTCACTGAGGTTTGTGAAATTTCTGTAGTTGGGATTGGATAATTGCTATTTACCTTCTGACCTCTCTTTCAATGCTTGAAACAGGGGAAAGAGAAGGAAATTTGGCTGAAGGATCTTAAATATGGTGTCTTTGGCCTTGGGAACAGGCAGTATGAACATTTCAATAAGGTTTGGATGAAATTACATGTTCTTGTGATTTGTATAAAATCTGATTACTGTTCAGTGTTATGGTAATTGATGATGGGTTTATGCTCATGGAAATTGTAGGTTGCAAAGGTTGTGGATGAGCTGCTACAGGAGCAGGGTAAGTAATTTACATGACTTACTAAGGAAAAAGCTGAATCAAGTAGATCGCTAGGATTAGGAGACATTCCCCAACACAGCTGTTTCTGTCCTGAGGCAACCTGAAAACATTGGGCTGGAAAACCTTTAACAGACTCTTTTGCATTCCCCATCCACCCACCCAATCACACCATGCTACCATGTTAATGATAAAAATCATCATAAATCCTATTCCCATGTAGTAAGCGAATTTATTTTCACGTAAGAGTTTCCATGGTGCTAAACACATGTACTTTTTCCCCATCAGCCGCCATTGCTCACTACAGAACGAGTTTTGTTTTGGTTGCATGATTCATTCTCGTGTGATCCTGTAGGCATGACTTCTTTTTTTTTTATATATATCCAGGTGGGAAACGTCTTGTTCCTGTTGGCCTTGGAGATGATGATCAGTGCATTGAGGATGACTTCACTGCATGGTATGGAGGCTACAGTGCTGTAATCTGTTGTGTATTCTTTCGCCGTGGTAGATACCTATCATGTATATATAAGGCGATACCCATCTAGCTTGTTCCTTCCAACACCACATGAGAGTTCTAATTCTTGATGTCGTTATTTGGATAGTGAACAGAGGTATCTTTGTCCTACCTGTAAGTGGGAGTTTGTCTCTGGTCTTGATTGTGGAAAACTGGAAATGAATGTCCTCACTAAATCCTTATCCACCAATGTAGATACTGAATGGACTTGTGTTCTGCACATGTTTGGTATATAATTTACTTCATTGTTCTTATGTGACATATCTTCTCAAAAATTTGCCTTCTGAACCATACATTATATCAGATGTTTTCTGAGACAAGTATACTGATGATGGTTTACTTATTTTGATATGTACATGTAAACACTGACTGTCTAGCTAGTTACTGTATAAATCAGTAATGCATTTTTTAAAGAACTAACATTTTTCTATTTATGATAATGCCTTTTTTTAGGGCCATAACAAACATTTTATGCAAAACTTTTGCTAAGCCATTTGAATATTGATGCATCTAGGAAACCATTTTTGTCTATGTTATGCATCCAAAAATAAAAATGTCCTAGCTTATTACACTTTTTATGGCCTAATATTTGTATAGTGCATGCTGTTTAAATTTGTTTTCTTGTCCGATTTTAATTCAGCCCTTGATAATATGCTTTAGATGCCAGGTTGCCTTTTATATTTCTAATAGTTAGAATTACTGCTCAATGAGAATTGTACCTTGTTGTCATCTGTAGGAAAGAACTAGTGTGGCCAGAGTTAGACCAATTGCTCCGGGATGAAGATGACACAACTGGTGCATCGACTCCTTATACTGCTGCTATTCCTGAATACAGAGTTGTTTTCATTGATAAATCTGATCTGTCATTCCAAGATAGATCTTGGACACTAGCCAACGGTACTGTTGTTATTGATATTCACCACCCCTGCAGGTATTTGAATGCGAGAACAACTTGCTAGTGTCTTGCTGTTTCTCAAAATTTGTCTTTACATTGTAGTTATTAATTGCCAGGTCTAATGTTGCTGTTCGAAAGGAGCTCCACAAACCTGCTTCAGATCGCTCTTGTATTCATCTGGAGTTTGATATTTCTGGCACTGGTCTTGTGTAAGTTTAATGACCCGCATATTCCTTGTCCTCTTGTATTTCTGTATTTTGGGGCTGTTCAGGCTTCATCTTATCTGTCAATCTGTGTCATTGGTTGCTCACTCGCCCCAGTGGAAATCATGTAACTTCCAATAGGTTGACTAATTTGTTTGGAAATCATTTTATTTCCTTACGTTTGATCTTATTGAGGTAATAAGATCAGTCACAAATTTTCTTGTTCCATGAAACTCTTGAGATGAAAAGGGGCTTTGTTGTGTACTTATTTGAGTAGTGTACAACAGCAATGACAAAGCCTTAGTCCCAAGCAAAGTTTGGGGCAAGGCTAGAGATGAAACCCAACAAGTGCCCCCAACACATTTAGGTAGGAGGCTAAAGATGAAGGGTCATGAACTTAACTGATTATTGATCAACAAGTCAAAACCCAGACACCAAACCAATTCTTTTTCTTTCAACCTCTTACTAGCGTGACAAGTTTTTGTACTGATTGTTGCATATATTCTTTGTATTCCAAATTTCACACGTGATATTATGTTAGTACAGAATTTTGTTCAAAGTGAGAATTCAAGGATTTCTCCTGATCCATACGATAACACATTGAATTCTGAAAACTTGTTTCAGGTATGAAACTGGAGACCATGTCGGCGTATATTCGGAAAATTCTATTGAGACTGTGGAGGAAGCTGAAAAACTACTTGACCTTTCTCCAGATACAGTCTTCTCTATCCATGCAGATGCAGAAGATGGGTCTCCTCGTAAAGGAGGGGGTTCCTTGGCCCCACCTTTCCCATCTCCATGTACCTTACGGACTGCGCTTTTACGATATGCTGATCTACTCAGTCCACCAAAGAAGGTCCACATGACCTCTAACCATTTACGTTCTGTTTATTTTCTTGTGATCATTTGACTAACTCTTGAACGATGAACATCTCAGGCTGCTTTGCTTGCTTTAGCTTCTCACGCTTCTGATCCAGCTGAAGCTGAACGACTTAGATTCTTGGCTTCTCCTGCTGGAAAGGTTACCACCCTTTCAGATTCCCCATTTTATGGCATTTAAAGTGGATATTTTTTCCCTTTGCTGACTAGTAGAATTTTCTATGCAGGATGAGTATTCTCAATGGATAATCGCTAGTCAGAGGAGCCTTCTTGAAGTTATGGCTGCATTCCCTTCAGCTAAGCCACCGTTGGGAGTGTTTTTCGCAGCTATAGCTCCTCGTCTGCAACCACGATACTACTCAATATCATCATCTCCAAAGTAAGTGCTTTATAAAAACCTGTCCATTTCCGCCATTTGCGACCTTAATCTGCAGGGTTCAACACTAAATTTTTACCAGACTTTTATTTTTGTGGGGATCCAGGGTTACAAAATGATTGCCTTATGGTTAGGAAGGCGAAAGCTATGTGTGCCTTGGTGATTTAAGGCTCTAGTTTTGTTTTGTTCCCATATGAATTATTTTAATTTTAGACTATAGAGTATAGACACTAGTTAAGCTTACGATATAATAAGTTTCGCACGTTATCATATTGGGCGTATCGGCATACCATATTACGTTTGAGGTGGTGCATTTACCTTCTCCAAGGTGAGGCGTCTTACAACTTAAATTTCTTCTGTGCAGGATGGCTCCCTCCAGAATTCATGTAACATGTGCATTAGTTTATGGTCCTTCACCGACAGGAAGGATCCACCAAGGAGTTTGTTCGACATGGATGAAGGTAGTCTCTTGAAACGTTTCTTTTTTGACATAAAGTCTCTGCATTTTCTGCAATAACAAAGTTTCCTACAGTCTAATTCTGTTCTTCTTTGATGATCTGTTTGGCAGAATACAATTCCATTGGAATACAGCGAAGAATGCAGCTGGGCTCCTATCTTTGTGAGGCAGTCAAATTTCAAATTACCTGCTGATCCATCCACTCCAATTATCATGATTGGTCCTGGGACAGGGCTGGCACCTTTTAGAGGATTCTTACAGGTTTGTTTTGCCAAGGAATCCAGCAGGTTTTGGTATTTGCTTCTGGTTGACAGTACCTAGTAGTTACTTGTCCTCCCTCAACTCTTGATAGGAAAGGTTAGCTCTGAAACAATCTGGAGTGGAACTGGGCACTTCGATTCTTTTCTTTGGATGTAGGAACCGTAATATGGTAAGGATTGCTGGTTAATGAAACAAATACATTTGGTTATGGCTGTGTTCCTCAACTTTATATTGAATGAACTCAATCTGAATGACCGTTGCAGGATTACATATATGAAGATGAGTTGCAAAATTTCCTTCAGGAAGGGGCACTTTCTGAGCTAATTGTTGCCTTCTCACGCGAAGGGCCAACAAAAGAATATGTGCAGCATAAGATGGTAGAGAAGGTCAGATACACACTGCAATACTTCTACAGTGTTTAATACACACAACATTGCTTACAACATTCATTATCATACATCTTGAGTGTTTCATGCACATCACACTGCTTACAACACTCCTTAGCATACAGCTCGAGTGTTTCATACACACAGCGTTGCCTACAACATTCCTTAGCATACATCTGTTTCATAAACACAACGTTGCCTACAACATTTCTTAGCATACATCTCGACAGCTCGAGTGCTTCAAACACATAACATTGCTTACATGTTCTCTTGCGCGTAAAAAAAACTATTTACATGATTGGCTGATCTAGATGTGCTGCTTTTTATTACCAGGCCACAGAAATTTGGAACATCATCTCACAGGGTGGCTATTTGTATGTATGCGGCGATGCCAAGGGAATGGCTCGAGATGTGCATAGAATGCTGCATACTATAGTCCAAGAGCAGGTAGAAAACCGTGGTTCATCACTTAAGAGATGGTGTAAAGCTTATAACATTGTTAACATCGCAATTCCCTTTTTTGGCTCCAGGGATCTTTGGATAGCTCCAAAACTGAGAGCTACGTAAAGAGCCTGCAGATGGAGGGCAGGTACCTCCGTGACGTATGGTGACACGTCACACCGACCTGCCGTAGATCTAGCGGGTGGAGTAAAGCTGGCTTGCGTGTATGACATTGTGAATGCCAACCCAGTCGCCAGTTTTGGAAATGAAGCTTGCCATTGATTAGATATTGAAATGAGTCGATCCTTGTGATTCTTTGACATCTAACATGGTCCTGATATTTATTATATGGATGGTGGAAACAAGGGAGAATAAGTGCTGTTGTAGATTTGTAGAACTTAAATTGGTGTATCCCCGGTAAGTTTGTAGCAAAGGGGATACATCCTACAGTTTGAGATGAGGACATTCTGTATACAGTTTGAGATGAGGACATTATGTATACTACATTAGAAGACCAACGAAAACAAATTTTGCTTCTGGTTTTATAAAGATAATCGCTTACGTTATTCTGCTTGCTGTAATTGCCTATGTCATTTCTTGTTCGATCGGTAACGGTAATGTTGCAGTTGCAGGGGTGAATGCAAAGCTCCAGCACCTTGCTCACGAGGGACCGTGCAAATTGCGAACCACGTAAGCACTCCCTCGTCCTGTAATAATATAGCTATAGAAGGATTTAAAATTTATATTTAAATATAAGGTATTCTATGAATTTTGGTAAGTATTAAAGAAAATCATTAATTTTCTTGCTCTCCACTGTATATCTATCTTCTTTTTTTATTCTCCTTTGCTTAATTTACTCACTTAATCCTAACGTATACACAACACTCTATGCACTCATATAACCATATTTAGTCCTACTTCGTTGATCACTTCACATTGACCCTTTTTTTTTGGGACATACTTCACATTGACCCTTGTAAATGTAGACACACACACCCTACTTCTATTTTGAGCCGGTGGATCAACCCCCTCACCATTGAGAACATGCCGCCAAGGCGCCAATAGCACCATTTTTTCCGGGACATTTGGAGAAGAGCAAATAAGCAAACTGAGGCATATGGGCATTTCTTGTAGGGAAAAGTGGGCACAACCGTTTTGAGGCTTAGAATACTATTCCTGATTTGGCATAGAATGCACATATTTTTTAGGAGAGAAGCCAACGACGACCTGTAGCGTAGGCTTTCGAGCCCGGGCTTCATAATGAGTACATTTATCACATAAACTATATAAGGGCCTGTTTAGTTCGGTAAGTTTCAGAATGTTTCGAAAAAAGTTAACATTGAGAAACGTGTTCTGTGAGAGGGGGCACGGTTTTCAGTGTGAAAAAAGTTACAGTTTCAATGAAAACTTTCTCAATAAACAGGGCCTAAATACAGGCCGTTTTGCTGCTGCAAAATGAGCAGTTATAGCAAGTGCCTGACTTGAGGTGAGACTGCTCAGATTGCTGCAAGCAATTTGCTGCCTCATGATCTTTGTTTCCATCTTGTTGATTTTCCTTGATTCTTTTCTCTCTTGCAGTAGACCAACCAGAGTCAACAGGATCCGGCTTATCATCCAAGGCTACTGGTGTTGTTTGAGGCTTCCCCCTCCCTTTTTGCTGCCTCCCTCGAACAACGTCCTAACTCAACTGTAGATACTTGAGAGGATTTGGAGGCCTCATCTGAGGCTGTTGATGCTGCCTTGGAAGCTTCTTATTGATCCTCCCTAGATTCTTGCTCATTTGAGGCTTCCTCCTCACCAACTGAAGATACTTGAGAGGATTCGGAGGCCTGAGGGTTATCATCTCTGGAAGCTTCTTGTCGATCTTCCACAGAAGCTTGGTCATTAGAGGCTTCCCCCTCACCGGCTGAAGATACTTGAGAGGATTCGGCGGCCTGATGATCTTTGTTTCCATCAAGTGTTAACTGACTTCTGTTTTTCTCTGAGACTGCTTGTGCTGCTTTGATGGTCTTCGCCAGAAATTTGCTTATTCAAGGGTTCTGCGTCCATTCTTTTTTTTTTGAACGAAATTCTGCATCCATTGTAGCTGCTTCCTTTGCGAGACACTTTCTCAGCCGCTTTCTCATGCTCTTGGATGGGAGTATTTCAGAACCAGATCCTTCAGAAACTAGTCCACTTTTTCCAGGAAATTTTGATTGGTACCATGATTTAGCCTGGGAGATAGAAAGTAACAAACAACTTGTTATTTTTCAAACTTCAGCAAGCTCGTACAAAATTGACGTTTTGGAATATGCTCTCAAGTATGCAACTTACTCTTTCCAAGTTTGGTTGTCCATTAGCCGGTAAATAATGATCAGTCAAATAGATGTTCCCTCTGTCCTCCTGTTAATTGGGAATGTGAACATAAAGAAATTGAATGGTATGATACTTTTAGAGGGGAGGAACAGTATGCCAACATACCTCTTCAAAAACTCTCCATCCTACTGCAGGGTACTCCCTGAGAATATTTGAGTCTGTTTCAAGCCAAAGAGTATTTCCAGCATGCTGCAGTAACCAGTGGCAGATCATAAGAATAAAATATTACAATTTATAATGAGGGAAGTGTTACGAGGTTACTCTATTCATTACTGGATAAAATATATGTTGAAAATATGCGATGCATATTTGGAATATTCTAGAAGGTTCGAGATATATCAAGGCACTACCTTACCATGCATGTGGAGAAGATCAGAGTAAAATATGAAAGAGTGTAGGAGTTAGATATTTGAGATAGGCATGCTTCATGGTGAAGTGTGGAATATTCTAGAATAGAGATATTTGTATTTGGTGTTTTGGATGGTTGCCACTTGGCACCAATCCAATAATCATGTAACACTATAAATAAGGGTGCCCTCCACCCCCCAAGATATCAAGCCATATCAAGTCATGCGAAGCCATGTTAAGTAAAGGCCATTTGAAAGATGACATAGGTAGCCACCATGGAAGAGTAGAGTGTGTAGTGTAGTCCCATAAAGAGTGTAAAGTCCTTGTATTTTGAATAAAGAGTTAATTTCCATATAGTGTTGGTCTCTCGTGTTGGTGCAAGTGTGAAGGTCTTCTCGAAGTAATGTGGGTATAGGTCCACTGCAAAAGTGGTATCACACCAGTTTGGTACCACTTCTAGCAAGTCGGTGTCAAGATCGAGACCCCGATTTGTCAACAACATATATTGAAATAGATAGTGTATGAAATAAATGGGTATTTTTTATATGAAATTTGATGTCCCAGTAAAGAATAGTGACATCTCCTTCTGACAGCTTTTGGCACAAGGTAGCGTACATGTATATAGTTGATAAGAAGGTTATAAAGTATTAAATTAAACTAGTAAAGGCCCTAGTGTCCTATCAGACCATAAATATACCCGTATCTTGTCATTTGTTTCTCTTGAGCATCCAACAAACTTTGCACCCGTAAACCTGCACACAAATTAATAGAGTATAAAACAAGCTATGCAGTTCCATATGTGCAAACAAGTGAAGAATATACTCACATTTATGAGGAACACCATGGTCTGCAGCCAATGATTGATTTTTCAAACCTTCTAATACCATGTTATATTTCTTCAGCTTCTCATATGCGTAACTTTTAATATATGGATATATAATTGCATCCTCAGGGTTTGCCAACCAGCAATGCAATAATGACACCTCGATGAGTTAAAGTACACACAAACCATGTGAATCAAAACAATCAAATGACTTGCAAACTATATGGATCAAAACATTAACTGGGATGCAAACTATAGATGGATCAAAAAAATTGAAGGACATGCAACCTGCCCAGAAGTGGAGTCACGTGGTGATCGGGTCCAAGAATATCAATAATTGCAAGACAAGCCAATTCACGAGCTTTGGCATACAAAGTCTTGTTTCTATGGACCGTCTGAATGTTGAATGTTTAGGTTCACGGGCTTTCGCAAGGATTTTCTAAGTTCATGCTTTTCAGGGTACGGAGGTGCCTCGTCTATCACATGACCAAACAACTTCATGAGGTATAACTGGTAAAAGTTATACAGGACCGTGAGAGGACAAGGTCCCTCGGGGCCATCGCACACCACGCGTGCATGTTTCCCGTTAAAATCAAACTCCACTAACTTGTATACCGCCGCCATGGAGCCTGACAGAAGGAAAAATTGGCATCAGCATCAGCTAGGGTTTTGGATTATTCATCTCTCTGCTCAATAAAAAAATAGAGTTTTTGGTGATAGAGGTTATCCAGCAGATTACTAATCCAATCCCTATTACTAAAATATTTTAAGTGATTACCAGAACACACCTCCCTCCTACTTGAATAGAGAAGATTTATCCACTATTCTATCCAATTAAATAGTTTTGGTAATCTGCTACGACATTTGTTTTAAAAGCACAAAAGAAGATATAGATAAAAAAAACTATATACGGTATAGTATTTTGGTAAGTAATCTGGAGATGCTTTTATCTATGTATGTATGTACTTAGGTTAACACGCGCTTGCCACCTCTCGCGTCTTCGTCTTCTCCTCTCTTGGTGCTGGCATGCATGTGGCTACGTGGACTAGTGGAAAGCGCGCGACAGGTATGTACGTGCTTGGCATACACGGCGTCCATCGATCCCAGCAAACGAGCAGCACACTTAACGCACGCCCGGTCAAAGATTGATAGGTTTAACTTGCAGAGCCGCTACGATCGTTGACTGTCGGCGCTTCCGTTTACTTTGGGGCTTCACACCCAATTAAACCGCCAGTAGATCAATGAGGTTTTGACCAGCAAGAGCTTCAACATAACCCCGGCCGGAAGACGAAGGCAGTGGCAAAAAGAATCATGCATGTGTGTGATGTTATATAATACTACAGTAGCGTTCAGCGTTGCTCACATTTTGTCGCCCTCCAACTTGGCCTCCGGCACATGCATGATGGAGCATACTAATGCAAGGATCAGTATTCTTGAGTCAGCTTGCAGGCGTGTTCTTATCATGCTTCTCTAGTTTCCGGCAGGCTTCTCTCACGTACGATAGCACACGGACAACCAGCAGCCCACTCGATCGCTCTGTTTAGGGTTTGCCATGTCTGGGCTTTCTGGAGGATTCGTCCGTAGTTTGCGACCAACCATCCACCTAAATCACCAACAGGCACGGACAACTCACAAGCAAGCTGCAGCAGGATCGGAACGGGAGAAAAGGTGGTGCCGGGCACGTGCAGGCGCTGAGAGCTTTCCGGCCGGGGCACCGCGCGCGCGGCTTATTTAAGCTTTGGTTGTTATGTACGGGAAGCAAAGCGAGGCTGAGGTGTTGCGAACTCGCGGCGCATATCCAATCCCTTCCCTTGAGGATCGCTCGCGGATCGGAATCGGAGTACTTAACCGGGAAAGAAGCCATCTCTAATGATCGGCCGCCATGAGGGCACACTGTATCGGCAGGCAGCAGCTTTATCCTCGTCGTCCCTATCTTATGCGATCACATCCCTTCGGTGACGTGCCCTCCCTCCCAGAGGATTTGCATGCGGGCGTCCGTGGTTAGAGCAAGCCCAATGCAGGCTACCATCGGTAGTAGCCCCAAACAAAAGCAGCAGGCCACGTTGGTAGAAAAATTTTAGGCTCTTTGGTCCACAGCGCAAGCCAACGCTTTGGAATCTGTTTGCTCTGCCATAACAGAAAGAAAAAGGCGTGCGCCAAGAAAAAGGTGCATGTGGAGCAGACGCGGGACATAGCTTCAACACGTGCCTAGCGGTGGCTTCAGTTTTCTGTCAGACGAAGCTCTCGACGCCTCTGCAGGCTGCTCTGGCGTACTGGGAAACCACTGCTCAGCGTGATGTGGCTGTCAGATGCAAACGTGGAGCCTCAGGCCACCGGCCACGCTGTCACGTTGGGCCTGCCCTTATCCGCCCTGCCGCCGTATAGGGCACCTACTTTAGGTCTTTTGGTGGTTGGTGTTGGGTGGAACCGCTACGGTTACCGAATCCAGGTTCTCGCAGAAAACCATCATATTCCCCGTATCCCTCTGTTGATCGTGATCTGTCATTTTGATTAATATTCCGAAAATTTATCACACCCGTCTATATTAGTCAGCTGAATCTGGTTGCACACTGAAAGCAAGGTTGGTGTTCAGGGTAAGGGGTGGGGCTTGAGTTCCTGCTACAGCTGGGTCCGGCGGAGGATCTTCCGAGGGGCCGGGTACGCAGAACGACGGTGGCTGTGACGGCTGACTAGTTGGGAGGCAGGGCGCCACCGGCCGAAGTGGTTATATACTGTATGAGGCAAGGGAAATAACCCAATACAATCAGATTAGCATGACAACAAGACGGTTGCAGTCAGGGGCGGAGTCAGAAGCCGAGGTTGCCGAGGTCATCTCTCACCGTTGTCATCTTTGCTGAATCTTCACTAAAAACAGCTTAAAACAATTAGTAAACAACTAATTTATGTGGAGTTTGCTAAAAGTTATCGATGTCAGCTGAGATCAATAAGCACATGTACCTCCGCCCCTAGTTGCAGTAGATCGATGGGGAGCTAGAAATAATGATCAATGGCAGACAAAACCTAAGTAACAATGACCCGTGGATATACAAATGGAGCAACAATATCTTCTCTGCTTCTAAAGTTGTCTCCTTTTGTCTGAGTTAAATGGGTTTGAAGCATTAATAAACCTTTAGTCAGGGTGCAACTAAAATTTAGTCCGCTTTTTAGCCATCTTGTATGTATCAGCTAATGGTAGTCTTGGGATACAACAACGGCCTAACAAATATTCACAAGAAAATGTTATTGAATGCAGATTCGGTCTCGGCACAGGAAGAACATGCATCCTATCCTACGGCCCTATTTTGTTTTAGACAATATTAATATTTATTTTTATATTCGCTAGTGGATCATTACATGCAAAATTAAAGTGTCTTATAAAAGAAAGAGAAGAGACTGTAAAAGAGGAAGGAAATGATTTTTTTCCAATTTTAGCTGGTACTAAAACCCTAGAGGGCTCTATACATTCCAAACTCGACAAGTCAAGACATGTTGTTGAACGACTCAATGCCAATGTGGTGCCGGTCCTCTGTTCAGTTCGTCTATCATGCATAGGGGTCCGGCAGTTCGGTCCGGCTTAGCCATTTCAACCAAATTCCTCGTACTCACTCCGGTTGGATTCACCAAGAAACTAGCTGGGGCACGAAAGACACAATCCGACATGAACCACACAGAAGATTCACAAAAACGTCATGACTCTATCAAATGTGTGTGTGTGTGTATGGTGGGGTCTTCGGGGGTGGGGGATGGGGGGGAGGCTCTAAGAGTCTCCACTCCCACCCCGCATGGTCACATATGCATGCGAATCAAGAGAGTGCGAGAATGACCAGAAGAGATGGACATCAATTTCATAGAGAAATGTTGTCAAATGCAGATTTAACTTGGGACATATGACAGATATTGGTATTATTGATAATGTATGTGTTCCTTAGCGATGATAGTGAGTGAGCTATCACATGCAAACTAAAGCATCTTCTGGGAAATGAAGAATCGGAAGGACATAATAGACATATCAACAAGTGAAACTAGTCTTCCCGTATTACTTATTGGATCCGTCCTGATTTTCTTAGATGTCTTTTTTTTTAATTTTAGCTGGTACCAGAGCTAGGGATGGATCCGATCGGATACGCATGGAATCGAATTCGGATACCACCTTTTACCATATTTTAATTCAAATACGAATACGAAGGTTGTCCATTTTTATCGGACAAGGATACAAAACAAATACATTGTATTCGGATATAGATGATTTTATAGGATATGGATAATAGCGGATATTTTATTTGTTTCAACATTCGAGTACGGATGTTGATTCAATTATAGAAAAATAATTGTCGGTGCAAGAAATCACCAACTAGTAAATTTAGTGGATTGCGTGTTTAGACTCGGATGGTTCGCGAGAGGACACAAGGGATTATACTGGTTCAGGCACGAACGCCCTACGTCCAGTGTCGGTCAGCTCGTGTTACTCGCGTTGCTCGTAGTAGGGGTTACAAGCAGTCGAGAGAGAGGAGAAGCCTCAAGTCTCTGTGAATGTCTAAGTGTGTGTCTCGTTCGTCCGTGATCCCCCCTCCCCGGAGCCTTGCTTTTCTCTTTTATACCTCCGGGGAGAGCCTCTTACGAGGCGTGTCCAACAAAATAATAATTAACTAACAACTGGAAGCTTACTGAAGAAGCCCTGCCGCCTGCGGAGCACTGTGGGTAAGGCCGGAGTAGGTCCTAATCCTGCGCCTGCTAGGATCCTGTTCCCCCCTTGCGGCGCCTGCGGGGCGGCTCGAAACAGTGCGCGTCACATCCTTCTGCCACTTCGAGCAGCGCGCGGTAAGGCCAATTAATGTTACTAGGTCGTGCGGTAGATATGCGGTGATGCGCCCTCCTTGTCCCCTTCCGCGCCGGGCCCCCCTGATGTCCCACGCTATCCTGGCCCGACGCCGACCCGGGCGAGGCGGAGAAGGGTCGGGCGAGGCGGAGAAGAGTCGGCCGTGGTGACGCGGGGTCGGCCGTGGCGACGCGGGGTCGGCCGAGGCGGAGAAGGATCGGCCGAGGCGGAGAAGGGTCGAGCGAGGTGTTATGGGGTCGGCCGAGGCGTTATGGGGTCGGCCGGCCCCCTTCTCGCTCGGCGCTTCCCTTGCCAGCCCGGTTTATGGATTTGCTTACGCCTATCTCCTTCCCAAAATAGCAAGGTCCCACTTGTCGGTGAGTGGGTCGGATATTGATATCCGACAGTAGCCCCCGAGCCTGCTCGGAGGATAGGGGATCCTCTGTGTGGGCTCTTTTTCTGCCTTCGTCCGGATATTGCACGGGGGTGCGCGCGAGCGCACCCACCGGGTGTAGCCCCCGAGCCTGTGGGTGAACGGGTCGTTCATCCGCATGCTGTGGCGAATTTTTGTCTCTTCCCTCACCGAGGCGCGCGAGCGCACCCGGTGGGTGTAGCCCCCGAGCCTGCGGGCGAGTTGTCAAATCGCCCGAAGGCTTTTTGTCACTTCCGTTTGACTTTCGCAGGATGGCGCCGCGCCTGCCTAAGGTACTGGGGTACGGCCCGTCTTTCCAGAGGCACTGTTTCCCCTGGTTCAGGGGCGCACGCTTCTGCTGCGCCGGACAGGGCTTTCGTCACACCTGCTCTGTCTCCCTTTCGAGCCGTCACCTCATCCCTCTTTTTTAAGGCGAATTTACTGTTCGCTCGTGAGGCCCTGCCGCTTCTCAGGGAAGGCCACGCGGCGTGTTCCCATGTTCTATCGAGGGGCTGGCTTAGGCATTTTCGGGCTATAAATAGGGCCCTTCGTCCTCTTTCTTTGGACATCCGACCAACTCCCTTCTCCTTCCTCCCGTTAGCATGAGATTCTTTGCACGAGAACCATCTTGGGGGCGCCCCCTGGCCCCAGGGGTGGAGGGATAGCCCGCTGATGCCACAAGAATGACTGCGATCATAGGGAGTTTCGGCGTGGAGGGACGCTCCTCGGTGTCGCACGTGAAGGACGACTCCACCCCCGGCAGCTCCCCCCGCCCAGCCGCCCCACCTCGGTGGCGGTGGAATGGGCTTGAGGAGGAGTGAGTCGGTGGAGCTGTTGCCGTCTCCTCAACTTGGCCCGGCGCTTGGCCTTGGTCGGGCCTCGCCAGGGCAGTTGCAGGAGTCGTGTATAGCCACCGCCGCGCTTCTCATCCTTTTCCCGGACGCTGACGCGACACCGTGGTCGGGGTCGGTCGGCGTCGAGATGAGGGAAGCAGCCGGCGGGGGCGCGATGCCGTCGTGCCGCCGCGGGCGGACCTCTGCCTAGCTCCCTTTAGGGTGTCGGCGGGCGGGGAGATGCTACAAGAAGGACTGCGACGCTCGCAGTTTAGGCCTTCTCGTGGCACCGAAACTCCCGCGCTCTTCGTCGCCCGATTTCGCCACCGAGGGTGGCGAGACCCATTTGTATTATTCCACGGCCCTCGGCCGTATGTACTTTTTGCCCTTATTTGTGGAATAAAGGAATTTGGTTGACTCGGGGCGTCTTCCTGGGACCGCGTGGTCGGTCTCTTTTTCGCGATTCCAGCCTCCCGGTGTTCCCCAAGGCGGTCGTTTTGGGGTGGGGAGGTTGTTTCGTCTTTTTATCGTCTTCCCCTCACGCAATCCCTCCGCGGGACGGAAGGTTAGGGCACGCCTCGCGTTTTGCCACTTAGGCCGAAACACGGCTCCCGGTGAGCTACTAACGAGCTGGATCGAGCGAGGCCTCGGTCCTCCTTCGAGGGAGGACCGTCGGATCAGCTTGTGACCGACCTCGGAAAATCCCCAGCGTTCCCGACCCCCTTAGTTCCCGTGATCGTTCGACCGACCACGGGGGCTCGTTGCCTCTCTTCGATGAGATACATGGGGTCAGGAGCCTTGGGCTCGAACGCAGGTCGGGACGTCCCCGGCACTCGCGTGCCGAGGCTATGGCCTCTAGCGGGCCCGCCCGTCACTGCCCCTTCGCTCGGGCGCCCCAGAGCGGCCGTCGGACCCTTGGGCCGGCCTTAGAACTCTTGGGCTGTTTTTCGGTTTATGTTTTTCGTCGGGCGCGCCCCCTGTGGGCTTTTTGCCACGGCCTTCCGGCCCGTGAACGGCCCAGCGCCCTCTTCCTTTTCCTGAAAAATAAAATCGCAAGAAAAGGCAAAGGAAATAGCATATTTGGCGGAAAAAGGTGGGGCGAGAAAACGGAATGCGAAGGGTTCGGAGAGAGAGAACCGGGGCGCGAGTCCCGGGGCGTGGGAGACGTGGGCGAGCGGGGGCGTGCGTCGTGGGGCCGCGTGGGCCCTTCGGCCTGCGGCACAGGCGGGAGACCCGAAGCCTCCCGCCGCCCCGCCCCCTTACCTGTCTATTTAAGAAGGGGGGACGGAGGCCCCTTCTTCTTCCTCCTTCGCTCGCTTGCTTCCGAATCGCCGCCGCCGCCTACGCCATTGCCTGCCCAAATTCATACCTTTTCTCCTTCGCCCGTCGCTCTCCTCGCTCATCAGTCATGGCCTGGCCCCGTTCCCGTGTCACCGAGGCCGAGCTCGAGCGTCTAGTGGAGCGCGGGCTCCTGTGTCCGCGGACCGATCTGGCGGAGTGGATGGCTCCGGGCGACGAGGCCGTCCCCTCCCCAGCCGATGGGTATGTCGTGTCCTTCATCCCCTTTCATGAACGGGGTTTGGGGCTTCCCCCTCATTCTTTCCTCCGCGGACTCCTTCACTACTACGGGATTGAGCTCCAGCACCTCAACCCGAACGGGCTGCTGCACGTCGCCGTGTTCGTGGCCCTGTGTGAAGGATTCCTCGGAATCGACCCCCACTTCGACCTCTGGAGGTCCTACTTCCATGTCGAGGAGGTGAAGAAAGATGGGCGGCCAACGCCGCTCGGCTGCGCCCGCACCAGGGAGAGAACTACCTCAAGCTCCCTCTGACGACCACCAACAAGGGCTGGCATCCCCGGTGGTTCTACCTGCGGAGCGACCCGGCCGCTCCTCTCCCGGCCTTCACGGGGAGGACCATCGAGGATCGGCCAGACTCTTGGCACTGGGGCCCCCCTAGGGCGGAGCGGCCGCACTTGTCCGGTCTCCACGCGGTGGTCCTCCGCCTTCGTGAGCGGGGGGGTCACCGGCCCCGGGGTCATCGCGGCGTACCACACGCGCCGCGTTCTTCCGCTGATGGCTCGCCGGCTGAGGCTGGACCAGATGACCCTGGCGGAGGACTGGACGGGGTCGGTCATGTCCGTCGGGGTCCTCTCGGATGAGGAGGTGCGCGCCCGCCTTCGCGAGGCTGTGGTGCGCGACTCCTCGGCGTATCCGATGCGAGATCACCCCGTCATGCGCCCCGTGGGTGAGTCCCTCATCCCGGTGAGTTTTTCGGGGTTTTTTCGTTTATCCTCGTTGTGTATCTTTTATCCTGACGAGTCATTCATGTCTCTTTTTCTCCAGCAGCCCCTAGTCTACAAACCTTCTCGGCCCCCGCTCCCTGAAGACGTGGCCGCTCGGACTCTGAACCGTGAGCGAGCGGAGGCCGCTCGTTTGAAGAAAGCGGCTGCCGAGAGGAAGAAGGAGAGAAAGCGGCTGGCCCGTGAGAAGGCCGAGGAGGAGTACCGCCAGCGGCGCCTGCACGCCTGACAGGACGGGTTGTGGAGCGAGGATCAGGGTCCCTTCGAGGGGGGCTTTGATTTCGTCTCGGATTCCTCCGATGAGTCCACGTCGGGCCTTCCGACCTCCCGGCGCGAGTCCGCTGGTGGACTGGGGAGCGCTGGACGCCGAGGAGCCGTTGGGTGGCGGCGATTCCACGCCGATGCAGCCGCCAACTCGGCCGCCGCGCCAAGTCCCTCGCGGCGCCAGCTCCCCGACCCGAGAGCGGACTCCGCCGAGGGGCGACCCGAGCAAGCGGCCGCGAGAGGAAGGGTCGGGGTCGGGGGCGGCTCCCCCAGCCAAGCGACCGTCCCGGGGTTTTCCCTTGTCGTCTCGGTAAGTCCTTTCTCCCTTCTTCGTCTGTCTTACTTACCCCTGTCGAGGCGCGTGTGCCAGGCCTTTCTTTGTCTGCAGGAGGGGAAGTCAAGTTATCCCTTTAGGACTGGCGCCGGTCAAGCGACTCGCATGCCGAATTCCCGAGGCGGCGACGAGCCAAGGGACCGACTTGAGCAGCCCTCCGGTGGGAGGGGTGCTTGACCTGCTCACTTCCCCTCAGCAGCTCGTCGTGGGGTCGGGCGCCGAGGCCGTGCCCACAGCTGGGGCCATCCCGGAGGCCCTTGTTGGGCTATGCTTTCCGCCCGCGGACGAGCCGGCCGGGAGGGAAGACGTCGCGCCGTCCGAGGGGATTGCACCAACCGGGGATGTGGTCGGAGAGGAGGATCCAGCACCTTCCGCGCCCGGCCCTGACCAAGAAGACTCCGTCCTCCCGGCCCAATCGGTCGGACATTCTACTGAGGAGGGGACGGAGAGGGCCGATGAGGCCCCGAGTCACTTGGCGCCGGCGGACGGTCGGGAGGAGGAGGAGACGGGGCCGATTTCTGTCCCGCCCGAGCGCCCGGGCGGCTCGGCAGACGGCACCCTGCGGGGAGGGCCTGCTTCGGAGCCAGCCGGGGCTCTGAACGGCGCCGACCGTGAGGAGGAGGTTCTCCCTGCTCCGGCCACCGTCGCTGTCTCGGCCGACCCGTCGCTCGGCTTAGGCGGACCCACGGTGCTCCCTTCTCCCGCGCCTTCGATCCCTGCGGCGGCGGTGTCGGCCGCTTTCGCGGGAGGAGAGACGGCAGGATCGAGCTCGGGTCAGGAGATCCATCCCGGAGCCGCCACCCTATCGGGCCGCGAGGTCGTTCGGGCCGGGGCGGACCCCTTCGCGTTCGGGGGTCCCCGCATTTCTTGGACCGACCGTGCCTCGGGCGAGGTCGTCTTCTCCCTGGACGACGCCGAGGAGAACGACGAGGCTTCCCGGGTTCGCGCCGGGATCGGGCTAGCGGTCCGGTCGCTAAACTCCGCCTTGGACGTCATTCGCGATGTCGCCATTCCTTGCGGGGAGGTAACTTTTCTTTCAATCTGTGTTTCCTTTTTCCTCTTTTCCCAGTTGATTCTGACTTTGGCTTGGTTTTCGCAGTCCTTGATGGCCCGCAGCCGGGACAAGTCCCTCTTCCTGCGCCGGGAGAGGGATTCGTGGGACCGTCTGTCCTCGATCACCGCCGAGCGCGATGCCTTGAGGGAGCAGCTGGCGGCCGCCCGCCGAGAGATCACTACCGCCCGTGAAGATGCACGGGGCGAGTTTGAAGGGCGAGTGGCTGCGGCCAACCAGGAGATCGAGTCCTTGAAGGGGCGGCTCCAAGAGGCGTGCGAGCATGCCGAGGATGTTGAGAAGCTCAAGTACGACGTCATGGTCTCCTGGGAGAGGGACTCGGCGGCTCGGGAGCAGGTCAGGCTGGGCCTAGTCCGCGAGGTGGAGCGCCTGAAGGCCGATCGGGACCGCATCACCGCCGTCCTCGATGGGACTCGCACTCAGCTGGCTCAGGTGGCGGCGGAGCGCGACGAGGCCAGGCGCCTCAGCGAGGCGCAGGCCCATGACCTCGAGGCTGTGCAACAGGCTCTTGCGGCTGAGCGGGGTTCCCGCGTGGCCGCCGAGGCGATGTGCGCCTCCTTGGGCGAGGCGGCGGTGAGGGACCGCGCGACCATCGAGGGCCTCGAGACCGAGGCGCACAACCTCGAAGGGCTGCTACGGCAGGAGGGGGACGAGTACGACGCCTTCCGCATGGAGGTCACAGCGAGGGCCGAGCTCGCTGCTCGTCGACACCAGCCGCATCCCAGCTCGGGCTCGGGCCATGGCGAGCGATGGGCTCTTCCTCGGGGTGCGCCGTGCCTTCGCCGTCGCCCGCTCCCACTACGCCGAGATCGCCCTGGAGTGCCTCGCCGACGGGTTTGCTCCTGGCACGACGCCGGAGGGGGTGGTGGCGCTTGAAGAGAGGTGTCGTCGCTGGCCTTTGTCCTCGCCGCCAAGACTGCGGAAGAAGAAGGGCCATGGGCGCCCTGATTAGTTTGTTTCTTTTCTTTTGGTTTTTGGACAATCGCATTCACTTTTGTAATGAACTTAATCGTTTGTGTCGTTAACGCTCGGTCTTTCGCGTTTCCTTGGCTAAGAGTCAGGGCGCGCCTGAAACGAAGCGAGCCGTGCGGTTTACTAGTGAGCTTTTGAGCCGTTGCCACTGGGGCCTTTGCTCTTTTAGCATTCCGACTAGCGAGCGCATGTCGCTTCATTAGCAAGTACCCTTTTTCCTTAGTCTTGGGTACGTGAATTTGCCGAGAGTCAAGGACCCGGGGGACGCATGTTAGCCCCCGAGTGACGTCCGACCCTTGGTCAGGAGACTAGGGTCGGGCGTCACTTCTTGAAACGAAAGGAACACGTTCGAATAATGACAGGTAGCCTAGAGTAATCAGGGATAGAAGCGACGTAGCTGCTCAATGTTCCAGGCGTTGGCGTACTCCTCCCCCTCCGCGTTCCTTAGCTTGTACGAGCCGGGCCGGAGGACCTGGGAGATGATGAATGGACCTTCCCAGGGTGACGAAAGCTTGTGCTTGCCTTTATTGCTTTGGACGAGGCGTAACACCAGATCACCGACCTGGAACGCGCGGCCCCTGATGCGCCGGTCATGGTAGCGCCGCAGGGACTGTTGATATTTTGCCGAGTGAGCCAAAGCGACCTCCCTGGCCTCTTCCAGCTGATCGGCCGCGTCCTCGAGAGAGGTTTGATTGCCTTCGTCGTCGTAGGCACGGACACGCGGAGAGCCGTAATCAAGGTCGGTCGGGAGTATGGCTTCCGACCCGTACACCATGAAGAACGGGGTGAAGCCCGTCGCGCGACTCGCCGTCGTGCGCAGGCTCCAGATCACCGCCGGGAGCTCTTCGACCCAACGCCCTCCGAACTTTTTCAAACGCTCGAATATTCGGGGTTTGAGCCCTTGCAGGATCATCCCGTTCGCGCGTTCTACTTGCCCGTTCGTGCGAGGGTGTGCGACGGCGGCCCAGTCGACCCGTATGTGGTACTCATCGCAGAATCGCAGGAATTTCTTCCCGGTGAACTGAGTTCCGTTGTCCGTGATGATCGAATTGGGCACGCCGAAGCGATGGACGATGTCGAGGAAGAACTTGACGGCCTCTTCCGATCGGATGGTCGTGATCGGTCGGACCTCTATCCACTTGGTGAACTTGTTGACGGCAACGAGCAAGTGGTCGAAGCCCCCGGGCGCCTTCTTGAGGGGCCCGACCATGTCCAACCCCCAGACTGCGAACGGCCAGGTGATGGGGATCGTTTGGAGGGCTTGCGCAGGAAGGTGTGTTTGCCTCGCAAAGAACTGACACCCTTCACAGGTGCGCACGATCTCAACGGCATCCTTCACGGCCGTCGGCCAGTAGAACCCTTGTCGGAACGCGTTTCCGACGAGGCTGCGGGGTGCAGCGTGGTGACCGCACGTGCCCCCATGGATATCCCTCAACAACTCCTTGCCATGATCAAAGGGGATGCACCATTGGAGAATTCCCGTGGGGCTGCGTCTGTACAGCTCGTCCCCTACGACCGCGTAGGATTTGGCGCGCCGAGCAATACGGCGGGCCTCTGTTTTGTCCGTCGGGAGTTTCTCCTGCAGCAAGTAGTTGAGGAAGGGCTGTCGCCAATCCGGAGCGCCGGAGCCTGACGCTTGGTCCACGGTCAGCGTTGCGGCGGCAAGGGCGAGTAGGTCGGACAGGGCCTGATCGGCCGGCTCGGCGCCGACCTCCGACCCTTCTGCGGTTTTGGCCTCGTCCTCACTAGCCCCCGAGTTTGGAGCGGTCCGCTTCGGGAGACCTTGACCATGGGGCCCGGCCTGTGCCGGGCGGGGGAGCTTTATCGAAGGGCTCCGTTGGTCACTGGCGAAGATCCCGGTCGGGACGGGTTCCCGGCCGGACGCTTTCTTGGCCAGTGCGTCGGCGGCCTCGTTAAACTGCCTTTTGATATGCCGTAGCTCAAGGCCGTCGAATTTGTCCTCGAGCTTCCGTACCTCTTGGCAATACGCGGCCATGGTCTCGCTTTCGCAGCTCGACTCTTTCATGACCTGATTGACCACGAGTTGAGAATCGCCTCGAACCTCGAGGCGTCGAATTCCCAATTCGGCAGCTATCTTCAAGCCGTTGATCAAGGCCTCGTACTCGGCCGCGTTGTTGGAGGCCGGGAAATGCAGTCGGATCACATATTTCATTCTTACCCCGAGGGGCGAGACGAAAACTAAACCGACTCCCGCTCCTGTGTGAGTCAACGAGCCGTCAAAGTACATCACCCAGTACTCCTGATCGACAGGGGCTGCGGGTAGCTGAACCTCGGTCCACTCCGTGACGAAGTCGGCGAGGGTCTGGGACTTAATGGCCGTCCGGGGGGGCGTAAGTAATGCCCTGGCCCATCAGTTCCATGGCCCACTTCGAGATCCGACCCGTCGAGTCGGGGCTGTTTATAATCTCACCAAGGGGAAAGAAGCTCACCACTGTGACTGGGTGCGAGTCGAAGTAGTGGCGGAGCTCTTTTGGAGATGAGGACAGTGTACAGCAGCTTCTGGATCTGCGGGTATCTCGTTTTGGTGTCTCCGAGCACCTCGCTTACGAAGTAAACCGGGCGCTGCACCTTGAGAACGTGCCCCTCTTCTTCGCGCTCCACTACCAACGCTGCGCTCACCACTTGTGTGGTTGCCGCAATGTAGAGGAGAAGGGGTTCGCCCGTATTCGGCGGGACCAAGATCGGCGGCTTCGTCAAGATTGCCTTGATGTGATTCAGCGCCGTTTCGGCCTCCTCCGTCCAAACGAACCGTTTGGACTTCTTCAAGAGCCGGTACAGAGGGAGGACCTTTTCGCCGAGACGCGAGATGAACCGGCTCAACGCTGCCAGGCACCTAGTGATCCGTTGCACCGCTTTCAGGTCCCGAATCGGGCTCATCTTGGCGATGGCGTCAATCTTCTCTGGGTTGGCTTCTATCCCTCGGCGGGACACGATGAAGCCCAGGAGCATCCCTCTGGGTACCCCAAAGACGCATTTTTTGGGGTTGAGCTTTACGTCATTCGCCCTGAGTTTGGCGAACGTCTTTTCCAAGTCAGCCTGTTTGGACTTGACAACGATGTCGTCCACGTATGCCTCAACGGTCGGTCCGATGAGTTCGTCAAAACACCTAAGCATACACCGTTGGTAAGTGGCGCCGGCATTTTTAAGCCCGAACGGCATCGTCACGTAACAATACGACCCGAACGGGGTTCTGAAGGAAGTCGCGAGCTGGTCGGACTCCTTCATCGCTATCTGGTGGTACCCGGAATGCGCGTCAAGGAAGCATAGGGTTTCGCACCCCGAGGTCGAGTCGACTATCTGGTCTATGCGCGGCAGAGGGAAAGAGTCCTTCGGGCACGCTTTGTTAAGAGCAGTATAATCAACACACATTCTCCATTTTCCATTCTTTTTTTGTACAAGGACGGGATTGGCTAACCACTCGAGATGATACACTTCCTTGATGAAACCGGCCACTAACAGCTTCGCGATCTCCTCGCCGATCGCCTTGCGCTTCTCGTCGTCGAAGCACCGGAGGCGTTGCTTCACGGGTCGGGACCCGGACCGGATGTCCAAGGAATGCTCGGCGACCTCCCTCGGAATGCCCGGCATGTCCGAGGGCTTCCACGCGAACACGTCGACGTTCGCGCGGAGGAAGTCGACGAGCGCGCTTTCCTATTTGGGGGACAGCTTGGTCCCGATCCGCGCCACCTTCTCACTTGGGTGATCGGGGTCCAGTTGGACCTCCTTGGTGCCTTCGAGCGGCTCAAACGACGCTGAGCCGTGAATGAAGTCGGGCACCTCCTCGACGAGTTGCGCCCTTATCGGGGTGAGCTCTTCGGTCGACGCGATGATGGCCGATGCCAACTCGCAGCTTTCCACCTCGCATTGGTGAGCCCGTTGGAATGACGCTCCCACCGTGATCACCCCCTTCGGCCCTGGCATTTTGAGCTTGAGGTAGGTGTAGTTGGGGACGGCCATGAACTTCGCGTAGCATGGGCGGCCCAAGATGGCGTGGTAGGACCCATGGAATCCCACCACCTCGAACGTGAGGGTCTCCGTCCGGAAGTTGGTCGGAGTTCCAAACGTAACGGGCAGGTCGATTTGCCCGAGAGGGACGGCCTGTTTACCGGGGACCACTCCGTGGAATGGTGCCCCTGTCGGACGGATACGTCCTCGGTCAATCCCCATGGCGTCTAGCGTGTCAGCGTAGAGGATGTTGAGCCCGCTTTCGCCGTCCATCAGCACTTTGGTGAGGCGCTTGCGTCCTATGACCGGGTAGACCACTAAGGGGTACTTGCCCGGCCTTGGGACAAACTGCGGATGGTCGGCCCGATCGAAGGTGATGGACGCCTCCGACCACTTGAGGAAGGTCGGGGTCGCCGGTTCGGCGGCGTACACCTCTCGGTCGCTCCACCTTGGCTCGCCCTTTGCTCACCGACGCCTCTGTCCCGCCAAAGATCATCAGGCATCCGTCCGGCTCCGGATAGGGGTCGGCGTCCATGTTCTCTCCCGCCCCCAACTCCTTCGGGGCCAGGTCGGACTTCCTTGGTCGTGGTGCCGGCTTCCGGGGTCCACCAGCCATGAATTTCTTCATGAGGGAGCAGTCCTTGTACAGGTGCTTGACAGGATACTCGTGGTTCGGGCACGGCCCGTTCCACTTCCTCTCGAAGTGGTCGGGGACCTCTCCTGTCGGGGGTTTGGAGGTCGGCTTGGGGTCGGCCGCGGCCACCAGGGCAGCCTCACCGTCGTGGCGCCTGCCCTTGCCCTTTTTCTTCTTCTTGGCGGGGGGCCCCGACGGGCCCTCCTCGGCAGCCTCCGTCTGCTTGCCCTTCGGCTCGGCAGACTGGTGGAAGATGGCCCCCACTGCCTCCTCACCGGCCGCGTGACTCGTGGCGATGTCGAGCAGCTCCTTGGCTGTACGAGGGCTCTTCCGCCCGAGCTTGTGGACGAGGGACTTGCACGTCGTGCCTGTGAGGAACGCCCCGATGACGTCGGCGTCAGCGAGGTTGGAGAGTTCGTTACACTGCCGGGAGAAGCGTCTGATGTACTCTCGGAGCGTCTCCCCCTGTTTCTGCCTGCAGTTCTTGAGGTCCCATGGGTTCCCAGGGCGATTATAGGTCGCCTGGAAGTTCCCCACGAAGACTTCCCTCAAGTCGGACCAGCTCCCGATTTGTCCCGCGGGGACATGTTGGAGCCAAGCCCGTGCCGAGTCGGCCAGATGGAGTGGCAGGTTGTGGATGATAAAGTCATCGTCGTCGGCTCCTCCGGCCCTGCAGGCGAGTCGGTAGTCCTCAAGCCAGAGCTCAGGATCGGTTTCCCCGTCGTACCTTGGGAAGTTCGACGGGGCTCTAAAGTTGGCGGGGCGAGGAGCCGCTCGGATCCGTGAGCTGAAGGCCCGCGGTCCCGGCACGTCCGGGCTCGGCGTCCTCTCGCCCTCGTCATCGTCGTATCGACCGCCACGGCGAGGAGCGCGCCCTCGCTGCCGTTCGGGCTCGGCCTCAGGGAGCCGTCGTCGGCGGGCGTTCAGGATGCTCCGGGCGTCCTGGATCGGGCCGACCCGTTTCAGGATCGGAGCCTGAAGAGCCGCGCGTTCGGCGGGGCGGGGCTGGTGCACCGATACTCCTTGCTGGTCGCGTCCGCCGCGCCCGCCGGTCGGCTGCCTCGAGGCCTCGCGGTGGCTCACCTGCGACGCTCGTCGTCGCGATTGCGAACTCTCGGCCTGCTGAGCCGCAGCTCGCTCCAGGAGTTCACCGAGTTCCCGCTGGGCCTTGCGAGCTTCGGGTGTCGCCGGCGGGGGGAGTCCTCGCACGAGCATGGCCGCGGCGGCTATGTTCTGCCCGGCGCGGGCGAAATGCGGGGGCGGGACGCCGTCATCGTTGACGATTTGGCGCTGCACGTCCCGCGCACGGCCCCGTGCCGGAGCCGCATCTCCAATCTGCAGAAGCTCGCGCTCGATGCGCTCTCGCTCCCGCTCGACCCGCGCGCGCTCCTGTTCCAAAAGGAGGCGGGCCTCTTGGAGTTCCTCCCGGCGCTGTCGAGCGTTGCCGGCGTGAGAGTGTCGCGGTGAGGTGGCTGCTCTCCTTGGGGCTGGCTGCCCTGCTGGTGCCGCGGCCTGGACTGCGGCCGCAGCCGCCGCGGGCGCGTCGTGCGCCAGGCGATCTTCTTCCGGGCCCGCCGGCCCCGAGCTGCTCTCGCTCGCATCTCCCACCGCCCCTTCGGGGGTGTCTGCCATGAAACACTCCCGGGAGGGGTGGTGGCTGTCCCCGATGAGCTCGGTGTTCGACGTCTCCGAGCCGGAGTCGTCTAGGAGGTCGAAGACCGACTCAGAGACGTGGTCGATCATTCCGACGAACTCGCTGTCCGCCGGGGCGCGGCTTAGGAGTCGTGTCACTAGTCGCGACACGACCTCGGCCGCGTTACGCAAACCGCAAGGGGCCGTATACGGCGGGATAGAATCCAGCGTCTCCGTGGGGAGCGGGATTCCTCCCACAAGCTGAGTGGCGACGTTCGCCAGGGCGAACCTGACGCAGCGCGAGTCCTCCTGAGTGGGCCGTGGCCCCAGGAAGGTCTCCAGCTGCCTCCACAACAAGGTCTCGTCGGCGCTCGGACGAGGATCGCTAGCCTCGTCGTCACTGGTGCCGATGTCGAGATTTGCGAGAGCCTCGGTGGCCACGATGTTGGCGTCGAGGGTGTCGACCGGGGACGCGGGGGCGGCCCTCGCCAGGTCCCCGTCGACGGTGACAACGAAATCCAGACTTCCGAGACGCAGCTGCGTCCTGGCGGTCCAGCTGAAAC
>CM014276.1:62703480-62754747 GCA_004135705.1 Alloteropsis semialata
AGTTCAAATTAATAGATGAAAATAGTTTTATTTAGTCATGTTGTTATAATTATTTTGTCCCACAAACCTAGAGTAATATGTCATAGTTTTTTTGAACATGAGTTCAAGTGAGAAGAAAATAACTCATATAGAATTTTTTAATACAATTAATGAATATAAATAATGTATTTTTAACATGACTATATTTTTAAAAGTTCTAACTGGCGATGCATATTTTCGGTTGAAAGTTGTAGTGATATTGATAAATTATATTTTTCATGTTTACAGAGAGATAAAGGTTATTGGCTTAATGCATACCATTTTCGGTAATAGTTAGAATTTAACTTTGAGTTTGAATTTGAAACCTTAATGGGCAATAGATGCATCGTTTTTGGTTTTTGTCCCATGCATACCATTACCTTTTATTTTTGTTTAATTTATTTTTGAGTTTGAGTTTGAGATCTAGGTTATTGGCTCAATGCGTACCATTACCATTTCTTTTTGTTTTGCTCCCCCAGTATCCAATTGCTATAGCCTCATGCATGCTTGTTAAGTCATCGGCCCTCACTATATGCGGTCTCTTCATTTGATTGTCCCTGTCTCCATCACGTTTTTTTTCTCATATTCCTTCTACTATATTAGTTATTCAAAGCACTTATATTTGAATGATGTAAGTCCTCGTCTCTCACGTTTGTCTTCCATCAGATGCTAAACATTTGTTCAAATTTTAAAAACAAATGCATGTAGTTTTGTTTCTAATGGTACCATTTATTTATTTTTCTAGATGGATCAAACTAAGGTACCATCTATTTTTTTCACCATTTTTATTCTACGTATGCTTCCATAATAAATTTTTTTATACATTCATTATTGTAGTTCGCATGGTATAGCCTTTTTTTTTAACTCATCCTCTCTGTCCTGCTTCAGCTCCCTAGGGGTTTTACCCGCTATGCCGCGATCATTGAAGATGTATTCATGACGCTTAACACTTTACCATGCATATTTTTTCCTCTTTTTGAACACAACCTTCAACTTACTATGGATGGATGTGCATGTTAAGTCTCAATTTTCGTGTTGTTTTGTTCTGGATCTTGTTAGAACTCTGCACGTAATTGCATCATTTATCATTCATTTTGTCCTAAGTTTTTCATATCTCATTGGTCCACTAATCACAATACTACATAGCAAGATATCGTCATATTTCTACTTCTCACTGTTGCTAGTAGTTTATCATCATGCCTTGGTTGCCACTTGCCACGTTAGGATGATGCCCGGCCTTAACTGCCTAATTCTAATGTGATCATGTAGTGGCTATGATATAACTCTATAGTCGTGCTATATTTGTTGTGCTTGCATAAGTAAAATTCTTCAAAAAAAAGAAATGAAATACCATTTTTATTTTTTCTTGTATTATATTTATTCGTGTTCTGCATGTAATTTTTATTTTTCTATCTTCTTTCAAATTCATAAATAATACTACTAACTATCTCTTGTTAAAATTTAACAAACTCATTGGAATAATCTGAATTATTAATATTATCTTATAAAATTAATATTGTATATTATTTTTTATTAGCAAGGTAATTTCAGGTCCTATGTCAAAATTAAGCTTTACTTGTATCCATTTAATTATTTAGTAATTATTTTTAATTCAGCTAATAAAATATATAAAACATTTTTTTAATTATCATACTAATAAAAAGAATATAATATTGTGTTTAATTAGTTTGTATCCATTTAGTTCTTTGTTAATCGTATTTGGCACATACTTTTTATTTATATATATATATTGCTTCTAAATTCATGCACAAAATAATTATTAATTTTCTTATTTTTATTTTGAATATAGCTATGTATTTATTGTATTTGATATAGACTCCTGAGTTAATTGTTAATTTATATTTTATAATTTTTAATTTATCTATTTACTAATCGTATTCAATATGCACTCTTTGGTCAAATGCTAATTTTTATTTTTATTTATAATTTAACTATTTAGTAATTGTATTTGACGTGGATACTTTAGTGCTAATTTACTGATTTTTTATTTTGAAATTAGCTACTATTAATTATTTTCAATAAAGGCTTTTTCTTAGGATAATATAGACCGATAGATCATCATAACGGTGTATATTTTTTTCTTCTGGATTTATTACTCTAAGGTTATCTATGTTTGCTACAAATCGTGGCTGGCCGAATTTCTTTGTCAACAAATTTGGTGGGATACTATTTGCACCAAAAAAATCTTTATAACATGAATTAAGCATAGCTTAGTTGCTTTGATTCCTTGTGATATAATCTATCAACCGGGTTCGAGTTCCTAACTCGGCACGGGTGTCGCACAGCGAGGCGTCTATGGTGACTTCGTCAGTCTCAAGATTGGAACAACAGGACAAATTTTTTGAAGGTGCTCATAAGGGTAGGGTTTATGTGCATGTATTCATCGAGGTGAGTGTGCATATGTGTGTGAACGTGTGTGTTTGTACTGGTGTTTCAAGGAAAATCTTCAAAATCTTCATAACCCGACTCTAATGAATTGATCATCGTGTTTTTTTTCTTGTATGCATCTGCCTGGAGATTATCTCATCTATTTAGTAGCAATATGGGATTAACCAACAAAGGGTCTAGAGATTGGATACATCAGCATGCATGTGCGCGTAGCTGGATAAGGGTAACACATCAATTTCATGATTTCTTCCTTTGTAGCACTATCTGGATAAGGGTAGCATCTTCTGATTCTATATATTTGTCCATACGGCAGAGCACCTAACCTGATGAATCACACGGTTCCAAAACAATGCAACTCATACATGCACGTAGCTTCTATGACCTCCTTGATCTGGTTCACAATTGATCTACATGTTGTCATCGTCATCGATCGTTTCTGTATTTCAACTAGTTGTATCATTTGTTTCTCTGAGATGCTCCCGCAAAAAGTATTGTATGAATCATGGAAAGTCGCCAACTTCTAGCAACGTTTTGGCTCCATCGACAGCTATATATGCTGCTCCTTCACACGGGCGGCATGGCCTTTACATGGGAGATAGGAACCCTTCAGTGGTCACATTGTCCGCGCCACTTGTGATACTTTTGCATTGATCTCGCAGGACTGATAATTGGATCCACCGAAAGTTAAATAAATAAAAATCATATCGATGTTTTATTTGCATCTTCATTTAGAGTTATAACCGTATTCGACGTGGACACTTGTTGCTAATTCGCTTTTTTATTCCAAAATTAGCTATTACTAATATTTTTTATGAGAACTTTTATGGGTAAGCTAGACCGTTAGATATACATTAAATCCAATGATGTATATTCTTTTATTTTTTGGATTAACGTGGGAATTTTTAGGACCCTTAGATATACATTAAATCCAACAGTGCATATTTTTTTCGTTTTTGGATTAACGTGGGAATTTTTAGGACCGTTAGATATACATTAAATCTAACGGTGTATATTTTTTCTTTTTTTGGATTAACGTGGGAATTTCTAGACCCTCTCGGCGAACGTGGTGGCTTCTTTTAACAATTTTGGAAAACATGGGAATTTCTAGACCCTCTCGACGAATGTGGTGACTTCTTTTAGCACTATTGTATTAAGATAAATAATAGATACAGTACATCCATGGATACCTACCAACCTGCAAACCACATCCACGTATCTACATCTGCTGTGTTACTCAACAGAACTGTCCCCTCACACAGATCCGGCGCACACAAACAACCCCTGTCCGTCACGTGTGCACATGACACGGCACGGGCGCCATGAAGCCCTCCCACTCGACGCCCGCCCGGGGCGCGACAGACGGTTGACATGTCACGCTCAGGCCGCCCCCCTCGCAAACGTCCAGTGCCAGTGCGTGCCACTAGCGAATTCACAGGCGCACACGAACACGGGCACCCGGCCCGGCCGCATTCGTTGGCGCGCGGACGGATCGGCGCACGACAATCATAGGAACGCAGCAGCGGCCAGCGAAGCCGGAGGCACGAGCGGGCGCCGAGCAGCGAGCAATCATGGTGGCTGACGCTGCCGAGAGAGAGGCGAGCGATCCGGCCCGGCCGCCCCGATCTGAACTCAAAGGCCGAAGCGCCCAGACACGACGACACGCACTGCCCGGGCCGCTCCCGTGCCCGGAGTACGAGACATAGGCGTTCTGGGCCCCCGGCCCGTGTCCCTCTCCGCGCCAGGATCGCATAAGAAGGAATTATTTTAATTTTTTTTTACGTTTTTTCAAAATAAACGCATGGGCGACGTCACCCAACCATTTAGCGGCGGTTAGATGGACCGCCGTTTGAAATAGCGGTTAAATTTTAAAAAAATATTTTCGCGTGTGATGAGCAACCTAACCGCCGGTTGATACGGCAGTAGGGTTCGGCACTTGGGCCTGACCCACCTAACCGCCGTTTCATTCGGCGGTAGGGGGCCGGCGCACGGCGGCAGCACCCTACCGCCGAATGAATCGGCGGTTAGGACCCTAGCCATATAAAACCCTCAATTCAGTTGAAAATCTCATTCTAAATCAGAAAAAAGGAAAATTAGGGTTAGAGTGAGAGAGTGAGGGAGAGGGAGATTCAGCGGCGAAGCCTTGCCAGTTCTGCACGTCGGTTTCAGGTAAAATCCGAACTCGTAACTATAGCTTCATTATGAAATTACTTACTGATATTAGATGTAGTGATTATTAGATGTAGTGATATTAGATGCAGTGATATTAGTTTTAGTTATATTAGTTTTAGTTATATTAGATATAGTGATATTAATATTTTTGATATTAGATTTAATTATTTTAGAGATAGTTACAGTCATTAGTTTTAGTGATAGTAGATTAACTGATATTAGAGTTAGTAATATTAGACATATTGAACTAATATTTAATATATATTTGAATCAATCATAGGATATCGAGATGTGGTGAAATAAGTAAATTTTGTCAGCCAAGCTAACGTCCCATCCAATCCATCCTATAAAACAAGGAAGCGGCCGCGGTGACGGCTTCGCTCTCGCTCCCCCACCCCCAGTCCCCTGTCTAGCTCGCTCACTGGCTGTCTCTCAGCGCTCGCCTTCGTTCGCGCTGTTCCCTTCCCCCCCTCGTCTCTCTCCTCGCCGCGCTGCGGGGCACTGGCAACGACAGTGACATCCCCGCCCGCGCTCGTCAGTCTCCTCTCCCCCATCACAGGCCATCATCTCTCTCTCGCTCTCGCTCTGCCTCTCGCGCGTGCAGTTGGGAGCGGCTCGGCGGCAGCGCGGCGTGCGCGGACACGGCAGCGGCAGTCGCTCTCTCTCGCTCTCGCCCTCTGCTTGGTGTCCAGTTCAATGCGCTGCTGCACAACGGAAGCAGGGAGCGATTCCTCCATTGGCTCGAGCTGCCCCATTCAATGCCCCCACTCTTGACTAAAAGAAACCTCCCCTCCCCTCCACTCTTAACCCTCCACTCCTCGTGCCACTGTTACTCGTACGTGCTTGCGCACGCCGGTTTCAATACGGCCACTGCGTGTCCTCACGCACAAGAGGAGAGTGGGATTCACCAGCCGCCATTCATGGAGACGGACTTGCTCTGCTGAGCTCCTCCCTTCTTTCCGGCTAGCCATTTCTGGGTTCTCCCTTTCCTGGTTCCGTCGTGGGAGATGAACTACCTCAGGAGCCGGAGCCTGAAGCGGCTCCTGTCCCTCGGCCGCCGGAGCAACGCTGACGAGTCCGCCGAGGAGTGCGTCGACGCCGACCCGCCGCCGCCGCCGTACAAGCCCACCTGGAGGTGCTTCTCCTACGACGAGCTCCACCAGGCCACCGATGGCTTCCACCAAGGTACAGCAAAGACAAGGGCTCAGGCCATGGCCTGTCTGATGCCACCACTCATGTTGTCGCGCTTTAATTGCTTGCTTTGGCATTGCCTTGCCCATTGACACGCGGTGGCTGGCCTGGCATGGCCCGTGAAATTTTCGCGCCGCGCCGCGCGCACGCAGACAACATGGTGGGGAAGGGCGGGTACGGCGAGGTGTACCGCGGCGTGCTCGACGACGGCCGCGCCGTCGCCGTGAAGCGCCTGGCGCCGACGGCCGCGGCGGACGAGAAGAAGGAGAAGGACTTCCTCACGGAGCTGGGCACGGTGGGCCACGTCCGCCACCCCAACGTGTCCGCGCTCCTCGGCTGCTGCGTCGACCGCGGCCTCCACCTCGTCTTCGAGTTCTCCACCCGGGGCTCCGTCTCCGCCAATCTCCACGGCAAGTCCCCACCTCGCCGCGTGTGCTCTGCTTTACTGTCATTGCCAATGGCCTGTGTGACCTTACGATTGGCTGGAACCGCAGACTTGAAGCTGCCGGCAATGTCGTGGAAGCAGCGGCACGGGATCGCTGTCGGCACGGCGCGGGGGCTGCGCTACCTCCACAAGGGCTGCGCGCGGCGGATCATCCACCGCGATATCAAGGCGTCCAACATCCTCCTCACCGCGGACTACGAGCCTCAGATTTCGGACTTCGGCCTCGCACGGTGGCTGCCGTCGGAGTGGACGCACCACGCCATCGCGCCCATCGAGGGCACGTTCGGGTGAGCCAAGCTTTTCACGTAGCCCCGTTTCTTTGGACTTTGTGGAACTGTGGTTGGCGACGACGCTGACACGATGGGCATGGCGTCGCGGCTTCGGTACGCGTGGTGGTGACAGGTGCCTGGCGCCGGAGTACTTCACACACGGCATCGTGGACGAGAAGACGGACGTGTTCGCCTTCGGCGTCTTCCTCCTCGAGCTCATCTCCGGGCGCAAGCCGGTGGACGGCTCCCACAAGAGCCTCATCGCCTGGGTGAGTACCGGCTCACACTTCACAGTCACCGCTGCCTCCTCTGCCACTGCCGCCGACCACCGTTCACTGCCTGGAGCGAGCGCGCGGCTAATTTTTTGGGTTTCAAACATGTGTGCAGGCCAAGCCTTACCTGAGCGACGGCGTCGTGCAAGGCCTCGTGGACCCGCGTCTCGGCGACGGCTACGACGCCGGGCAGCTGAGGCGGCTCATGTTCGTCGCGTCGCTCTGCGTCAGGGCCGCCGCGGCGTGGCGCCCGACCATGACACAGGTGCGTACGGGAGCAGACAGCTTTCTCTGCACATGCTGTGTCCTGAATGCAAACCCACGCTGCATACACTTCAGAATGCACCAAGTTCAATTTACAAGTGAAAAAAAACGCATTGTGATCTTCCGTTTCAAAATGGGAAAACAAAGTAAAGAAATTGTAATCCACGGCATCTGTGCAGACAGTTAGCTTTCGAAAATGGGTGACCTACTAGTTCTAGATTATACAATGCCCTAGGGTTGGTCTGACTGACAGACAGTGAGTGGCATCCCGGTCGTTACAACGCCTGGGCCAGCCACCATCAAGAAAATCTCCAACCATCGGCTCCTTTTTCTTGCCCTGTGAAAGATCAAAATCTCCAACCAATCATGTCCTTTTTTTCTCGTCTTTTGAAAAAACAAGATCCCCAACCATCATCACAGAGGACAAAAGTCAGGGACATCTTTAATTCGAATTTGGTGGTCTGATCCGTTTGTTGCCTGTTCTGGTAACTCAAGCAATGGAACTCTCTGGGTTTGAGCAAAGGACAATGATACCATTGCACTGATATTGGTAACAATACCAACTTTAGGTTTCTTCAAGTGGAGTGTTAATCATACAACGGAAAAAGATCAATAATTCATCCTTTCTTTATAGAAATTTGTGGCCTAGATTTTCATAGGAATTCTTCTCTCCCTTTTAGCAAAGCTTAAATGCATTCGGTTAGGTCCAACAGCACTACCATAGTACTACCATATATAATCAGATGAACAACCGAAGAGGTTAACAGCTGGTGCAGAAAATGCTCCAAGTATGTGGTCTAAGAAATATCACTGTTTTCTATAGCATGGATTGGAAGTTATTCAATCAGATGAGGTAATGGTCAGTCATATACTCTGCAAACATTAGTTTATCGTGCATGTCTGGTGCAAGGTAGCTATCTCACTTAGGCATAATTCTGCCTAGTCTGTTTGAGCTTATTAAACCAGATTATCCGTATATGCTTGGTCTAACCGGACATCTGAGAGCGGCCTAATACCAGCATCATAGACTAGTAGTATATCTAGATCATCCACTTGCCTGCTACGGTTTGTAAAGTACTGCCACGGTGTGCTGTGTCTGTTGTGACAGCACGCTTTGCTTCTTGTTTAGCCCACTGGCATCTACCGACCAGTTGGCAAGTAACACTGCACCCAACCTGCTGATTGCATAGAGCTAGCTTGTCCTTTTGTATCACAGTGTGGTGAGATCTCAATTCTTAATGTTGAGCTAATTAAATGAATCTGCTTCACTAGGATCGCACAGTGTATTACTGTATTGTGTGTGGGCGCTCGCGTACTGATAATGTATAGGACAATACAGAAACATAGCCATCAGCTTCAAAATCATATGCATATATCAACTTAGTTGAACTTGTGTAAAGGTGACTTGAAGACATCATCAGCACATATCAGTATTGGCCTCGTCTGAATAAAGTTGCCCATTTTTCCTAAATTTATTTCTTACAATTTTAGATTAGACTTCATGAAGCATACAGAAAACATATTGTTTTTCTGCATGTGGATCAGAATGAGGCTCCCTGAGAAATGAATATTAGGAGTAGGACATATGAACCCTACTATTTTTTTACTAGAAACTTTAGAAGCAGACAAGGGTTTGGTCACATCTGAAGCATGGCCGGTTTCTTGGTTGTAGAATGGGGCATAGGATGCTCTGTTGCCTCCTACCTTCTCCCCTACCCTTTCTTTCTCTCCATTTGATTTGATTCACGGGAAGCCCAAGGGCGAGGTGAAGTGGGGGACACAGGACAGCTCAAGAACACAAACCTTGGGGGCAAACGTACAAAACATGCCACCCCAACAGCTATATAAAAGACCAAGTCTACCCTAATCAAAGTTTAATCATGCATTACTTTATTCATAATTCATTGTGCCATCAGCACATAAACAATCACCAAACTGCACACTGGTACGCTCGTTGCAACTATCAGGTAGATGCTTTGCTTCAGAAGCTTGATAGAGACACTGCCTAAGCTGTGCTTATGTAGTACATCTGTATGATTGAGCTATTCAATGTAACTTATCCAAGCTGAATGAATTGCTCTAAAATCTTATTCATTCTACTAATCTGAAACTAAGGGCCTGTTTAGATACCTCCTCCATTTTGCACTCTGGGCCTGTTTTGCATTCTGCGCGCTTTCCAATGCATTTTTTTCCTCTCTACGCACGTTTCCCAATGCAGGCGTTTTGCATTCTTGTTTTGCATAATGGGGCATCTAAACAGGCCCTAAATGTTTGCATAAAAGCTTGATTTTTCCAAGCCACAAAAATGTTCATTAATTCAGTGCTACCTTATTAATTGTAAAATCTAGTGCGCTGTATCAGCAGCTCGCTGCACTCGTCAGAGGTTACTCCAAGGACCGGTCAATTGCAGTGCCAGTGCACTTTATTAATTTGCAACTGATAGTACTAAACTGACTGGATTCACATGGCCATGGGCAGGTACTGGAGTTATTAGAGTCCGGTGAGATATCTCAAGATCAATGGCAGATGCCCGAGAAGGAGGAGCAAGACGAGCTGTGGGATTTCGACGATCTTGACGACTTCGAGGAAGACGACGACGATGACTATGACAACTACGACGATGAATCGGATTCCCCCTCGATCTCCTCGTCAGCGTGCAGCATCCACCCCAATGATTAGCCCCAAAATATTTGCATCTGTCAGTAGATTAATGAAGCGGGTATGATCCTTGCGATTATATCAGTCTGTACATACACCACCCCCTAGAGATTAGTGATCTGTACTTTTAAAAAAAGATTAGTGATCTGAAAAAAAAACAAAAAAAGAAGAAGATTCAGGCCCATGGTTTTCAGTTTTGGTTTCTCCATCACAGCAGGAATCTTCCACATAATAAGCCGTCTTAAACTCCAGCAGCCGATCTGATCAGCGTCTGACAGTGACGGACGCATGCTGGGTTCTGCCCAAATCAGTTGACAGTTTGGCATGCCGGGTCCGGGCCGTGCCGGCCCCAACAAACCTGAAACTGTCGTTGGTTCACGGCTTTCTGTGGGCGAGTTTTATGGGTGATGCAGAGAGCCCTGCGTTGCAGCAGCAGCAGCAGCAGCTAGCTAAGCATCCACATGCTCGGCAGGCAGGTCAGATGTGGGTTACGGCTCGGAACCCGTTGGTTAGCTTGCTCTAAGTGCAGTTGGGGCGGCCCCCGGCCCCACTACTGGATACTGCTCCGCTGTTCAGGGGCGCGACCTGCCAGACAGTGAGCTGATCAGTGAGCTAACCAGGGACTCGATCATTGAGCTAAATTCAGACAGGATCAAGCAGGTCGCTCTGTCGTGTGGCGTGTACTCTTTCGCAGTGAAATGATTCCCAGTCCCAGAGCATGACTGAAACCAGCCAGATCGGTGAAATAACTTATCTTCATTTAGAACTTAGCCTTTATTTAGAAAATTTGTAACTACTAGTAGTAGTCTACAATTATCGGGTGCCTTCTAACCGTCAGTTTGTCCACTTCATCAGGGACAACGAGCAAGTGATCATTCTCTCAGTCACCAACCATGGCTTGCACACAACATCAGATAAGCTGTATGGCAGGCTATGGCTGCGTACTTCTAATCAGAGCCAAGCCGCCTTGTACAGAAACAGCACACGCATAATTTGCCTGTAGATAGTTCCACAAAAAAGAAGAAGAAAATTCGCTTTCCTAGCTGCATCAGCATCATGATCCCATCTCTTGCATTGCATGGGCCTGCCTTTGCCGGCGCCGCCCTGCTGCATGATGAGTCGCTGTTAACCTAGACCACTCGTTCGCTGCCAGCAGCTAGCTCCGCCCAGATCTGCGCACATAATTAAACATCTCCCGCACTGTACCACAATAACACAAGCTGAGGACCAGCACGAGCTCGAACACTCGACCGATCGCGATCGGCCACGCACCGCGTCAATGCCCAACCTGCACACGGAGGACGACGAAGCTGGACGGAGGACCAAGGCTTATGCGGTTATGCCGCGTGCAGGCAGTGAAGGGCCATCGGCTACGTGCGTACTGCAAAACGCTGCCATGCAAGCCACCTCCACTGAAGCATGAACAGGAAAACGGTTGCATCTGCTTGTGCAGTTGTGCTAGCCTGGGCATACGTGATGTACTGATGTGGTACAGACAGACACATTCGTCAGAGACCGAGGATTGAACTGCACAGTGCTCTCTCTGTATGGCCCTGGCTCTCCCAACACCTAACGTTGCCATGATGCAAAAGACGCAGTGCTCATTGGTCTGCACTCATCTGGTGCTCCTTTGGCCACGATCAACTCCGTAATGGTCCAAGGCATTAGTGCTGTCAGTGTCAAGTTACACCGTTGTTACCAGGACCAGCCACCTACCTTAAACAGTACTTGGTAGCTAGAGACGAGTAATACGCGTACACTGATGCACTAGCAATTTATACCAGGGTGCATAGCTTCTAGTTCTTTAACGTAGTCAGTTACAGTCTCTGATCTTCTTTTATATCTCACTTTGATTAGTAAAGCACATGGGATTTTTATGCTGAGTAGTGCAGTACACTGAATAAAATTTGGGGGCAGTTGGATACGAGAACTAATTTGTGGCGAGGTCATGAACATTATGAGGGCAGCCAATGCAGCATTGCCCTCGCCCGTGAGCGTACATGCATGATTTCGCAGCCACTGTCATGCTGGATCCAACATGCACAGTTGTTGACTGTGACAGAATGGTCCAAAGAAACAGAGGTTTGTTGAAGGACAGACAGTGGTATATATGCATGGGGCCTAAGCTGAATGGGACGCTACTATTGTACTGCTAGACTACTTGCTCGCACAGCAGATAGAACTGGTTGAAGGATTCTCGTTCTTTCCTTTTTTTTTTGGTGTAAAGGGATCTGACATATGCTGCATGCTGGTCCTTCATCAAGTGCCTGATGTCTTGCTGGGGAAAGATGAAGTGAAAGACAATAAATATAGACTTAATTATAGTCTTAGTGGTTTAGCTTTGTTCTAAGATTTTTTTAATCTCGATCAAGTTTATAGAAAAATACAATAATATATATAACTAGAGAGAAGTCACACGCATTTGCACGGCTAGTATATAGAATTCAAGTATCTATTTTTGCATCCTTATGTTTTTTCTAAACTTTTTTTTACCAGTATCCTCTTGTTACACATTATGTTAAATTGTTGACAAAATAATTCAAGTATTATCATAATATTTTTCTTTGTGAAGACTACTATTATCTTTGTTGCTCAATCTCTTATAGGTATACTCTATATGTACATCTTTGTTTATTTTTATTTTGACTAAACAACTTTGATTGGAGTTAATTTTTAGTTAATGGTAGAAGTTGGCAGTTTCATCAGCTAAAAGGAATTTCATATTTATGTTTGTATAGTGACGATGAATGGATAATTAATGACGACTAATTTTATAATAAAGGAAAAGGTATATATATTTTTAGATAAAGCATGAGTATTTTGGTTAATTCTTTCTTTATGTAAGAAAATGTTTTATTCTATTTTTTACTTTAAATAATATTGAGGTATTTTAGGTTAATTTTTATGTGACATTGGTGGATAATTTTCAAAAATCTAAAGACATAGGGATGTTTTGCGCTAATTTTTATGTAATGACAATTGTGGATAATTTTTAAATAGTTACATGGGTATTTTAGGTTAATTTTTACGTAACAACAATTGTAATTTTATTTTTCTTTTTTTCCTCCGATTAACGTGGGAATATCTATGTCTTAAGAGTGAATGTAACTTTTCTAATGACATTGGTGGATGATTTTTAAAAATATATATGGACGTTTTAGGCTATTTTTTATGTAAGCAGTGGTCAATTTTTAAATAGTTAAGGGGTATTCTTGGTGGGTAATTTTAATTTTTCTTGTTTCTTCAATTAACGTGGGAATTTTTAGGTCTTGAGAGCGAACGTGGAGGCTCCGTTTGTTGATCAAATACTAAGATAATAGATACAAAATAAATGCACACCAGACATATAGTGACTTCAACAAAATAAATTTGATGTTGTAGATGTTGACACCCATTTAAAGATTTGTTGTTGTAAATCACATGACAGGTGAGTTTCCGATTATATTAAATAGAAGACAAAATACCAGGCCGAGCAATGTGTATTCCAATTTGGCTGTCTATTGTTTTCTGGGTTTGGGTCTCTCGTTTCACAGGTTTTACACTTCCCTGAATCCACGCGCATGGCGACCAAATGAACAGATCGGCAGTTCGTTTTGGATAAAAAAAAAACTTGCAGATTGGCCGGCTATTAAGTAACACTAGTGGATATGTACGTGCCACAGGCACGTTTTAAAAACTTATAATATATAGTGCATTTATATTTTCATAACAAGTCCAATATTGCAGTGGAGATAAACATGGAACATGTGGAACATTTATATCTTTTCTTCTTGCTCCTAACTCGATCCACCAATGATATCTCTCAAGCTCCAACTCAGTTCACTTGTGATGTCTCTCTCGCTCCCTCCATCACTTTTCTCAGTTGATCCACATGTGATTTGTTCTCTCCCACTCCCCCACAATTAATATCTCTCTCTCTACTCTCCTAACTCCATACGCATGGATCTCTCCATGTCAGTCAAGCCAAATCCATATGGATGTGCAATCTGATCTTCCAATCTACATAAGGATCTGGAAAACACAATAAGATAAACGGGTTTTTTCAATCAATATGCAAAACTGAATGGGGCAGCTTTAAACATAATATCCAAACCTTTTAAATAGCAATGCTAAATCTCCAAACCATTTAGCAATGCTACCGAGTCCAAAACTCTACCATGATAACAGTGCATTCTAAACATATCAAAAGGTGGAATATAAATAACTGGAATCTTCACCTCAGTACATACAGCTAGGTCACTGTGAGCACTTTGAGATCAAAAGATGCTAATCAATACATAAACAAATATCAGATTTTATGTATTTTAATGTTATTCCCATGAACATGGATGGACAGGTGAATCAATATCTATTCATAATTTATTTTTATTTGAGACCAAATTTCATTCATCCAGGTCAGTACCGATGGTGATACTGATATAATGTAAAATTTAATAATAGTGCCATGTAAACTAAACAGGGCCTAAATTATTTCTTATTGCTTTTGTTTTGTCATAGTGGTCGTGTGGCACATGTTTTTAAAAACCTAGTAAACAAGAGTTTTTATATTTAAAAAATAAGATAATTTTATATTTATAGCAGATATGTACATGCGGCATATCCAAAACAGGGAAAACACTATAGTGATATAAAACAAGCTAAACCTGATGCTGGGCTCCATGTTGCCGCAAACTAAAAACAAGAATATGTGCACACAATCCAGCAAAAGCATGAACAAGCAAATGGTACACAAACATTATTTGTTTTTAAAAACTCAAACGGACGTTCACCATTGGAAAGAGGTTACTGATATTGATATTTACCTTGAATATAATCTCCTACACCAACTAAACAAAGCAGTAGAGCTCTAAGATTTGTAATTTGAAATCAGTCTAAATAACCTTAGAGAGAATTTTATTAATCAAGAAGTGAACAACGTGTGTCTAGAGCTTCACTATTTCGTATTTCCAGAGCTCCATGAAAGACAAAGCTAAACTTCGACAAATGCCACCATGCATCACTAATTGTCCTACCTGAAAGTCATAGAAGGTATGCAAATAGTTAGTTTCAATGTCACTCACATGAATCCCTAGGTGAGCTGTAAAAAAAATGAATCCTTGGGTTTAGATCGAATAGATAGAAGCAAAAACAAAAGCATCAAACAATGAGAATATAATCTAGATATTGAGAGACCATGAAATTGCTAACACACAAATATGTTTGGGCATCAGTCATCTTTTTTGCCAGCTAGTTCTTCAAAGCATAACTAAACAAAAACAATATGGATGAACCGCTTAAACAATTTTGGGGGAAAAATAACTTCATGTTAAGCCCTCCCATTGTGTACCAAGCACAAAAAGTAACCCTCTACTCGCCAGCCTGAGAGACCATGGGCACCACCTAAGCATCTAAGCACTTGGAATAAGAAAAGAATTAATATCAATGTTTGAACAATGATCAACAGTGTCAAAGGGGAA
Source organism: Alloteropsis semialata (assembly GCA_004135705.1). Taxonomy (NCBI): domain Eukaryota; kingdom Viridiplantae; phylum Streptophyta; class Magnoliopsida; order Poales; family Poaceae; genus Alloteropsis; species Alloteropsis semialata. The sequence continues at coordinate 62,718,632 of CM014276.1, forward strand.
GGCATCAAAAGTTTTGAAAAGATACTCCATGAGGACCTGCAGATGTCCTAGATATGTCCTAGATGTACATTCAAAATGAATCTTAAATCAAAGCAGTGGATACTTACATTATCCAAGTCCCGCATTTCCTTCAATGCGCGATCAAGATCAAGAGCCTGAACACCTGGGATTAGGGCAGCTCCATCATCGCCATGCTCAAGGTCTCAGCGACAAAACGAAGGAAGCAGGTTGCAGGACTCATGGGACAAAAAAAACAGAAAGTGCTGAAGGATCACTGAAGCAACTAATTCACCTAGTCACCCTCCCTCTCCCTTAGATAGAACTGCAGAATGAAATAAGAAACACATCACAAAATTTAAGAATAAGATTTTACACAGAGCAGGCCACAATGACTAAAAAAAGCATGATTGATGGTGTTTGTAACATCTCCAAGCGGAACACAATGACTAATTACGCTTTACGGAACAATGGCAACATGTAAGTAGTAGCATATATCAAAAAGAAAATGCAACTATTGTTTGAGTATTTGTTAATCACCAACAAACTGTATTAGATAAGACAAGATAATACTGGAAGAGAAATAAGAAATGTATTGCCTCAAAATATTTGTGTATTTCTACTGCAACAAACTCAATCCACATGTAGGCCATAGCATCACATATTTTCACCCCAGTACATTTCCACATCTACTCCTTAATTAGCAAAACATTGGCGACCTACCCAACCCCGCTCCAAGGGCAAGGAATGCAAACCGGGACCATGCTCATATATAGTGTCAGTTTGCATCACAGTTTCACAACAGCTGGTCCTAGCTAGTCTTTGTGCATGAATCATTAGTCATGTATAATTTCAACAAATAAGCAAAGTGGCGTGTAGCTCACAGTAGAAAAAGGAGCCTCATCTTGGAACCTTTGACCTGCAACTAACATCCTAAATTGGATGAGAAAGTCATTCAAGCCTCCTAGCCTCCTGATAATAAAATCCATATGAATGTGCATTCTGGTCTTCCAATCTACAATATGACCCTGAAAATGGCAAAAGATAAATGAGAATTCTCAATTAATATGCAAAACCGAATGGGGCATCTGGCTTCCAACATAATATCCAAATATTTTAAATAGCAATGCAAGTTATGGCCAGAATAATCACCAAGCAATGGTAACAAAATGATATATAATGCAGTGCAAACAAGAGATACAGTTTTCCAAATTCTTCATGCAAGAATATATACATGTAGTAGAGATGCTATAGCAAAGTGCAATGTAGATTATTTCTTCCACCTCACCTTCCTACAGAAAACATATGAATTCTGTCGTCGGCTTAATTCACCTATCCAGAGACCATGGATAATCAACCAGCAGAAATCAGGTAGTGGAAGGAAAGGCCTATTATCAGCAGGCACCAAGGACAATAAGGAAGGAAATCAACTAACTAATCACTGACCTGATTAAAAAAGGAAATCAGGATAGGGTCAATCACTTTTGAAAACAAACCTGGTAGCAATACTCACTTTCAAAGAAATGTAGGTCATGCAATCATTTAGCTTCTCAAAAGGCATTTGAACATATCAGATTGCAACCAAAAAAGGCCTTTTTAGTGGAAGTTTCAGGACGAATTCACTTCATAATTTAATTAAGAAATTAGAGCAGCACATCCCTGGTGCTCTGCTGGTCACAATTGACTGTGCCACTCCTCCCACCAAATACATTTGAAATTTAAGCTTTCTAAAATATTTCCAAAGTGAGAATCATCACACCTTACAAAAAGATGATGTTCACGAACATTCCATAGAATGGTCACAAGGAAAATTAAACAAGAGCATGGAAGCAGCAAGTCAAAATGCATGGCTAGACGACACCTGCAGATGATGAAAACACAGGTACTATATAAAATTGTAGAGTTAGAGAATTTATGATTTTACCTGATCAAGTTGAATGAAAACCAAAGACTGACAAAAAAAGAAATTATCCCAACACCCTTCCTGCCTTAATCTGTGGCTGGAACATCTCATTTCAGCACATCTTCACTTCTTAAAAATTAGCTGGAAAAGATTGAGACACCATATGCTGCAAAATCTCATTTGAACCCGTCTTCACTTCCTGCATATTAGTTTCACCCAACATCCTTTTTATCTCATTGAACCGTCATTTGTATTGTTGTAGTTTCATCAATATGTCCTTCACCGTGGTTCGAGGTCTTCCAAACAACAAGTAGAACCATATTAACTTGCTTGATAAAAAACAGACAGGGCAAGGAAGCATATTAACTTGATTTACTTAAATAGCTGCGAGAATCGACTCTAATATGCAAATGCACTAACCTTTTTTATCCAAATGCTTCCTTGCCTGCTGAATTTCTTCCTGTGATAAATTAGCAATAACTTATATCACATATGTTTTAAGTAATACAAAACATATTTTACTGGTGAAACAGGCCCTGCACATCAGAGTGCACAATCAGATTTGTGCTATTTGAGACAACGGTGACTGTATCACAGAAAAGCAGGAATCTAGATTCGCTGTGCACACCCAGATTACATACCTTCTTCTCCATCAATCATAGGGTGGTAAGGTGTCTTGGGTTCGCTTATCTTCTCCCTTTCTGGTTTGTTTGACTCGATGTCGTTCAAGTTCTCTTCATCCCATTTGACACGGCACCTGAAACACAACGATCATGGCATTTTGCTGGGCAAACATTTATGTCAAACAGAAATTGAGACAGCACTAACCTGGCCTTCCTGGGTTCTTTAGCTTTCATTGTGTACTGGCAAAATGCACAATGACTCAAGAATAATAAACGTTCAGAACATCTAATTTATTATTACGCATCTGATAACATAAAGCAATAGACGTACCACGAGGCGTGGTAATTTCTGCATCACATGAAACTGGCAGCTGCGACGTAGTCGAACCCTTTCTCTTACGATTATTTCCCGTCCGCGGATTTGCCGTGTTTGTAATGTCACCAAGGGGATTCCGATTGTTGTCCATCTAACAAAGAAACGAAATTAGCCGCCACATTTTGTGATTCCCCAAACAAAGTCACGACAACTCGTTTACGAATGTTTGGTTCACAAACCGGCCGCGATCCCTGTCATTGGTTCCGGATGGATTCAGAGCAGAGACAGAGAAATTTGGAGGCACGAGTTTGGAGGCACTGAGCATCACTGACCTTGGAGAAATTTGGGGCATGCGGAAGCGATTCCTGGCATCAAATTCCTACGGAACATGGAACCTGGCGTCAAAAATTGATGGCGGGATGGTGTCCTGGCGCCAAACAAAACCTGGTGTCAAACAAAAAGGAATTTGTGAGGGGTGTCCACGGCGATGGTGTCCTGGTGTCAAACAAAAAGGAAAGAAACCTGGCATCAAAAAAGGCAGATAGTGTCCTGGCGTGAAACAAAATCTGGCGTCAAATAAAAAGGAAATAAATTGGTGGTGTCCACGGCGATGGTGTCAAACAAAAAGGAAAGAAATAATATGGAGTCCTGGGCATTTTAAAATTTCGAAACCTGGCACCAAAAAAAGGCAGGCAATTTGCTGATGGCGGCATTTGCTGATGGAGTCCTGGCATGCGGCATCAAAAAAGGTAGGCAATTGAAATTTTGAAATTATTTGACGTGATGGGGTCCTGGCGTGCGACCTCTTTAAATTTTGAATCAAATAAGGCAATTAGCAGCCAGGCAATAAGGAAACAAATACCCGAAAATGGGGCGGGATTGGAATTTTGAATGGTGGGTACACGGGTGGGTAACTAAAAAGCGTGGTGAGAAAAAATTAAAATGTTTTGCCGCAGCTATTTTCTAACAATCAAGTTTTCCCTCCCCCCTCCTGTCAAACTTTTTGGACTGCATTGTGGGCCCATCAAAGAAATTTGTGAGAGGTAAGGTGGGTAGCTTTTCACAGGTTTTACACTTCCCTGAATCCACGCGCATGGCGACCAAATGAACAGATCGGCAGTTCGTTTTGGATAAAAAAAAAACTTGCAGATTGGCCGGCTATTAAGTAACATGCACGGGCATGAAATAAAATGGCACGTACATAGACGATTCCCGAATCTGAGGGCGTTTTAATTTGTTCACGCACTTCCAGTCCGCAGATCGATATGATTTACAAAGCTTTCCGCTAAAGAAAACATGCCGAATCGTGTAAAGTAGTACGTACCCATGCAAGTTCAGTGCAGACAGCCTGCACTGCAGAACGACAAAAGCCACCGATCGGTCGACCATGCAACGTACCGTATCCAGGTAACCGATCCTGTCGGTAATCAGCAGTTCAGCAAGCATGAGAAGATTCTTCAGATAAGACACCGCGAGAGTTTATTAACTGACCAGCGGGGGAACGTGCATTGTTCCTTACCTCTGGGATTAGCTGTATGGGCGTTTAACACACACAGGAGACATGAACTGATAACCAAGTAAACGACAGCCAATGATTACCATTTTTATTGCAGTAAGCTGAGGTTCTGTCTTGACAACACCCTAAAAGGAACTTGTTGAGTTGTATAGTATTTTATTGCAGTTATACATCGCTCTGGCTTTGATGTGTGATATGAGTTGCGGAAACAAATACACAATCAGACGATGCAAAAATATATTAAAAACTGGTCCCAAGACCCTTGAACTCAAATTTCTATTCCCTTTTCATCCCAACACATGATGGTTATCTTTTTTTTTTTATTATTTTTGAGAATCACATGATGGTTATCTGACTTCAATTTTGCAATCGGCCTATAAAGCCCAATTTGGACTGGTAGAAGGCACACCCTCGCAGATCGGCCCATTTGGCCCAATAGAATCCGGTCTCCACGCGTCGTGCATTTCTGTTCGGCCCATAAAGACATCTCCTCCCTCGCCGCCGCAAAGCCGAACGAACCACGGGACTCCCAAACCCTCTCTTCTTCCTCTTCCTCCTCCGCTTCCAATCCTAGGGTTTTGCCCCGCCGCGGCGCCGCACCGCACCGCACCGCGATGGAGCCGTCCTCGTCGGCGTCGATCGCGAGGCAGACGTGGGAGCTGGAGAACAACATCCCCGCGGCGGCCACCGATCCGGACGCGATGGACGCGATCTACCGCTACGACGACGCGGCGCAGGCGCGGGCGCAGCAGGAGAAGCCCTGGGCCAACGACCCGCACCACTTCCGCCGCGCCAAGATCTCCGCGCTCGCACTCCTCAAGATGGTCGTCCACGCCCGCGCGGGGGGCACCATCGAGGTCATGGGCCTCATGCAGGGCAAGTGCGAGGGCGACGCCATCATCGTCATGGACGCCTTTGCGCTCCCCGTTGAGGGCACCGAGACCAGGGTCAATGCCCAGGCCGACGCCTACGAGTACATGGTTGAGTACTCCACCATCAACAAGCAGGTGAGCCCTCCCCCCCTTCTTCTGTTGCCCATAACCAGTTCATTGCCGCTCAATTTGTTGCTATCGATCCGACCATAATGTAACGTTTCTACCTCTGCGTGGTTGCATCAAGATCTAATTTCTAGTTGTACTTCCTAATATTCGTTAGGGCAGTGGGGATTATCTGCTGGTCTTGTTCATATGAAATTAATTGGCTGTGGACTTTGATAATGCTGCGAATCTGTTGCTCGTGTGCTGTAATTTGGCTGCCTCCATGTTATTTATGTGATTTGCATACTTATGTGTTTTTTTTCTTATTAACGGTTGTGTGTTTTTCTTATTAACTGTTGTGCCTGTGTAATGCTGCCCTTAAATTGGTGGAGTCAAGCGAGCCCTTAATATTGGTGACGCGATGATAACTTACTTATGCTGCATGACTCCTAAATGGTGCTGGCATATTTGGAACATTGCTAATAATAGCTGGACATATTACTATTTTTCTAAATGTTTATTTTTTATATGGTCATACGAAATCTACTGCGTGGCTGAAATCTAAATTGAGAATTCTGAGTTCTGTTTCCATCCACCTTGTTTGTTAAAAAATGTTACATAATTAATGAATGAAAAATAGGTCTGTCTAATTTGCCTTGTTGGCCAACATTTTTCTGGATACATACCAACAAAAGGCATATTTTCAAATCAGTGTGTACGGTGATTTTTCTGAACAAAATAACTGTTGTCAAACTAGAGTATGATGCCATGCTGCCCAAAATCTGGCATTTGATGGGCTTTCTAACACACAAATTACATTTTTGTGATGTATTGCAGTCTTTTATGTTAGATGCCTAATTCTCTGCTTGCCCATGCTACTGGTGTGCTAGATTTTGTTTGGACACTGCCTTGAAATCTGTTTAACACATATTCTTTCACCCCCTGATTTATGTTAAAACTAACTTGCGCTTGTTCTGTATTTACATAGGCTGGGAGGTTGGAGAATGTAGTTGGCTGGTATCACTCACACCCTGGTTATGGATGCTGGCTGTCAGGCATTGACGTGTCAACTCAGATGCTTAATCAACAATTTACAGAGCCATTCTTGGCTGTTGTGATAGACCCTACAAGGACTGTTTCTGCTGGTAAAGTGGAGATTGGGGCTTTTAGGACATACCCAAAAGATTATAAGCCACCAGATGAGCCTGTGTCCGAGTACCAGACCATTCCACTCAATAAGATAGAAGATTTTGGTGTCCACTGCAAACAGGTAACTGGTTCGATTGTCTGTTCCTTTCTCACTTTGTTATCTGGCTCAGATGTGTGGTTTAGTTCTGTACTTCTATTCTCACACTGGATTTCTTGCAGTACTATGCTTTGGATATAACTTATTTCAAGTCATCCCTGGACTCTCACCTCCTTGATCTGCTCTGGAATAAGTACTGGGTCAACACATTGTCTTCATCACCACTTCTGGGCAACAGGGATTATGTTGCTGGGCAGATCTTTGATTTAGGCAAGCATTTCATTTGCGATGATATCCAATTTCTATATTGAAGTTGTTACATTTTGTTCTGTCCTCATAATGTTGTGTACCATTTTATGCTATGCAGCTGATAAACTAGAGCAAGCTGAAGGTCAGCTGGCACACAGTCGCTTTGGTGGTATGCTTATGCCATCACAGCGAAAGAAAGAGGTCCGTTTCTGCGTGTGCTCTCTAAACTAACTTGTGTGCCCATTCTTGGCCAACACTTCTGTTTTGCCTTTTGAAGTTTACGAGGATGGCAATCTTGCACATCTATTGCCATTTATCACACAGTTTTTCTACTTTTGTGCAGATTTTACCCTTCAAGTTATGAAATTAGGAAGCCTTATCTAGCTCGTATGATATCATTGAGCCATGTGCTTCCCCTCTTATCTCTCATTTTCGATAATATGTAGATTGCACCGTGTACCTGCCACTTGTAAAGTAAATGCCGGGTACAGTTGACACATTGAAGTCTTGTCATTATCAAACAAGAATTTAGATATGGCTTTTTGCCCGATTACTTGTCATGTTTTAGAACTTCACCTGAGAGTTAATGGGAGAAGTAGAAGATGTAGAAGTGTTCTATGGTAGTTTGAATATGACAACCAGGAGATAATAAGCAGTAGGTTAACATGGCTTGGCCTTATATCTTCTAAAAAAGTGACTCAGTGGGTAAATAAATTAATGAAGATAACTTTGTGATGTTCCAAATTTTTAATGATCAAGGCCTCCTAGGAATGGTTGTTTTGGTTTGATGCTTCAGTTACACAAATATGCCAATATGTATTGTGGTACTGACTGTTTTTTTGCTTATTTACTGAGAGGACTACTGTGGCTAACACAAAGTATGGTAGTTAACGTGAAATACTATCTAATATCTATGCAAGTGGTAGGATTTGAAATGTGCGGACCATGTCTGAATACTCATTTTCTGCAACTTCAAATCCTATCTATGCAGGTGGTAGGATTCTAGTGTGTTTTGATATTGTAAATTATCTCTTGCACTGATGTTTTTACATGCCTGCCCACATCGTTGTGTAAGGGTGTGTTTGGTTCATAGCCGCAACACGCCGCAGCTTGCCACAATTTCAGCGCCACACTTTTGGGCAGTGTTTGGTTGCTTTCCAAACTTCCGGCACGCCACGGAGCACTCCATAGCATCCAGTTCATTTTTCTTGCCAAACTACGCCAGAGTTGCGGCGGCCGTTTTCAGCGCCCAACTTTTGGCATCGCCGGATTTCCGGTGTGGCTGGTTCTGGACATCATCCAAACAGACCCTTAAATGTCTGGCATCACGTGTTTATGGCTATGTAATTTTCCATCAGTAGGATAGCTGGTTAGTTTGTTTTATCAAGACTCAAGAGACTTCAATACAGTTTCATCTTATGTGTATTTTCAGCAAGAGGAGTCTCCACTGGCCAAGGTAACTCGAGATAGCTCCAAGATCACAGCTGAACAGGTCCATGGTCTCATGTCACAGGTGATCCTTGATTTTTGTCTTGACTCATGTTTGAATCCTCCCCTTGGATTTTCTTATCTCATCCTGATATTTTGCCATATGATGCCTCCAGGTAATAAAAGACATCCTCTTCAACTCTGTCCACCCATCAAGCAAGGCAAGTGGAAGTGCTCCAGATTCATCCGGGCCTGAACCTATGGTTGAAGCCTGAGAGTTGCAGCGAAATGCGCCACTGAAATCTGAGTTATGTTATCACTTTAGATCCTGGCCAGCATAGCTGTCTGATTCAGAACAGAACGCCCAAACTAATTACATTTTGTCGGAACAGAATCATTATGTAATTATGAGTTGCCTTCTGCATATTGGCCTATCAATGGGAGTAGACGTGGGAATGGATGGAAATCCAAGTCCAAAATGAAATTGTCCAAAGCTGGTCCACATATAATTATGTCCATATCCATCCAATCCAACTAAGACTTGCTGAAAATCCAATCCAATCCAATTCAATGCAAAAAAATTCAAAATCCATCCAAATATCCAATCTCTTCTAGATTGCTTTGTTCTCGTGTTCATCTGGTCTGTTCGATGGACATCGAGGTCCTCTACGCATGCATCTAATCGGCGAGTTCAGGGTTCACATCTTAAAATTTTAGCGGATTTAACCAAAAAATGTTGGAGATGTCTCAGAACGACGGTCCGCTACTCCGTGCAAATCGGTGTAGCCATATGTACATGTGGGCCCCACGTCGAAAGCCGAACCCTAAAATTAAAAGCTCACGTTCACACCTTAAAATTTTAGCAGATTTGATCGAAAATTGTTGAAGATGTCTCAGAACAACGGTCCGCTACTCCGTGCAAATAGATGTAGCCATATGTACATGTGGGCCCCACGTCGAAAGCCGGACCCTAAAATTAAAAGCTCGCGTTCACACCTTAAAATTTTAGCAGATTTGACCGAAAATTATTGGAGATGTCTCAGAACAACGGTCCACTAATCCGTGCAAATCGGTGTAGCCATATGTACATGTGGGCCCCACGTCGAAAGTCAGACCCTAAAGTTAAAAGCTCACGTTCACACCCAAAAATTTTAGCGGATTTGACCAAAATTTGTTGGAGATGTCTTAAAACCACAGTTCGCTACTTCGTGCAAATCGGTGTAGTCATATCTATATGTGGCCCCACGTCCTAAGCCACATATAGATGTAGAACCTTGCTTCTCTGAAAAATCCAACTGTTGTTGGATTAACCTGATTTTTTTTTGTCCAACGTAATTCAACACTATTGGATAAAAACAGGTGGATGTCCACGGTCCAATTAGATCCAAATCCAGTCGAATCCAAAGTGCCAAAATCCAATTGGACTTGGATTAGGCCAAATCCAGTCCCAGGTCTAAATGGGAGTGGGGCGTAATTTACTTCTGGAGTAAAATTCAGTTGTCTATTTCACCAGAGTTTGGTAGGATGATCGCTACGTTGATGTTCACGTTAATCTGGGTTTATGAAGTGTCCGACAGGGTACTTTTATGATTTGTTAGCAGTTAGTTTAAGACCATGCGCAGCTTATCGGACTTCTGGATTTCGTAACTCGTAGGACGGTGCATTTTGACATCTTGAATGATGATATACGAATGAGAAAAGCTCCAATGAATGAATAGTTTCGACTTTGACACTTTGACACCAATTCCCTTGTGGGGAATTTTAGTTGTTTGACTTTGCAATTACCGGGCTGGCTTGACTAGGAGTGGCTGCTACAGAGTGGAGTACGAGCATACGGAACGAAATCATGCCTAAATTTGAAACGTTCTCAGTCCAGCTGCAAATGGGCGGACCGGTCCTGGGCTTTGGAAATCACACCTTTTTATTGTGAAAGTTCCAGCAGCAGTTCTGCTGCTCCATCGTTTACGAATTAACAACGATTTTGTTTTGTTCCAAAATTTAGCAAATATATGGAAAATTTTCCATCATGCAAGTGATGAGTAACCGCACCCGCAGCCCCCCACCAACACTCCAACAGCGTCTACCAAGCTAGAGTTATATTTTTCGTGACAGTGACCAAGAGCTAATAGTTCGGCCTTCCAAATTCTCTGTTCCAGTCGTGGTCAGGGCGTGAGCCAAGCTTCAACGTATCCTCACTAGCTAAAGACCACATGAATCGTAGATTAATAACCCCCAATCTCCAGATACAAAAGCCGTGCATGCACCTGAGAGTAAACCCGCATCACCATGAGAGTACACACCGTCCTCACCTCGGCATTTCTCCTGCTCGCTTCGTTGCCTTCCGCCACCGCGCTTTCGGCAAGCGCAAGCCGGAGCACTCTATGGCGCGGCGACTCGATCGCGGTGGAGGACGCCTCCGGCGACGTCCTCGTGTCCCCGAGCGGCAACTTCTCGTGTGGTTTCTACAAGGTGGCCACCAACGCCTACACGCTCGCCATCTGGTTCGCCCGCTCCGCCGACGCCACCGTTGCGTGGGCGGCCAACCGCGACGCCCCCGTCAACGGCAGGGGCTCGCGCGCCGGGCTCCGCAAGGACGGCTCCCTGGTGCTGCAGGACTTCGACGGCCGCGTGGTGTGGATGACGAACACCAGCGGCACGCAGGCCGACCGCGTGCAGCTCCTCGACACCGGCAACCTCGTCGTGTCCGACGCCGCCGGCCGCGCGCTGTGGCAGAGCTTCGACTGGCCGACGGACACGCTCCTCCCGGAGCAACCCATCACCCGTTACAAGCGGCTGGTGTCCGCCTCGGCGAGGGGCTTGCCGTACTCCGGCGACTACAGCTTGTACTTCGACAGCAACAACATCCTCAACCTCATCTACGACGGCCCGGAGATCAGCAGCAACTACTGGCCGGACCCTTTCAAGCAATGGTGGGAGAACAACCGGACGGCCTACAACAGCAGCCGGTACGGCAGCCTCGACAGATACGGCACCTTCTCGGCGAGCGACCACACGCAGTTCAACTCCTCCGACGTCGGCGAGGGCGTCATGAGGCGGCTGACACTGGACTACGACGGCAACCTCCGGCTGTACAGCCTCGACGCCGGCGACGGGAGCTGGCACGCCACGTGGGTCGCGCTCCCGCGGCAGTGCGACGTGCACGGGATCTGCGGCCGCTACGGCGTGTGCTCGTACCTGCCGGGGCTGGCGTGCTCGTGCCCGGAAGGGGTTCGTCGCCAGCGACGCCGGCGACTGGAGCAAGGGGTGCCGCCGCGAGTTCGACGTCCGGTGCGGCGAGCCCGTCTACTTCGCGGAGATGCCGAGCTTCGACTTCTGGGGGTTCGACTTCAACTACACCACCGGGCTCACGATCGAGACGTGCCGGCAGATTTGCCTGGACGACTGCAACTGCCAGGCGTTCGGGTACAGGTTCGGCAGCGGCGAGTGCTACCCCAAGATCTCGCTGTGGAACGGCCGGGCTCAGGACATCACCAAGCAGAACATCTTCCTCAAGGTCCCGACGCGTATCAAGAACCTGAACCCTACCGTACTGAACTTCCATGGCCATGCCTGCACCGTGCACGAACAGAGCGCCAGCGTCCGCTCCTCCTACTTCCATGTCAGGGGAAACAAGATGAACTTCGCTTACTTCTACTCGTTTCTCGCGGTGGCGTTCGTCGTGGAAGCCATCTTCATCATTGTTGGGTATATGCTCGTGTTCCGTGCTGATCCGGCAGCAGGACGTGTTCGCGACGAAGAAGGGTACGAGCTGGTGTTCAGCCACTTCAGGAGGTTCACCTACGACGAGCTATCAGACGTGACTGGCAAGTTCACGCACAAGCTGGGAAGGGGCGCGTCAGGGACGGTGTACAAGGGCGTGCTGGAGGACGGCCGCAGCATCGCCGTGAAGCGGCTCGACGACCTGACGCAGGCCGACGAGGTGTTCCGGTCGGAGATGAGCGTGATCGGGCGGATCAACCACATGAACCTGGTCAGGATGTGGGGGTTCTGCTCGGAGCACTCGCACCGGCTCCTGGTCTCCGAGTTCGTGGAGAACGGCTCGCTCGACAAGGCCCTCTTCGGCGGCGGCGAGAGCGCGCTGGGGTGGCACTCGAGGTACAGGATCGCCGTCGGCGTCGCCAAGGGGCTGGCCTACCTCCACCACGAGTGCCTGGAGTGGATCGTGCACTGCGACGTGAAGCCGGAGAACATCCTGCTGGACGGCGAGCTTGGTCCCAAGATCACCGACTTCGGGCTCGTGAAGCTGCTCAGTCGGGACGCGTGCGGCCGGCTGCTGGTGCTGTCCCGGGCGCAGGGCACCAGGGGATACATCGCGCCGGAGTGGACGACGAGCCTCCCGATCACGGGGAAGGCCGACGTGTACAGCTTCGGCGTCGTGCTCCTGGAGCTGATCAGGGGGCGGAGGGTCCGCGACTGGGCGGTGGACGGCAGGGAGGAGGACGTGCGCTTGGATTTCCAGCGGCCGGTTGCTTCGTGGATGGAAGAGGACTTCATCGATCCTCGATTGCGCGGTGATTTCAGCCAATTGCAGGCGGCGGCAATGCTGGAGCTGGCGGTGTCGTGCGTGGATGAGGATCCTGATAGGAGGCCGAGCATGAACGCTGTCTTACAGAAGCTCCTCTCGCTGGAACTGGAAGATGCTGCGCCTGTGCGCTATGCGTGACATGTCCCTAGTGGCACTGCCCTTGGCAAAAAGCTTCTGTTCTGATGTATAAATTGCAAAAGCGTAAATGTGATCTTGATTTTTTATTGTTGTGAAACAATGTAGATGGGTATTAAGATGATGAGTCTTACCTGCTGGTTGCGATGCCGTTAACATAGGAAAGTTTTGTGCCACATACAGCAGAGCAAAGGAAAATAAAAAAAAAAGGAGAAAAAAAGGTTTTAATGATGAGCGTATCATCCATGTTGTGCTCTAGCCATGTCCTCATGCTCTTGTTGATGGCACCTCGCCATTAGTATGAAGTATCGTAAAAGAGTTCCGTCCTAATTAGTAGCGCACGGTGATGCCATTGCTCCAACCGTCTCCACCAGGACAACTTTCCTTCTGGTCGCTTGGGATGGAGAAAGCCTTGCCGGGGGAACCCAAACCCAAATAACTCGCCGGTAAAACTTCCTCCCATCCAAGATGGATGAATGTTGATGTCGTTCGAGATGAAAAAAAGACAGGGGACGAGGGCGAAAAAAGATCTGCGGGGAGGGGATAAAACACTCGATAGATATATAGCTTCCCGAAAATATAAGGTGGTCCTATATTATTCATGTGGGAGCATTTATCTTCATTCCAGTTTCGTTTAAAAAATAAAAAAGTGGCAGATTGTACTTCATGGAATTTATTTACGATATTAAATAAAAGAGCAAGGACTTCAGGATAAAAGCGTTGGATGGTGGGAATCAGTCACTTTCCAGTATAGGCAGAGCAGCCCTCAACTGGGAATACTATTTCAGCATTTTTTGGCCAACTTGCAACCAATGATACACTGGTACCGTATAATGTGATGTACCATTATCTAAAAAATTCTAACGTGATGCATCTTAGAACTTGGATAAAATTATTTGCTGGCGTAGTATAGCAAGTTGCTAAAGGACAAATCTAGCTCACTTTTTTGGAGAACAGAGAGGCTGGATTATCCTCTAGATTCATTTGGAACCTTAAGAAGGGAGCCAGGTTCTCTCTATGATATGCCTGATCGGTGGCTTTCTCACTTCCAGCGAGATGCACCACCCGGGATTCGAACCCAGCACCCCGTGGTCTGGGGTTTGGCACCGAAGCCAGCCGGGCTATCCTCCCTCCCAAATCTAGTTCACTTCATACTTTCATAGGTGGTTGCACTCCACTTACAACTTTGGAAGCTTGAAGTACCTGACTTAAGTATATGAAACTTGAAGTAGTAATGAGGTCTAAATGAATTAATTTTAAGTAGTAATCTAAACAGTTTTTTAATCTAAGAACTCCCAGAGTGAGCAACTGAACATAAAAAACATTTTTTCAAATAGTTTTTAATCTAAAGCACTCCTAGACCCAGAGTGAGCAACTGAACATTTTTAGTGGGTATCAAGGTTCACTGCAATGTGTGGTAAATTTACACATGGCGCCAAGGCCTGGCCGAGCAACGACAGGGCCTCCCATCCATGCCGCCATAGAGTTGGCGTTCTTCTGTTTGACATTTTGCTGACAGGCTGTCACCAAGCTTCCGGTGCTCTCGCTGGCCAACAAAGTCAAGGTCAATGGCCGAGTTACATAAAGATCAAAGCCTCATAAACTTATGGCACAAGTTGCAAGCAAATCAAGGTGCATTGACTACGAATAATTAAGAGCACGCCACAATGCTGTTTGTTGGTATGAAACTGAAAACATGGCGTCCACTTCAATCACAAAAATAAACACAGCTACATTGAGTATTGAGTTTGAACGACACAGGCGGAATTTTTTTTTTTGGCTGAAATACTTTGGAACTGACCGACCATATGGAACGAAAGAAAAAAAAATATCCTAATCACAAGGAGCTCTTTACTGTAAGTTTATATTGTACTTGGACCTTCCTCAAAAGACATAGGCCCTGTTTGAATCCATCAGCTAAACTTTAGCTGCCAGGGATCCAAACGGGACCAGCTAAAACACAGCTAAACTTTAGCTGGAGGTTAAAAGGTGCACTATACCTTTAGCTGGTTGAACCCAACTAAAACCAGCTAAAACATGTTTAAAGACAAGATTGCCCCTTCTAAAATTAATGCAACCATCATTCTTTATTTTTCTATTATTTTTATGAGGGGTAGCATGGTCCATTGTCTTCAATTAGTTGAAGGATCCAAACACCCCCAGCTAAAGTTTAGCTAGCTCAACTTTAGCTAGCTAAAGTTTAGCTCTTCCAATTAGCTGACTAAATTTTAGTTGAGATGGATCCAAATGGGCCCATAGTAACATGTGAATACCTCGTTTTCCATAAAAATTCCTTGAAAAGGCAACAAATAGTGGAATTGTAGTTAAAGTGGAGAATCGATGCATCACATCATGACCGTTCGTCGAAACTTATGATACAGTTTTTGCAATTCCTAAACCACAAACCAAAAAGGCATAACAATTCTCCTTAATTCCCATCTCTCACAAACTAAAGGGAAGAAGAAGGAAATAAAGGGAAGGAGGAAGAAGTAAGGATCCTCCTTCAATTCCCATCACAAACCAGGGAAGGACAAGAATTACTCTTTAGCGAGAAGACTAGCTATCTACTCCAAATTCTCTACCGATTGGTTTCCCCATGGCCTCCTCGAAAGCGTATTTGTGACATCGAAAGCTTCCATGTATTTCCTTGGAGTATTTGAAACTGAGGAGGTAGATGCACCTTTTGGTATTGCCATAAATTGGAAGAGTATTTTTTGAAAGAGTAATTTTTATCAATTATTGATGGTATCTTTTGAACGATGCTCTCCTACATGAAATGTGTTGGCTATCGCAATATTCTGAGACATACTAATATCATAGATTTTCGTGCAAATAAGTGTGCATACCGTCACACTAAAAAGACAAAGTGTTAAGTGCGAAATAAACAAATCTAATATTTGGTCTGACATCACTAGAAGTAGAATTACATGAGAAAAAGCTAATGATAACATTCAAATTCATACCGAACCTTCTTCACAATATGAGAATCCCGTGTACAAATAAACTTAGAGCCATGTTGATCACACCACACGGCCCTTTTTTTTCAAATAAAAGAAGCCGGCAAACAACTACTCCCTCCGTCTCAGGATATAAGGCATGGTCAAACTTGGCACGGTCTTCAATAATAACATTTGACTCTTAATATCTCTTATAATATAATATTTGCAGCAATAAAATTATAGTCGTATGAAACTACTTTTAAATATGAATACAATGATATCATTGTTGTAAGACAAAGCTTTTATTATACAAGATTAATCGTAAGTCAAAGTTTTTAAAGTTTGAATCTTGAATTACGTGCGTGCCTTATATCCTGAGACGGAGGGAGTACCACACAGTAACGCCGGCGACAACGACGAAGTCAACCGCCGCATCCGCCGCCACAACCACCGCCACCGCAGCCGCCTCCTCCGCAACCACCGCCACCGCCACCGCACCCGCCCCCGCCGGAGTCAAGCGCCGAGCCGATGATGGCACCAGCGGCCAGCCCTCCGACCGCGCCGACGGCGAGCCCCGCGGCGCCGGAGCCGAGCCCGCTGCGGCCGGGCTGCCCGGCGCTCTGCTGCTGCGGGTACGCGTAGCCGGGGGGCGGTTGCTGCGCCGGGTAGCCGTATGCCCCCGCGGGCGGCGGCGGGTAGCCCTGGCCGTAGTAGTAGACGTTGTTGTTCTGCCGGCGCGGCTTCTTGGCGCCCTGCGCGCACCCGAACGCCGCGATCGCCGCCACGGCCACCGTTGCAGCCACCGCGAGGACCACGATGGCCACGGGGCCGAGGTGGACGTGGTGCGTGGCCGCGGCGCTCGCCGCGGCGAGTCCAAGGCTCGCCCGCACCATGGGCTCCCTGCTTCTGGAGAGGCTGGCGAGAGGCAAATAATGGAGGAAGAGGAGAAGCGACGTGAGGGAGACGGGGAGGGGGCAGATAAGAAGGGAGACTCTGCGATTGGTTTGCTAGGTCAAAGTCCTCTGCGTTGTACGTATTCTACGACGCACTTGCTTGATAATATCAACTCCACAGAGAAGCAATTTCCAGTCCAACTCCCTTTCGCACGCAATTGTAGGGATTTCTTTTCGGAAGCTCTGCATGCGTATTTGTAGGCATAACAAATTCAGAGCTCCTACGGACGAATTCAGCCGACTAAAGGATCGGTTTTCTTCGGAATTAAGTTTCCGACTTATCCGTCGTTGAAAAATAAGCGGCACGAAGGACGCAACGTTTCCTGCTCCCAGTTCCCACGAATAAAAATGATCTCAACTCCGTAAGGTTTCAGGCTTTCGTGAAAGCGAAAAACCCTTTGGAATCATGACTGGAATTACCAATACCATCGACGACGACAACGAGTGACGATACAGATAATAAAATTTGGCTCCATAGTGTGTGACTCTATGGACACCGCCTCTTTTCCCACCAGACGACGGGCTAAACGGCGGCACTAGATGTCGACGGTGGCCTTTCATAGCTCTAAAGAAAGAATATACTGCCGCCGTGGCATCCCATCGACAACAGCAAACTCTTCTTTGCCGGCGACGGCGAGAGATTGGATAGAGACGCGAGATATTTTCGCCACGGGCCCGTTGAGTCAAACCATTGGGCCTTGCTGCGTGCTTTCACATGGATTATATCCAACAATTTCGTTCCTGGACAGAAATGGGCTCCAATGGGCTGCTAGCGTCGCTGAACACGTCTAGCGGCCCAAAGGAATTCCCCCAGAGTATAACGTTTCGGCCCATGGCCCAGTCTAACAGAGCAGATGCTTCTCGAATGGGCTCCTCTCTTTTTCTTAAAGGAAAAAGTCCTTTTGACATCCCTCAACTATCACCGTAGTCTGGCTTTCATCCCTCATCCGAAAAACCGGGTATCTTCCATCCCTCATCTATGTAATCCGTTTATTTTTGGTCCCTAGCTGGTTTTGACGGTGGTTTTGCATGACGTGGCAGTGGGCTCCCCATGTCAGGGTGGGTCCCACATGCCGATTGCCTTTCTCCCCCCCCCCTCTTCTTCCTCCTTCCCTCTTCTTCGTCAAAGGCTGGCACGATGGAGGTGGTGCGACGCGGAGGCCGGTCCCTGGTGCGGCCTTCGGCGCCCGGCAGCTGGACCCCGCGGCCATGGGAACAAGCTGTGTTTTGTCGGTGCGGCAGGCCCGGCGCGCCGCGGATCTAGGCTCCACGCGGCGGATCCCGTGCGACCCCAGATCCCGCACGCGTCGGCGGCGGCGCGCTGCAGCAGGAACGTGTGGCGCTGCGTGAGCTGCTGGCCGCCGACATGGCGTCAGACCGCGGCCTCCAGCCCCAGTGCAGGCAGCCTGCTCCCAAGGCGACGCAGCGCACCGACGTGGTGGTGCGGTGGCTGAGGCATCCGGTGCTGGCATGCGCGGTGCGCAGCGGCCATGGCCTCCAGCTCCTAACGCGGCCGCCGCAGCGAGCGCCCCGCCGCACCTGCTCCTAATATACTTCATGGGCAGCGGCGGTCGACGTGTCCGACGCCGCCGGGATCCCGTCGGCGAAGTGCTGTGGGTGCAGTCGTGCGCCGTGTTCCTGCTCTAATACCACCACGTGCACGGGCTAGTGGAGTTCCTGCTGGAGGACGAGTGGCCAGCGTGGTGGCCGCTCTCCTAGGCATGACGCCGCGGTCACCAGAGCTCATCTCCGTGGGCCCGCTCATCGAGCTATAGGGCCACAACGAGGTGCACTGCGACCTGTTGAATGTCGTGGACGACTGCGTGGAGTGGCTGGACGTGCAGCCACCTTCGGTCTGTGGTGTTGCTGACCACCGGCGAAGTCGCTGAGATGGCGCATGGGCTGGCCGCCACCGGGCATCCCTTCCTGTGGGAGGTGCTCGCCAGCGCTCGGTGGTGGAGCGTGGCCACCAAGGCCGCCATGGTGCCCGGCGGGCGTACCACGACAGCAGCCACGACGAGGCCATGCTCTCAGCGCGAGGCGGCCGGACGCAGAGGAGCGGCGGCGAGGACCGGCCACGACGAGCGCCCACATTTGGAGAAGAAAGGCAATCGGCATGTGGGACCCACTCTGACATGGGGAGCCCACTGCCACATCATGCAAAACCACCGTCAAAACCAGCTAGGGACAAAAAATAAACGGATTACATAGATGAGGGATGCAAGATACACGGTTTTTCGGATGAGGGACGAAAGCCAGACTACAGTGATAGTTGAGGGATGTCAAAAGGACTTTTTCCTTTCTTAGGGCCTGTTTAGATCACATGAAACTTTGAAACTTCACTATTCATCAAAGGGAATCTTGCATGCATGGAGTATTAAACGTGTGTTAATGACAAAACCCATTCCATAACCCCCGGTAACTTTGCGAGACGAATCTAATGAGCCTAATTTGGCCATGATTAGACAACATCGTGCTACAGTAAACAATCTCTAATGATGGATTAATTAGGCTTAATAGATTCGTCTCGCGATTTCCCGTCCAACGTGTATTTAGTTTTAATAGATTCGTCTCGCGATTTCCCGTCCATCCGTGTATTTAGTTTTATAATTAGATCATGTTTAGTCCTCCTAATCTTCGATTTAGAATTAAAAACTTTCTTTCGCAAACTTACAACTCTAAACTAAACAGGCCCTTAAAACGGAATGGGCTCTCTTGGTGATGATGAGCGATTGATGACGGAAGGTGAGAAGATTCCGAGGATTCGCGGTTGTCGCTGTCAGTTTTCAGCAGAAGAAGGCAAGAAGGCGCTCTCTCTCTCTCGTCAGCTCTATTGGCGACCGGTGGGAGAGGGAGAATTCATCAGACCCGCCGCAGTCAACGTCTCTGAATAGTCAGCAACGGCTGCTTGTGCCTGCCCGGGCCTTTCATCAAGTCGCAGCTGCATACGTCCTGATGCTGATCCAGTCAGAGAGGTCACTGGCGAGGAGCTCAATGATTTAGCCCTGCAGACGGATATAGCAGTTGCTCGCCAGCGAGCACAACTAGCGCGCGGTAGGAAGAGGATCAGACGCCGCAAGGGCATCGACAGCTCAGCACAGGTAAAGCTTTTCTTCTTCATGCAGTTTACCTTTGTTTGAATCTCTTCTCGATCGGGCTAGCCAGTCTGATTTTCGAAATTCGTTCGGTCATCATCTTCTTCTTCTTTTTTAAACTGACGGCAAGAGCTTTGTCGAATTTTTATTTAGGATGTTTTTTTGGAGTTTGCAGTTGGAGGTAGAACTGACTGATTCACGCGCGTGCTCCTTCTATAGTTCAGTAATAGATGGAGTGATCTGAGCTCCGGTCGATTCAGAAAATTTGTTCACAAATAGAATTTGGATTTCTTTTCCTTTCTTCTTGGAAGTAAGATCAGGAAGAAGAAAGAATTTCATGTTGGGATCGATAGCAGCTGCATTTCTGGTTTTGCCCGGACATGGACAGTTATTTCACCTAACTTGCTTATGTGACGCATGCCATGACGCAGAGTCGCAGACTGTAAACAAGGCCGGAAGCATCGCAGAGACGCAGACATGGGGAATGCTGTTCCAATCGGTACGTATGATACATCGTTCTGTCTATCTCCTCCTTACCTCGCTCGTAATAGCAACTAGCTAATTTCTGCTGCATTTTGTTGTTCAGTATCCTCAATTGCAGGAGCTGCGACAGTGGTTGTAATGATCGTTCTGATTAGAAGATGCATAGTCGTGAAGAAGAAGATGAAGAAGAAGATAATAAAAAAAATAATGAAGGAGCTCGAGAGAAAGGACCGCGAGATGCAACCCAGCAACGCCTGCTTGGACGAGGTGGCGATCGAGATCGGGCCCGTGGAGAAGTTCCTGAACGAGATCCTCAACGAGAAGCCGATGCGTTTCACCTCCGAGCAGCTGGCCGCGTGCACCCAGAACTTCTCGTCAGAGCTGGGGTCCGGCGGCTACGGCGTGGTCTACAAGGGCGAGCTGCCCAACGGCCTGCTGGTGGCCGTGAAGGTCTTGAAGGTGTCCCTGAACAAGAAGGTCCAGGAGGCGTTCATGGCGGAGATCGGCACCATCGGCCGGACGTACCATATGCACCTCGTCCGGCTCTACGGCTTCTGCTTCGACAGGGACACCAAGGGTCTGGTCTACGAGTTCCTGGAGAACGGCTCGCTGGAGAAGTACCTCTACGGCGGCGACGAGGAGGGCAGCAAGGCGCCGGCGCTGGAGTGGAAGACGCTGCACCGCATCGCCGTCGGCACGGCGAAGGGGATCCGGTACCTGCACGAGGAGTGCCAGCAGCGGATCGTGCACTACGACATCAAGCCGGCCAACATCCTCCTCACCGCCGACTTCACCCCGAAGGTGGCCGACTTCGGGCTGGCGCGGCTGTGCGAGCGCGGAAACACGGTGGTGTCGCTGACCGGCGGCGGGCGCGGGACGCCCGGGTACGCGGCGCCGGAGCTGTGGATGGCGCTGCCAGCGACGGAGAAGTGCGACGTGTACAGCTTCGGGATGGTGCTGTTCGAGATCCTGGGGCGGCGGCGGAACTTCGACCCCTGCCAGGGCGAGAGCAGGGAGTGGTTCCCGAGGTGGGCGTGGGAGAAGTACGAGCAGGGGGAGATCGAGTGCGTGGTGACCTGCGACGGGATCGGGGAGGCGGACAGGGAGAAGGCGGAGATGATGTGCAAGGTGGCGCTGTGGTGCGTGCAGTTCCAGCCGGCGGCGCGGCCGACGATGAGCAGCGTGGTGCGGATGCTGGAGGGGGAGATGGCCATCGTCCCGCCGGTGAACCCCTTCCACTACGTGATGGACAGCAGCGGCGGCGGCTCGACCAGCTCGGGGCTGTGGAGCGGCACATACCAGAGCAGCAGGGACACCGCCGGAACCGGAAGAGACAGTGAAATGTCGGTGAGCCCTGCTGCCAACTCGTCTGATGCGATGATTGAGCATGTTAAGCGGAACAATGCGTCGGTGTCAACGAAATAGAGCTTGCAGACTTGGAGACATTTGTGTTTTTTTTTCTTTGTGTAAACTTTTTGTACAATGAAGGGTAAGGTTTGTACAATGGACCGCCTTATCGCGGACGACGTGTCGACGACTAGACGTGCCTCCCTATCTCTGCTCGACGTGTCACAGCAGCGGCTAGAAGGGGGACTGGCCCGTTTGACAGTAGATGGAGCCTCCGCTTGCCTCACAGCGGAGATACTGAAGGCCGCCTCGTAGTTATGCCCTGAAGCACCCAGGCCGCTGTAGACTGTAGTCCTTGCAGAGGTGTTCGTCAGCTGCCAAAAGGGATCAGCGGGGCTCCGGCGGCTGGGCAGCACGGAGCATAGCAAGGCACGGCTCGAAGACCGACCAACACAGGCAGGCAGCGCACACCACACCACACCAGCACACTGCTGGCTGACGAATACAACATTTGGCACTCAAGCACCACACTCCTTTTTGTGTTTCCAGGGATCATGAACATGACACGACCGTGACAACGAAGTGACCCTTTTCACAATGCAGTAACCAAACACGGCTCGACGTAGTCCTCAAAGCCAAGCGTGGTCATGGCCCAGAGCAGGTCGTCGCCGTTGATGATCTTGCGCTTCTCGCGCTGGCACTTGTCGGAAGCCTCGCCGGTGACGAATGAGACGAACTCGGAGATGCACCGTCTCCTTGGCGTCCTTGCTGATCTTGGCGTTCGCCGGCAGCGCCTTCTTCATGATCCGGCTCGCGTCCGCGATCAGCAGGAGACGGTCCTGCTCTTTGATTAGGCCGCCGGAGCCCGGAGTCGTTGTCCGAGTCCAGCATCCCCGCCCGAGCTTCTCTCTCTGCCTACCTCCTCCTCTGCCAGAATTGAAGAAACAGAGCATCAAGACCGCCGAGGATGCAGAGCAAGTGGCTGATGCTGGTGCAATGAACCGAAGCATCTAACACCTCCGTATGATGCAAGAACAGGAACTATGAAGAGAAGGAAAAGGACGGAAAAATTTTCTGAGGGTTTGTGCTATCTGCTTTGTGCTGTCGAGAGATTTGAAGGCCAGCGACTTGGCGAGGAGGTGACAGACAGCTGCTCTCTGTTCAGGCATCCAATCGAACAGGTTGCACGCGAAGTGGATGGCAGCCGTGGCTTGGCAGTTTGGGCACGGCAGGGTAAGGCGAATGCGAATCCGCGAATCCTTGGTTTCGTCTGCGAAGCGGCTAAGGACTGGACTGTGGGCGTCTGCACTGCAAGGCATGAAGGCCGGCTTCACAGCGGCAAGCAAGGCGACAGTGAAGCTGCGCACATGGAGGCATGCAAGCCGCTCGACGATTTGTCCAACTGGACTTCGTCAACTGCCAAAGGGATCAGCGGGGCTCTGGCGGCTGGGAAGCACGTCTCGAAGGCCTACCACACAGGCAGGCAGGGGCGCAGGGCGGCTTAGATGGGCGCTCACCATAGGGCTCGTGGAACATCAAGGCGATGCCGTGGCGGGGTGATGCCGCGGCGAGGTGTTGCGGTGCAGGCTCGAGGGCGCGGGCTCATGCTCGCGGTACTCAGCAACGTCACCGATGACGGTCTCCTCGCGTCCTTCGTCCGGATCGTCGAGCTCGCGGTCGGCGGCGGCGGCGGCACCGCGGCAGTGACTTCAGCGTGCACACGTCCGCCTCCTTGAGGCGGCAGTCGGCGTCGTTGTGGTACTTGGTGACGAGATCGTGGACGACACGGCGGCGGCGGTGTCCTCGCGGCGTTGCTCCTTCCTCCCTCCGATTCCCTTCCTCCTCTTCTCCTCTCTGATTCCCTCTACTTTCTTCTGAAGAGGCGTCGCCGACGGGGCACGGGCAAAGCCCAAGGCCGCTTGGTCAGGGAAGTCCCGGCCTCGGGGTTCCTTCCTTGGGCGAGAGGTTGAAGGGACGCTGTGAAGGAGACGTGGGCGCGCGGCTTGCTTCCAGCGCAGAGGAATCCGACTTCGATGGCTTGGGCGCTGCGTTTTCCTTTTGCTTGGGCGAGAAGAAGGAAGGGGACGGCCTGCTTGTGCGGCCGATTGGGGGCTGCAGCAGCGGTGATTGGGCCAGGAAGCAAAATGGCTGGGCTGAAACAAGGTTTAGCTAATGAGCTTCGCGTGAAGAAAAGAAAAAGGGAAAGAGAAGCTTGGGCTGGGTTTGGGAAGTTAGCAGGCTGGGCTGTGTTAGAGGTTAGGGCCCAACTTAGTTTTAGGGTAGATAGCTTTAGATTTACATTTAAATTTAGAATTCAATTTAATCACACTCAAACAATTAGACCAAAACCAAAGGAAATCCAAATCAAACTAACTTGATGTTTCACTTAATTAAAATAAATGCATTCTAATTTCATTACTAGGAATTTGGGAAGGATCACAGGAAGATAATCTTAGTTACTTTCACGACAACACAAGCAGGCGTACGATTTTTTCTAAATCCACATTTACGCACTTTAGAAATATTCTGAAAAAATCTAGTATATTTCAAGCACCGACTTTACTCTATTTCTATATGTGATTAAGATGATATTTCAGGGACCCAGACCGCCATGAAGTTGTTTCGTGTGCCATGGTGAAATCTAGGCTCAGAAGCCTAGAACCGAAGCACCTTAACTTTCAGCCATTGATGCATATAATGTAAAGGACCTGTAAGTTTTCACACCTTCTCTAACCGTATCTTTTGAATTGACATGCTTGTCACCATGTATAATGACGGCTTCTACCACTTCTGGCTTCACCTATTTTATGCAAATCGAGACTCTAGCGTAAAGTTGTTTTGCATACTGAAACAAAAAACTAAGTGAAGCCATTTTTCTTCATCAATGCAAGCTGTTTTAGAAGAAATCTCCTAAACTAAAAATGGATCCTTAACATTACAGTCACTACTTCGTAGGCATAGTGATGAGGTCTCGCACCTGTCCCCGCCATCACCATTTTTTACTTTTATTGAATTTCTTTATCATGTTCTCACTGTGGTCTCATCCACTTTCCTTAGCTCCCCCACTACCGACTCCACCTATCATTCTCTTTTGCCTAGGCTCTCGCGTTGTTGTTGTGGTCTCTTGGCCACAAACGTCAAGTGGCCATGGCATCTCCTCTTAATCTGTCCCTATGTTTTACTCTCTAACTCGTAACACCGAAACCTTTGTTTGTTAGAGTAGTCGGCAAATTCGGAAAAGGCATGGATCTTAAATGACAACTCGCATCGTATGGTGAGAAAATTGTTGAGTTTGCAAAGTGCCTAAAACACTCGAGCATTGTACTGCCTTTTTTGTTTAGGAATGTTTTTCCCCCCTCTTTTGAAATTACGTTTTTCACTCTTCTTAGAAGTGAAATTTTTTCAACTCTAGATATAAAACATTTTTCCAGGAACACTATAATGGGCCAAGAGACGACTTGAAATTTTATTAAAATAGAAGATCTTACATAAAGTTTGTAAAAAGAAATTAAGGGACGAGGGAAGAGCGCCAGAGCTCCTGTCAGACAGATCGCTTCCTTCCCAGTTCCCACGCCATATCGAACCGCAATCCGTGCTTTGCACAGCAGTACGCCACCACCGAGCGTCCAAGCAGCCGCTCGCCCGGCCACCGCACACCGTCGTCCGCATTACTCACGGCAGCGGCACAATATAAACCCACGCTCGACCACGATGCGCAGCCACCTCGCCTCTCGCCCCCTTCCCTAGCAATTCTATCGCCGCACCTCCGTCGAGAGCGAGCACGCGCCACCGCCACCCCCACCCCCGGTACCCACGATGGCGGTGGCACCCCCAGCCGCTCCTGCGCTAGACCCGCCGCCGCCTCCCCACCGCCCCCTCTTCTTCCTTGCGCCGGCCAGGCATCAGCGCCCACGTGCGCACTGGATCAAGTTCGGCCGCTTCGTCACCCCCGCACACCTTCGAGCGACGGGCACCACGCCGCAGCTGGACGCACGACTGGAGAACTCGCCATCGGTCACGGTTCGTAACCCTCATAGGTAAGGTATTGCGGTACCGGTTACCAAAGGTTGGTAACACCAACCGGTACCAAAGGACCCCCCGCGTAGGCATGCGGGGGAGGGCCTACCAAAGGCTGTTTTGGTTATTTTTTTTAAATGTTTGATATTTGTGTTAGTTATATACAAATCTACGCGTCTACATGTCTGCGCGTCATATGTCATATGTCGTACACGATCTTTCACGCAATAAGATTGAAGTCGTCGCAATTGTCAATTGATTTTGACCCGACTTTGATTGCATTTTTCTCGAACATTCACATATAAACATTTGAGATCAGCCAATACAAAAGTTAGAGCATTTAAAAGTTATTTACAATTAACGAGCAGAACTGGAACAAGGAGCGGAAAGGGAGTCCAATAGAGCGATAGCGCGTCCGTCATGGTGGTACTCTCCCAGTGGACTTATAACTTGGTCCATAATGAATCCAAATAGTTGGTCCGCAATAGCTATTGCTTTTTGTTTCATTGGGAGCACTTCATGGTAAAACACCCTCTGCATTAATCACAAATGACAACATTCATTCATATAATAAATAAATTTTGCATGTAATCATTTCTAAACAAGTAACTAATAATCATTCATTCATATAATAAATAAATTTTGCATGTAATTATAAAATTTTCTAACACATTCATTTCTAAACAATAACTAATAATCATTTCAAAACAATAACTAATAATCATTTCTAAACAATAATCAATAACTAATAATCATTTCTTACCAAGTAACAAAGTTTACATGAAATAACAAAATTTACATGAATTAACAAAGTATACATGAAATAACAAAGTATAATAAATATATTCATAATAAATATACAGTAATAATCATATTTTTATATACACTAATAATCATATTTCCATATACACTAATAATCTAATGTCCATATACACTAATAATCTAATTTCCATATACACTAATAATCTTATTTCCATATACACTAATAATCTAATTTCCATATACACTAATAACCTAATTTCCATATACACTAATAATCTTATTTCAATGTACACTAATAATCTAATTTTCATATACACTAATAATCTAATTTTCATATACACTAATAATCTAATTTTCATATACACTAATATTTCCATATTAATAATCTAATTTCCATATACACTAATAATCTAATTTCCATATACACTAATAATCTAATTTCTATATACACTAATAATCTCATTATCCATTGGATAATACTAGATCATACACATTACAGAACAAGTCATATGCAAGTATGAATTGTTTTAATTCATACCATGAGTTCTTCTTGAGTCGCTCTTTTGGGAGAAACAAAGGTATGGATCCACTGGCAGACGTAGTATCCGCATAGATTCGTCCCTTCTTCCTGTCTGGCACACTGAAAGTGGAGAAGAATAAAGTTAGACGTAACAACTATATATTAGTGTGATTTTACGAGATATGCGGATACACCAGCCACGTACCGGAAAGTCCGTCTTCACATCCAGTTTTTGTTTGAAATTTCCTTTTTGTTTCACACGGAAACGTGTCTATGCCATGTCAATCAAGTCTAAAACTGCTTGGTAATCCTCTTTTTCTTTCCGCAGTGAGTCCATGACAATAATTTGACCGGTGTTTATGATTATCACAAGCAGTATATATATATATAGAACTCTTTATCTGTAGCCGGCCACAGAATTACATATTCTACAGCCGGATCCAAACCCCACGCAAGCGGTCGCACCCAACCCCACGCACGCAGCCTGCCCGTCCGACGGAAACCCTCTGCCCTCGTCCCTAGTCTGTTCGGCTCGGCTACTAACGGCTCGGCTCGGCTGTAAATCATTGAGCTGCACGCTAGGCCCTGGGATTCAATTCCCCTAATCACGCTCAGACGCTCTCATAACCCACCGAGGCGCCCTGGCTGGCTTCGATCCCGGCAGCTCCCAAATCCTCCCGCGTAGAGGCGACGTCGTTCCGGCCTCATCCACGACCTCGAATCGCTGCCGGCATCCCTCCAGCTTGGCGCTGCTACTACTGCATCGCGGTGGTCTTCGTCGTACTCCGCTAATCCTCTCCGCATTTGGGTTACGGTTCATGAGCTGAGCAGATGCAAATAGCCGCATCTAATTTCGTAAGTACTCCCTTTCTCACTTTTTGCTATTGCTCACACTTACCAGGGATTGAAAATTGTTTTATTTTTGCAGATCTGTTGGGGCAAATTAGCTTGTGAAATCGTAATCCACAACAGCAGCCATGTTCTTGATTGTTCCAGGCCAGCGGAGACAACGATTTTGAGGTTAGCAGCCTATTTCCTCTAGATTAGCAACAGATTCCCCTTGGATTAGATTTTTTTGTCAAAGCGGAGAAGAATTCTGAGGTTAGCAGCCGAATCCCTCTAGATTAGCAGCAGATTCCCCTTTGATTTTCTTCATCACTGTTCATCCCATTTGTTTACTGCTTTTCCGTTGGTATGAGGTGAGCATCGGCAAAATCCATATAGATTAGCAACTGATCCCCTTGGATTATTAGATTACTCCCTCAATGTTCGTCCATTTTTAGTGCTTTTTCATTGGTTTTCCATCGTGCTTGTTTTTATTCTTTTGAGGCTTGTAGTATGACGACATTAACTGTTCTTATTTTAAATGATTTCAGGTGATGATGCTGCGTGGGAAATTAGATGTCTGGTTGGAAATTGCCCAGAGGTTGGGGAGGGCAATGCACTGCCCCCCTCTGCCTAGCCCTACTCCTTGGAGCAGACTTCATCTCCTGAACATGTTTTTGATCTGATTCGGTTGGAGTTATGGCAAGCAAGCAACTACTAAGAGGCTCGTGTCGTGATGTGCATCTTAAAATCCAGATTGTATATATTTGAACTGTGCCAGATGGAATGAGAAGCAACCAGATTGTATCATCTTCAGAATTAGTTTCTTTCCTATTCCTTGGACTACTATTGATGATGGCATATGTAGCAATTTCAGGTCGCGTTATATTTGTGAGTTCTGAATCTGTAGTACTGTCATTTGTAATTGAGCCAATTTGATAGTACGAGATTGTTTCATTCTGTATAAATTTATTGTAAAGGATCCTGGCATTTGTCCATTTGTAGATACATATCAAATTGCCGGATTGTCGTATCTCACCTTCTGTATTATGGTATTATTGTAAACTTTGGTCTGTGTAAACAAGAAACAGTAATAAAATCAGGACAGTCTTTTCACAACCTCATGACGCCCAATTTTATTTCACCTCCGTCCTAATTATCACCTCAAACCATTTGATCAGATTGTCGTAAATACTTTTTGGTAAATCGGTCTTGCCATTGTGGTGATTTGGTTCCCATGGAACATTGAGGAGCAAAATTGCGGTAATTTAGACATTGTCTCGAGCTATTCGGTGCTTATGGTAAATTGATCTCATCACTATAGGGGTCTTGCCATTACTGTAATTTGATTCCATGGAACGTTAAGGAGCAGAATTGTGGTAACCTAAACATTGTCTCGAGCTATTCAAATTGTCGTAAATTACTTTTAGTAAACTGGTCTCATCAATATAGAAATTTGGTTTCTCATAACATTATTAAGCTGAATTGTGGTTACTCGCCATCCTAAATATTGCATGCAAGCATTAGTGTTATCATAATTAGTTTATGATCATTTACTCTTGTCATTCTAGTAATTTTCCCTCGGGACCAAAATGTTGTGTCAGTTTGTGAGATATAGCACATTGGAGCACCAAGGAGCTACTATTTACCATATTGTACACGTATCTCTTATACATTAAAAGTTATCCAACATTCATCATTGTAACTAATTTTTTTTAAAAAAAATGCTACTACAACATATCACAACACACGCTTCTTATTTAGCTTCTCATATAAGACAAGACTGTCTGGTGCTACTGCTGTTTCTTGTAAATCCTTGTGCCGATCCCTCCTGACAAGCTAGACGTTGAGTCCAGTATCATTATTAGTAAGTTTAGCATGCACGCTTTGTAAATAAATAGGAAATAAAGTCCTACAAGCTAGACATTGAGATCTACCAGCAACAATGCATGATTACCAGGCTAGTCTCCGCCAAATCCTTCCCTTCCTGCATAGTATTTGTTAGACTCTTTCACTTCGTAATGCCGATCTTCATCGCGCACAATTGTCGCTCGCAATAAGGGATCTTGAAATAATGTGTCACAATTCTCATTCTAAAGTCTAAACCAGCTGCTGAAACCAGGCTAGCACATGTACACACTAATTTCACGTCAAGGAATCACTGTACTTGTTGCTTCTATCTAAAATCAAATAATTTGCATATCAAAATGTGAGCCTTCCGAACAAGCCTGACCTACAGTTCAGTACCAATACCATGCTGGAAATCAAAAATGAACTGGGATTTACGTAAAAACCAATCAGGTTCGGCACACATAAAAGGTACATTGCGGCCGGCCATACTCACATGCATGTACGTTTCTCCAGTTCAGGTATCTCCATCGCCCCAATTGACACAGATTGGAGAGGAGTCGGTGCAGCCAATTGTGCAGGGTTGGACGGCGCAGAGCATGGCCACACAGCCGAGTTGTTGACTACGGTGCCCCGTGCATCTGCTGCCGGAATCACGACATCCGTGGACCCAGCCAGAGCAATCTAGGAAGCTGCCGGAGTTACGACATCGTCGATCCGATCCATGGCACCTGCTGAGTAACGACGACTGGAGTTTCATGCCCTGATGGAAGATTGAGATGCACTGTATTAAGGGGATTCAGATCGCGGAAGCACATCAGATGCAAAGTTACGTAACACGAATTTGAGAGAACAGCGTAGATAGATTTACCACCTGCACTGTAGACAGCAAAGGGGCAGGCCATGGCGGCGGCGCCGCGGCGGCATCATTACTCGTTAGTGCCCTACGTCATCGGCCTTGCCGGCGAAGTCGAACACGTCGACCAACGGAGGAGGAGCTGCTCGTCCCTGATGCTATCGAAGTTACGACATCCATGGAAGCCTGCCTGATCACATCTGGAGGTGGACAGCGGAGGAGCGTGATCGAGGCTACACGACCCGGAGTCGCCTGCAGCCCCGGATGCAATAAACATTGATTAATATCGCTAATGCCGTAACGATAGCCACTTGCAGCCGGGTCCTCCTGGGATGATGCCCTCACGAACTCATGATTAATGTCGCTAATAACACCGGGTCGAACATTCATGTCGACGTAATAATTGTCGCGCTCGGCTCGTAACGCCTGGCTCAACCGGGAACCATGTGCTCGGCTCGCCGTAATGGGGCCGAGGAGCCGAGGAAAAACCGGGACAGGCAGGAGGATCTGATTAATTTGGACGGTTGGATGGGGTGGCCACAGAATAAGCTATTCTATAGCCGGCCACAGAGTATACTCACCGTATATATATATATATATATATGTATATATATATATATATATATATATATATATATATATATATATATATATATATATATATATATATGCACAAGTATTGAGAACAAAGTCTTAAAGTTATACATACATAGAGAGAAGTACTCACTTGAAATTGTATGGCAAAAGAATGTAAGTCTTGCTTCTTTGTCTCTCCAGGTACAAGTATATATTGTCCATCGTCTCTAGTGGCTTACTGGCTACAGTTACGGCATTTACCATGCATGGATCCATGAAGCCGACATCATCATACGATTTTTCGCGGCATGTATGGATCTCCATCCTACATGACAAGAATAGATTGTTATTGTTGGAAATTATAATTAAGAAAGCAAGTATTGCGAGAATAGATCAGTGAAAGAAACTTACACAACCCAGCAGCTCATCAATGAGAGGTCTATGGCATCTTGACGGTACAACATATACACATCCTTGAAATCCAAAATCAAGAGACTATGCCCTTGGAAGTAATCACGGTCTTTTATCAAAACATTGAGCATCCGTCTACCCTTTTTTGACGCCTTCATGTACCACTCATGAAATCAAAACGCTTGAGTGGTTAGGGACTTCAAAGAATCTGGGGGCACCATTGGTTTGCCATATTCAAATTCCCAAATTTTCACTGGTGTTGCCTTAGGAATTTCGCCCGTACCCGTTAAAAGTTCTGCCGGTGAGAGGCCTGTTTGCGCGCACAACAACGCAAGTTGTTCGTCGTCATATTCCTGTTGCCCTTGTGTCCTCCTAGCCGAGCTCTGACCGACTTGTTTCTTCTTAGGAGTGGCCGCCTTCTTCACCGAGGATCCACTGCTGGCTTGTTGTTTCTGCTTATCGTAAGACTTTGCAAGCTGACGGTCGTAGTCAGAGGGCATGAATCTCTTCTGATTCGCCGCGCTCATTGTTCTGAAAAATGTCTTCGCTGTCGGATCTATGGGCACCGGCTTCTCTGGCTCATCTGGTTTGAAATGCTCTTTGACCTGGGCTGCAACCACCAAAGCAGTTTCCTCGGCAGTTTGGTCGTAAGGTAACTTCTTCCTTATGGCGGCCAACTTTTCTTCTTCGGTCGTAGGCTCTTTCTCCACCGTTTGGCGCTTCTGGCGAGTAGTCCACCGTGGGGGCGGAGCTTGGCGCTTTGGGGGATGCCGTGGTGGTGGAGGAGGAGACCTGTGTGAGCCGGCATCATCCTGACCTGGAGGTGGCAGCTCTGGGTCATCCTCGTCCCTTCTTGAAGGTGACAGTGGCTGCGGGGGATCCCTGGGTGGAGTAGCTGACGGCCCTTGACTGCTAAATTTGACGTAACGCTTCTTCCATAGAATGATACTGCCGTGGGCAGCATCTGCTAACGTCTTTTCTCCGTCGCCACCTGGGATGTCGAGCTCCAAGTCATCATATCCTTCACAAATCTGCTCGACCCCCACCTTGCAGTAGCCACTTGGAATCTGTGCCCCATGAATGGTCTGCCCTTGCTCCACCGGATAAGCCATACCGTAAGCCACCTTAGTGGATAAGTTCCGGCTTGGTATATGAAGCTCACATGGCGTACGCAGAGTGATTTCGTCCACTGGATAGCGAGCACTCTCGTCCCCGGCATCGGCAGGTGGGAGCTCCGTGGAAGCAACACTGCTGCGACGTTGGGAGGGCGGGCTAACACCATCAGCTGATCCACCAGCTGGTACAAGTACTATTCCCGGCACCGTCTGCCCTTGGCTCAGCAATGTCTGTAGCTGTCTAGACACCATGGCTGGGATGCCGGCCTTTGTCTCCCGAAGCTCTCTTTCCAAGTTCTCTACTCTTCTCTCTTGTGCGGCCTTAGAGCGGCTTCGACTCCTGTATGTGTCACTGTCCGCAGGGAATGCAGTCTTCCACGGGACTACGCCGACACCTCTAGCTCGTCCGGGATGTTCGGGGTTCCCCAGAGCCCTTGTTAGCTCGTCGTTTTCTCTGTCGGGAATGAATGTCCCATCGGCTGTCTCTTGAAGGACCTTAAGGATAGCAGCGGCCACCTCTTTTACCTCATCGCTGTATATAAGCGACCCATCGGAAAGATCCAGAGTGCCACCATGAGCGTAGTACCAATGCCTTGATCGCTCGGGCCAATTCATTGTCGCCGGCGTGATTCTCCTGGCAACCAAATCTTCTTCCATCTTGTCCCAGATAGGAATTTTCTTCTTATAGCCAGTTGGTCCAAGAGAGTGGAAGTATCGTTTCTTCGCGGCATTGATCCTATTCTGTCGCGAGTTCTTTTCACCTAACTCCGACCGCCTGTACTGCACGAAGGAATCCCAATGACCCCTCAGCTTTGGGTAATCATCAAAGTTGGGTGTCAGGTTCTTCTCGGCATATTTCTTGTACATGTTTTTCTTCCATGTTTGAAATGCAGTACACATCGTCTTTAGAGCCCAATTTTTGACTCTTGCCTCTGAACCTTGAGGCACCGCGAAATGTTCTTGCAGACTGGCCCATAGCATTTCTTTCTCTGATTGCGGCACGTATGTAGCATCATCGCTGGGTTTCCACCTCTGCAGGCTGATGGGCACGTGGTCTCTCACTAGAACACCACACTGATTGGCCATCTTTATAGCAGCTTTCTCTGGCGCAACTGGCCGACCATCTTCTGCCACATCAGTGATTACAAGTCTGTCCTCTAACTTCTTGGTCGGGCCACGTTTCGTCCTCTTCGATGATGAGGACCCAGAAGGCTGTGAGCCTGAGGGCTACACGTACGAGAAAGAAATGTATATATTAAGATTTCATGCTTGAACATATATATTCGATATTGACAATATGTATACATATATACCTCCTCGGCCCGAACACTTCCAGCGGCAGGTTCTTCCATGCCATCACCTGACATATTCAGGTATTGGCTGCCATCGTCACCACCTGCCTCCTCGTCGACGTCGAGAAGGTTTGTGGCACATGCACTGCCTTTTGCGATTTCTTCCATCATAATCACGTTCATTTCCTCTTCTGTCATTTTCATTTCGTCTTCCATCTATCAAATATACATGAAATAACAATTATATCAAATTCGATCAAATTCTATCAAATTCTACCAAATTCGATCAAATCCTATCAAATTCGATCAAATTCTATCAAATTCTATCAAATCATATCAAATCCTATCAAATCCTATCAAATTCGATCAAATCCTATCAAATCAGATCAAATTCTATCAAATTCTATCAAATCCGATCAAAATTCTATCAAATTCTATCAAATTCGATCAAATTCTATCAAATTCTATCAAATCATATCAAATTCTATCAAATCCTATCAAATTCTATCAAATCATATCAAATCCTATCAAATGTTATCAAATTCTATCAAATCCTATCAAATCCTATCAAATACTATCAAATCCTATCAAATCCTATCAAATTCGATCAAATCATATCAAATTCCATCAAACCCGATCAAATTCTATCAAATCCTATCAAATCATATCAAATTCTATCAAATTCTATCAAATCCAATCAAATTCTATCAAATTCTATCAAATTCGATCAAATTCTATCAAATCATATCAAATTCTATCAAATTCTATCAAATCCTATCAAATCCTATCAAATCCTATCAAATTCTATCAAATTCTATCAGAATCGATCAAATTCTATCAAATTCGATCAAATTCTATCAAATGAGTAATCATTTCTAAACTATAATTAGTAATCATTTCTAAATTGATAATAACTAAAAATCAGTATTTCTAAACTTTTCTTTCTTATAACAAAGTAATCATTTCTAAACTATAATCAGTAATCATTTCTAAATTGATAATAACTACAAATAAATATTTCTGATCTTTTCTTTCTTATAACAAAGTAATCATTTCTAAACTATAATTTGTAATCATTTCTAAATTGATAATAACTAAAAATCAATATTTCTAAACTTTTCTTTCTTATAACAAAGTAATCATTTCTAAACTATAATTAGTAATCATTTCTAAATTGATAATAACTAGAAATAAATATTTCTAATCTTTTCTTTCTTATAACAAAGTAATTATTTCTAAACTATAATTAGTAATCATTTCTAAATTGATAATAACTAGAAATAAATATTTCTAATCTTTTCTTTCTTATAACAAAGTAATCATTTCTAAACTATAATTAGTAATCATTTCTAAATTGATAATAACTAAAAATCAATATTTCTAAACTTTTCTTTCTTATAACAAAGTAATCATTTCTAAACTATAATTAGTAATCATTTCTAAATTGATAATAACTAGAAATCAATATTTCTAATCTTTTCTTTCTTATAACAAAGTAATCATTTCTAAACTATAACTAATAATTATTTCTAAATTGGCAATAACTAAAAATCTTATAATTACATAAAAAGGAGTAGTTGAATCCTGAAATTTGATACTATTAATGTAAATTCTAGATTCATATTTCTAAATATTTTCTAATAATCATTTCTAATATAGTATGATTCACACACACATGAAATAATGTAAATTCTAGATTCATATTTCTATAAATTACATGAAAAATCCTATAATTACATAAAAATCTTTTAATTACATAAGAAATCCTATAATTTTCAATAATTACATGACAAATCTTATAATTACATAAAATGCATAATTCACAATCCCCGCAATTCTATCAATGCACAATTCACAATGCGGCAAATCTATCAATGCACAATTCACACAATTCCAATAATTCACACAATGCACAATTCACAATCCCCTGCAATTCTATCAATGCACAATTCACAATGCGGCAATTCTATCAATACACAATTCACAGTCTCCTGCATGCAATTCACACACATACATGCACGTACACAGGGCCGGCGGCGATCGGGGGCGCGGAGGACCTTGGTGCAGCAGGGCGTCGGGGCAGCAGGGCGTCAGGGACCGGGGGCGTCGGGCGTCGGGGCCGGGGCAGCAGGGAGTCGGCC
>CM014276.1:62755892-62809823 GCA_004135705.1 Alloteropsis semialata
TCGGGCGTCGGCGACCAGGGGCGTCGGGGCGCGGCGGCGGAGCGAGACCGGGACGAGGAGGGGGCGTGGCGGCGGCGGCGGCGTGGAATGGAGAGTGTGGAGATCGTGCTAAGTGTGGGCGCGGCCGCGCGCTATATATGCCCAGCACCCATCGGTACCGGGTGATGTCACCACCCGGTACCAAAGGGCCTTTGGTACCGGGTGGTGACATCACCCGGTACCGAAGGTCTCTCCCTTTGGTACCGGGTGGTGACATCACCCGGTACCAAAGGGTGTTTTGCGCGCCAAATGAAAACCCTAAGGTACCGGGTGGTGTCCCAACCCGGTACCAAAGGGCCCCCGATTCAGTTTCCCGCTCTTCTTCCTTTTTAGTATATACTCTTTCTTTTCTTTTTAGTATTTATTATTTCATATATATACTATTTGCATAATTCTTTCTTCCTTTCTATCTTTTTAGTATATAATCTTTCTTCCTTTTTATCTTTTTAGTAAATACTATTTAGTATTTATAATTTATCTTTTTAGTATATTTTATTTAGTATTTCAAATTTAACTTGTTACACGCCATCTTTTTAGTACGTATTATATGACATATATATTATTTAGTATTTTCAATTAATTCCTTTATATTTAATATTTGAAATTTAAATCTTTTGTATGTATTGTTTGACATATCTACATGAAATAACAAAGTATACATCAACTATAATGATATATGAAATAATGTAAATCTAGATTCATATTTCTATATATATTTTATTTGGTATTAGTAATATATATTAACTCCTTTGATATTAGTAATATATATTAACTCTTTACTATTCTAGATTCATATTACTATTTAGTAATATATATTAACTCCTTTACATTACATATCATAACGCTTCAACTTATTTAGAATTACATAGCATCATCATGCTTCAACATAAGTACAATATTATGCTTGAACAGCAATAATCAGGGTCCCTGCACGCCATGCTTCTTCATGAGATAGAAATGATAGTTTATATCGATAATCTCGATGCCTAGGAACCTGTCGACATAATCAAGTGCATATATGTATGCACTATCCTGTGCCTTGTAACGTGAATCCAAGACCTCTCCATAAATTGTGATCTCAGCAGCATTGGCATGACTCAAGGTTATATTAGCTTGGAAACCACCATTAACTCGATAAGTGCGTCGTGTGTGCATACCCTAAGTTTCCAAGGACTTGATAAAGGACTGCACGTAGACCAGAACACGCATGCATGAATCCACAGTAGTAGTCATCCTACAATAAGATTAATAAAACATATTGTTACAGATAAAGATAGTTAAACTTTAATATAATTACACAACTAAAAATAAAACTAACTTACATAAATCGATTCATATGAAGGACTAATCCTTTTAGGCATCTGTGTCACGTCTGGCTCACCCGTCTCAAGAGCTTTCAACTTGAAGTAGCTGTAGTCCGGGAAACTCAATATGCTACCAAAATCCAAGGGCACGTTAGGAAGGAAACAAACAAGGTGTAGCGACTACGATTTATTCATGAAAGCCCATTACACTGTATTGCAGACGTCAACCATGGTGGCTCCTTACACAGACGTCTCAAGAGCTTTCAACTTGAAGTAGCTGTAGTCTGTTTCAGTTCGGGGATATAGTCAACACAGAACTCAATGACCTCCTCTATTCTGTATCCCTTGGCGATGCATCCTTCTGGAAGAGAACGGTTACGAACATATTTCTTTAGAATAGCCATGAGCCTCTCAAAAGGATACATATTGTGTAGGAATACAAGACCAAGAATACCAATCTCTTTGACAACATGGACCAGGAGATGCGTCATAATATTAAAGAAAGACGGAGGAAATATCATCTCAAGGCTGACAAGGCTTTGTGCCACATCATCCTGCAGCTTTGCTAGATTAGTGGGATCGATTGCCTTCTGGTCGATTGCATTGAGAAAGGCGCATAGCTTCACAATAGTTGTTCGGACATTAACGGGTAGAATTCCCCTCAGCGCCACCGGAAGCAATTGTGTGAGCAGCACATGGCAGTCATGGGACTTGAGGTGTACGAATTTCTTCTCTTTCATATTTATCAGACTCTTTACATTCGATGAGTAGCCGGACGGGTCCTTAATACTGTTCAAGCAATCAAACATGCTGGTCTTCTCCTCCTTGCTTAGAGTGTAGCTAGCAGGACGCAAGTTCCAACGCCCTTTCTCTCTTTTCTCAGGATACAGGGGATCTCGTTGTTTCATACGTTTCAGGTCCTGTCGTGCTTCAAGCGTATCTTTTGACTTTCCGTAAGTACCAAGGAACCCTAGCACGTTTACGCAAAGATTTTTCGTCAGGTGCATCACATCAATTGCGTGGCGTACATCTAAGATCTCCCAATATGGTAGGTCCCAGAATATTGACTTTTTCTTCCACATGGGCGCCTTTCCATTTTCACTTGCCGCTGGCTGGCTGCCAGGTCCCTTCCCAAAGACCACCTTCACATCTTTTACCATAGCAAATACATATTTTCCATCCCGATGCTTTGGTTTGCTACGACCTTCCGCCTCAAAATGCTTTCCTTTCTTTCTTAGCGGATGTTTCTCAGAAAGGAATCGACGATGGCCCATATACACACACTTTCTACAATGTTTCAGGTAAATGCAGTCGGTGTGTTCTAGGCAATGTGTGCATGCTTTGTATCCCTTGTTTGACTGTCCCGACAGGTTACCAAGTGCAGGCCAATCATTGATGGTCACAAACAGTAATGCTCGTAGGTTAAATTCCTCTTGCTTTTGCTCATCCCACGCCTTTACACCATCTTTGCCCCACAACAACAAAAGTTCCTCAATCAGTGGCCTTAGATACACATCAATGTCATTGCCAGGCTGCTTTGGCCCTTGGATTAGCACTGGCATCATAATGAACTTCCGCTTCATGC
Source organism: Alloteropsis semialata (assembly GCA_004135705.1). Taxonomy (NCBI): domain Eukaryota; kingdom Viridiplantae; phylum Streptophyta; class Magnoliopsida; order Poales; family Poaceae; genus Alloteropsis; species Alloteropsis semialata. Next base: position 62,758,821 of record CM014276.1, read on the forward strand.
ACATCCACGGAGGAAGGTTGTACATACAAAGAGTCACGGGCCAAGTGTGTGGCTACTGCTCATATCACCGAAAGGATTCATGCCATCCGTACTCAAACCAAATCTTATGTTCCTTGCATCTTCTGCGAAGTCTGGGAACGCTCTGTCGATTTTTCTCCATTGCGACCCATCAGCGGGGTGTCTCAACATATTGTCTTCCCTCCGATCCTCTTTGTGCCACCGCAGCAATTTAGCATGCTCTTTGTTTCTGAACAAGCGCTTCAGACGTTGTATTATAGGGAAATACCACATCACCTTGGCAGGGACTCTTTTCTTGGGGGGCTCTCCCTCAACATCACCAGGGTCGTCTCGCCTGATTTTATACCGCGAACAATTGCAAACCGGACAGGCGTCCAAAGATTCGTACGACTTGCCCCGATAAAGGATACAATCATTGGGACATGCGTGTATCTTTTGTACTTCCAGTCCTAGAGGGCAAACGATTTTTCTTGCTTCGTATGTTGTTTCGGGCAATGTGTTGCCCTCTGGAAGCATCTTCTTTATCATTTTCAATATCTCTCCAAACCCTTTGTCAGACAAGCCATTAGTTGCCTTCCATTGCAACAGTTCCAGTGTGGTACCCAATTTTTTCTGGTCCTCTTTGCAATCTGGGTACAACAATGTTTTGTGGTCCTCCAACAAACGCTTCATCTTCTCCCGCTCTTTCGCACTTTCGCAGGTCTTTCTCTTCATCACGGATCATGCCACCTAAGGCGTCATCATCCTCATCTTCTGCAACTGCTTCACCCTCGCCCATTGCTGTATCATCTGCAAAGGCACCGTATTGTGCAAAGTCCGGGATGTTGTCGTCACCTTCTTCATCACCTTCTTCAAAGAATATCCCTGCTTCGCCGTGTTTGGTCCAACAGATATAGTTAGGCATGAAACCACTCATAAGCAAGTGTGTGTGGACCACCTTCTTCGAGATGTGATAATCCTTCTTATTCTCACAGACCTTGCATGGACAACATGTAAAACCCGAGGTCGAGTTAGCCTCTGCCGCGTCGAGGAATTGATGAACGCCATTAATGAAGTCAGATGAGCGTCTATCCGCGTTGTACATCCATTGCCGATTCATCTATTCACAAAATACAATGAAAAATTCATCCCCAATTTCTAAAGTTCGTAATAAACCTAAATAAGAATATCATATATAATCTCTAAAAATCTTAATAACCGTAAACATCAACATCATTTGATGCCACCACAAAGATGTTACACAACCACATTCCAAATCATCAACGTGTTACTTTTGCTCATCTCAAAAAAAAATTCAAGGAGTGATTTGCCTCAGATACGTTGTCTTTCATTTGACCTTGAACTTGGAGCATAAGAAACATTACAGGTGGTAACAAAATTGGTTCATGGTAGGCATGGAACCATGAGACACACCCAGCCCAACCATCACAACCGATCCGTTGCTTGGGCATGGATGTGTCCCATGGTTTGATGACAACCATGAGAAGCATAACTATACAATACAAGCTCAAGCTCAAGGTCATCATATGTTACCCAGCTAGAAAACTAGGTAAAATTTGATATCATCATAGACATGCCAAGAGTTGGATTGTTTTAGTTCAAGATATTGACAACCATGAGAAGTAAAATTGAATTTAAAATCTAACTAAATAAGAATATCATTTATAATCTCAAAAAATCCTAATAACCCTAAATATCAACGTCATTTGAAGCCTCTAAAAAGATGTAATTCTAAATTTCGTAATAAGCCTAAATATGAATTTCATTTATAATCTCTAAAAATCCTAATAACCCTAAATATGAATATCATTTAGAATATCTAAAAATCATAATAAGCATAAATATGAAAATCATTTAAAGTTTCTACAAATAATCCAAAAATCTAAACAATGTCTAAAAATTTGTGCATCATCTCTACACATGCAACAACTAACTATATAGTGATTCTCTATTACAAATTCATAATAAAAATGAAGATTCAATCTAAAATCTCTTATTTCAATCCATTCCACAAAACACAAATTACTCAAAACATAGAGCATGAAATAGACCATACTAAACGTCAAAAGAGAGAGGATGAAGTTGCTAACTTCTAGCGGACTTGGTTTGCAAAATCTCTAAAAGTTATAGAAAAATTGGGCATGAGCTCCCCCAACTCGAGCTCAATGGAGGATGAAGAAATGAGCCATGGCTCGGGCTGGGGGAGGAAGAAGGGGATTTATACGCAGAGCCCCTTTGGTACCGGTTGGTGGCACCATCCGATACCAAAGGGGGCCACTTTGGTACCGGTTGGTGTCACCAACCGGTACCAAAGGCATCGAGGCTCATTGGTACCGGTTGGTGACACCAACCGGTACCAATGTTGCCTCATAGGTACCGGGTGGTGCCACGATCCGGTACTAATGAGCTCACAGAATTATTGACCGTTGGACCCGGTACCAATGCATGCATTAGTACCAGACGGCGAGTTCTCCGGTAGTGACGTCCCCGCCGTCGTCCACACGCTCGCACCTGGAGGCGAGGAGCACGACGGGCGGCAGACAAGCGCCCCCTCCCACTTCTTCCGCGACGGAATGGCGGAGCTGGCAATCGCCAGCCTCATCAACCTGCTCGAGTCGCCGCCGCGCCGCCGCTTCCGTCTGAGGCGCAAGGGTAGAGTAGCACGCTTCGACAAACCCTTCCTCCGACAGGTGGCCGGCAACACCAAGCCCATCATGAAGGAAGACGGCGTCGACCACGAGGAGCCATCCGTGTCCTCGCCCGTGGCCGAGGTTAGTCTCTGAACTCTGAAGAAGGGAAGATGTGGCTGCAGTTTTCTGTTTGGATGAACTGATCGATATCTCATCTCGTTGAGCACAAGTGCTAGGCAGGTTAATTAGCATGTTTGGGTGTTCAATTCAGTAGGGCGCATTGTTTTGCAAACCTGCGTGTAAACTTCCTGTTATGCTGTTGAAAATTGGAATCCATCCCAGGCACTAGTATAGCAGTAATTTAGTGAGATTATTTTTGCATAGTTTTTAATAGTGGAAGCATGTGGATTCTGGAGATGATTCTTCGTTGGTGATGCCAATTTCCTGGTTATTTTGTGACCATCGATGGGATCCTTTGTGTCTGCATTTTTCCTACGTGTTAGAGTATGTGCGGTTTGATTTTGAACCTTGGCATGCAAGATTCCATGCCCTGCCTCTGATTCCAACATTCATTCCAATCGTGGACACTTTTACTCCTCACTCTATAACTACGTTGCTGCAGCAACTCATTTCTTTGGCTTGCGTAGATTTGGTCAGAGAGTAACTGATGCCACGGCAGCAATTTGAGTTTTTGACTTTCTGTGCTATATTCTTTCAGATTTGTGGCCTGATTTTCAGTAGCTAATTTGTCAGTGATCATGATGCATTACGAATAGGCCTTTCAGAATTTTGGTTTGGACTTCAGTAGCTGATCTGTTCGGTTTAAGACAACATTTCTATTAGATATCGATTGCATTTGTGCTAGTTCCTGATTTAGTGATTATGGTGTGCTTTGGGGCTAACCACTTGCTGCTTGTGACATGTTGCTGGTGCTCGGGAATCACAAGGTCGAGGTTGAGACTCCAGAAATGGCAAAGCCGGCAGGCGGCAGCAGTTGAGTCTCACTGAAGGAGTTCTGATCGTTTTTGAGGAATTAAATGTAAGTATCTTTGGGGGAAGCCGCAGCAGTTGAGTCTCACTGAAGGAGTTCGGATTGTCTTTGGGGAAACAAATGTAAATGCTTCTTTGGTCTCCTCAGAAATAGTATTGGACCAACAACTCGTCATGAAAACTATGTGTTCTGCGTCAAGCTCTTAGAACCTTAATCTGGACGAAAATTGAATGGTTACTGTAACCATTTGCGATGATTTGGTATTGTTGATTACATTTCCTTTTGGTGCCTATGTGAACCTTGAGTTGATCCTTAGATTCCAGTGGTGGGTATGTTCAGTTATGATTGCTGGATAATGAATTAGCACTCACTATGTGATCCTGTTCTGGAATTTAACTAATGCAAGTTTGTGGGAAAATGCAATTCTGATCCATTGGATTGTAGGAGATTAGGATGTTTTTTTTTTACATTCTTGAACATGATTAACATCTTGTAAGAAAGTTCAGTTCCTTTGCTCTATGTGAATATGTTCAGATAGAATCACATAAAAGTAGGCCACATTTGTGCATGTTTGATTCTGAACTGCTTTATGTTCAAGCTGTGACCAACAATGATTGAGTTGTTGCAAATAGCCATGCAAGGAGATATGGCAGCAATAGATTTATAGGTGTTATTTTTATTTATCACAAACGTGGCATCAATGCGAGATGGTTACTGAGGTAATCTTGAATTTAGAAATCAGATGCTCTGCTGATCATGATGTTCAGAAACTCTCCAGTCTGATGCATTCTCATGAGAGTCACATGGTTCTTGCTAATGAAAACCAATTTGCATCAGATTTGACTCTTCACCGAGATAGTAGTTGTTGCAGCCTTGCAAGCAAGGATAGGGTACTTGATCTGGTCACATATTTCTGGAAGAGAGAGCAGATGAATTTCCCTGGGCTATCTCCATCACAAGGAAAATGCAGAGTTAGAATAGAACTGTACTGTACATAGCTGGTGCCTGGTGCTGTAGTTGCTCACCTATTAGTCACACAGGTGCTTAGCATCTTGCTACCAGAATACCAAGGGTTATGCATGCACTTGGTCAGCAGTGATGCTTTTCAGTTTTCAGTTGGGGTGGAAATTCAAAAGGCTTGAATTGAACGAAAACAACAAACCTCTTGAGCAATGCAAATTGATGGTACATCCTGTTGATCCTCTGTGCTTGCAAGTGAGACAAATTCGCGTCAGGTTTGGCTTTTTCTTAAATAAAGCATGATTACATGATATTGTTTACTTGGATCAGGAACGATCAGGAAGACTTCATATATGATGAATTGGGGTGGGTGGGGGGCGCGAGATGAAAATCTATTGAATACCGTATAAAACTAGTACAAACTACTATGGTTAAAAATAAACTTGTATTGGATAGCTGAGTCACCAATCTTTATGAACCTGATGTGGAATTGCCCTTGATTCATCCTGTTTTTTTTTGGTGCCTTCTCCAAATTCAGGCAAGGAAGAAAATAGCATTTAGCTCCTCTGACTACTTCTATTTGATTGCTGACTGAGTCTTCTAGCAAGATGGGTAATTGCCCTCCATTCCTTCTGAAATTTTTGTCTTCTGCAAATCTCGGGAAAGGAAAATAGCATTTAACTCCTCCATGAGGGTAGGGCAGCTTTGAGCTAAATACTCTATCTCCTCGACATCCATGAACCCAAGCGGAGCTGCTGAAGACCTGAGGAAATTGAAGCATGCCTCCTTAAGACCATAGCAGTTGTGCTTCTCCGCTAGCGCCAGGATAATTGCCACAGAGCCTGCATCGATGTGTTTACGCAGCCTAGCTTCACAGATCAGTTTTAGCCTTTGCATGCAGTACTTGTCGGCTGCAACAAGCAAATGCTGAGACATTGCAGACTCGTCTTCCTGCTCCATCTCCGGCCATGAATCAGTGTATATAAAACTAAGCATGGCCTTGAACACCTGTGCCTCCATATCATCTATCTGTATGGTGTTTGTAACGATACCGTCCTTCATCGGGCTGTAGAGCTCCGCGTTGAAGATTGGCGACCGTGCCGCAAGCACCAGCCGGTGCGCAACAAACGTCTCCCCTCCAACTCGGAATTCAACGTCGGCGCCCTCATTTGAAAGGAGGAGGCTAGCAAGATGTTGGTGTATGTCAGATGGTGGCACCAGAACAGCCGGTGTTTCCTTGACTACATGTATCTGGACCCTGACGCTGAAGCTATCATCCTTCAGATGCTCTGGTTGCTCCAAGATTTCCCTCTTGATGAACTTGTTGTATCCAAAAGCACTACCGTCCGAGAAGTTTTTCATCATGGTAGTGTTGCAACAGTATGGTACCGGATTCTTATCTTGGTCGAGCAGGCTAAATGTAAACATGGCCACCTCATCAACAGCATCTTCAAGAGCGAGAAAGAGTGAGATAAAATCGGAATCGCCGTCTCTCCCTTTGGGTCTATAATCCATACGCCAGCTATGACCTCCCGCACGAAACGGGGGAGACTCGAACGACCATCCGCAGCTTAAAGATCTCGAGTACCCGTTTATCTTGAGAGTATGGTAGTCTCGTAGGGAGAAGATGGTGGTGGTGGAGCACGGTGGCTGGTCGGTTTTAGTGGCGAAGCGTAAATGACAGCCGGCCGGTCGTCTGGGCGCTATTGCTGTTGAAGCGAGGCTACCACACGTCGGAGGAACGGACCGATCTGATCTCTTGCCTTCTCGTGATGAAGAGTACCTTTTTTTCTCTGCCTTTTAGTTTCTCTCTCTATATATGTAGTCTCTGCTACCAAAATAAGTTGGGAGAGTGTGACCTGGTTTAATTGCTACGTGTGGACCAAGAACTCCCTAGTTACGAGTTGCAACTGCTTGCTAACATAAGATTGAGTTGGAGACGGATAGCTTAATTCATGTTGAGCTTTTTATGTTTTTGGCCCCGTTTGGAATGGAGTATTTTCATAGGAAAAGCATATGAAACAAAAACGGAGGAAAGGTTTGGAGAGAAGGCATTTGGATCAAAGGATTCATCGATTCCTTTCCTAAGGAATACTGTTGCATGCTTGTGATTTCAAAGGAAAAAAAGAATCCAGTCCAAGCTCTTGGCTTCGTTTCCTTCACGAAGTACGAGGCAACCATGCACGTTGAAGCAGTTAAGTGTGCCATTAGTGCCTGCACTATCGCTAGCACTGAAAAGGCCTGTTTAGTTCGGTGAGAGAACTTTGCGAAATTTACGGTAGCAATTTTAAACCGAAGATTAGGAGGACTAAATATGATTTAATTATAAAACTAATTACACGGATGGGCGAAAAATCACGAGACGAATCTATTAAGTCTAATTAATCCGTCATTAAAGATTGTTTACTGTAGCACGACATTGTCTAATTATGGCCTAATTAGACTTAATAGATTCGTCTCACAATTTCACCCGGGGTTATAAAATGGGTTTTGTCAGTTATCCACATTTAATACTCCTAATTAGTATCCAAACATTCAAATTTACTGTAACGACGAAAAAAATTGGCAAACTTGTGAGAACTGTAGCACCAAGTATTCAATTATATGCTACTGCCAAAATGGTGAGCTACTATTTGCAAGGAAATGACATGTGGGGGTCATGTGTTGGGTGGGCCCACATGCAAATAGGAGGTCATTTGTGATGAAGTGTTACGTACAATTATAAACAACTTGAACTGATGTACTTTGGGTTTTACATTAATTCTACTATGTTTGTATTCCTGTATAATAGAATCCTGCGTTCCAAACACCTCTTCCTATTGTTTTCCTGTGTTTTTCCAATCCTCTGTTTTGACACTGCATCCCTATCCATTTCCTACGTTTTTTCCTTTCCTGTGTTTTTTATTCCTCCGTTCCAAACAGGCCCTCAGTTTTTTTTGGACTACATAGAAGAGCTCTTTGTAGCATTTCTGTTTTCGAAACACCGGTACAACGCATATGCTCACACACGTGCATGACACCCACCCCTACGAAGAAATGATGCTTTGTTTTGCAGCCCAAATGCCCCAATAGCGTGTATTAACCTATTATTTAGGACACTCTTACTTAGGCCAAACTTTTCTATTAGGTACTAGAGAAACACTGGAGAACACCCTACAATGTACAATATAACGTCAACATGCAGAAGTCATACTTTGGGTGTATATTAAAAAATAATTGTTACACAAAAAGTATATTCCATGGCAAAAACAAAATATTCATGCACCCTCTTGAATACTTCCTCTGTGTTTTTTTTACATATCGCATTAGATTTGTTCTAAGTCAAACTTGTGTAATCTTGAGCAAATTTATTAAAAAAAATATAACAACTATATTGCCCAACATATATACTATCGAAATATATATTCTATCTAGGATTCAATGAAACAAAGTTGGATATGTATCAAAATATATATTATCAATTTATTTTTTTTATGAACTCGGTCAAAGTTGAATTTAGGACAAATTTACGATATATAAATAAAAACAGAGGGCGTACTACTTAATATCTATAGTTACATCGATGGCTTCAACACACTTGCAACTCCAGTCATCTTCAAGGACCTTGAAAATTTGGTCCTTTGTAATAGTAGGGCAAAGCGAGACAAGATGGTCGAATCGAAGCTCTTGGGTCTTCCGCGCTGCAAGCAATGTTTCCCGAGCTCGAAGCAGAGTTGCCGTGGAGCCAATGAAATCGAAGCATGCCTCCTTGAGAGCTGCACATTGGTGCTTGTCTGCTAGATACAATATGTCTTCAACAGAGTTCCAATCAATGAGGTTGCACAGCCTATATTCGCACATCAACTTTAGCCTCTGCAGTCCATACTGATCCGCGGCGACAAGCAAACGTTGAGACATCGCTGACTCTTGTTTACTGTCCATCTCTGGCCATGTGTCTGTGTATATGAAAGTAAGCATAGCCTTGAACACTCGTGGCTCCATATCATCTATTCGTATTACCGTAGTTGTGGGCTCCTTGTTCGGGCCAATAAGCTCTGCTTTGAAGACCGGTGACCGAGCCCCAAGCAAGATCCGGTGCGCAGCAAACGTCTCCTCGCCGACTCGGAATTCAACATCGGTGTGCTCTTTTCTTGAGAGGAGATCATGACCGAGATGGTGGCGCATGTCAGATGGTGGCAGCACGGTAGATGGCGCTTCATTGACAACACGTAGATCAACCCTAACTGCAAAGTTGTCATGTCTGAGACGCTTCAGTAACATCCCCAACGTTTGACTTCTGACGAATCTTTCATATCCATAAGATGATCCTGGTGCCGAGAAGGTGGCCATGGTGGCGGCGGAGATAAGCCCTCTATGTAAGGGTTGTTTCAGCAGGTACGGGTCGAGAATACTGAATTTTACCTCTGCATTCACGGGCCTAGCAACAACATCGTCGACAAGAAAAACACACAGAGAGATGAAATCTTGGTTACTCATGTTGGTTCCCCTGGGGTAGTAGCCGATTTTCCAGGCATGGCGTCCGGCGCGGAAGGGGCCTGACGAGAAGCAAGGCGTGCCACAGATTTTGTCAAAGGTTCTTGAGTACCCGTCGATCCTTAGGACGTGCACTACCAGAGAACCCGCCATCCATCCACCGTAATTGGTCACGGATGGAAAGGACCCGGTACCAATGGAAGCATTGGTACCGGGTCCAACGGCCAATAATTCTGCGAGCTCATTGGTACTGGGTGGTGGCACCACCCGGTACCTATATGGCCACATTGGTACCGGTTGGTGTCACCACCCGGTACCAAAGGCTCCATTGGTACCGGGTGGTGACACCAACCGGTACCAATGTGACCCCCTTTGGTACCGGATGGTGCCACCAACCGGTACCAAAGGGGCTCTGCGTATAAGTCCCCTTCTTCCTCCCCCAGCCCGAGCCATGGCTCATTTCTTCATCCTCCATTGAGCTCGGGTTGGGGGAGCTCATGCCCGATTTTTCCATAACTTTTGGAGATTTTGCAAACCAAGTCCGCTAGAAGGTTAGCAACTTCATCCTCTCTCTTTTGACGTTTAGTATGGTCTATTTCATGCTCTATGTTTTGAGTAATTTGTGTTTTGTGGAATGGATTGAAATAAGAGATTTTAGATTAATCTTCATTTTTATTATGAATTTGTAATAGAGAATCACTATATAGTTAGTTGTTGCATGTGTAGAGATGATGCACAAAATTTTTAGACATTGTTTAGATTTTTGGATTATTTGTAGAAACTTTAAATGATTTTCATATTTATGCTTATTATGATTTTTAGATATTATAAATGATATTCATATTTAGGGTTATTAGGATTTTTAGAGATTATAAATGAAATTCATATTTAGGCTTATTACGAAATTTAGAATTACATCTTTTTAGAGGCTTCAAATGACGTTGATATTTAGGGTTATTAGGATTTTTTGAGATTATAAATAATATTCTTATTTAGTTAGATTTTAAATTCAATTTTACTTCTCATGGTTGTCAATATCTTGAACTAAAACAATCCAACTCTTGGCATGCCTATGATGATATCAAATTTTACCTAGTTTTCTAGCTGGGTAACATATGATGACCTTGAGCTTGAGCTTGTATTGTATAGTTGTGCTTCTCATGGTTGTCATCAAACCGTGGGATACATCCATGCCCAAGCAAAGAATCGGTTGTGATGGTTGGGCTGTGTGTGTCCCACGGTTCCATGCCTACCATGAACCAATTTATTTTACCACCTGTAATATTTCTTATGCTCCAAGTTCAAGGTCAAATGAAAGACAACATATCTGAGGCAAATATTTTTTTGAGATGAGCAAATATTAATCACTCCTTCAAATTTTTTTTTGAGATGAGCAAAAGTAAGACGTTGATGATTTTGGAATGTGGTTGTCGGCCATCGTGCCCTTGGTTTGTCGCAGGTTTTGGAAACCTCCCGATGCAGGGGAGGTGCTGTCAAAATTTTTAGAGATTATAAAAGATATTCTTGTTAAGGCTTACTATAAATGATGTTGATGTTTACGGTTATTAAGATTTTTAGAGATTATATATGATATTCTTATCTAGGTTTATTACGAACTTTAGAAATTCATATTGGGGGATGAATTTTTCATTGTATTTTGTGAATAGATGAATCGGCAATGGATGTACAACGCGGATAGACGCTCATCTGACTTCATTAATGGCGTTCATCAATTCCTCGACGCGGCAGAGGCTAACTCGACCTCGGGTTTTATATGCTGTCCATGCAAGGTCTGTGAGAATAAGAAGGATTATCACATCTCGAAGAAAGTGGTCCACACACACACTTGCTTATGAGTGGTTTCATACCTAACTATATCTGTTGGACCAAACACGGTGAAGCGGGGATATTCTTTGAAGAAGGTGATGAAGAAGGTGACGACAACATCCCGGACTTTGCACAATACGGTGCCTTTGCAAATGATACAGCAATGGGCGAGGGTGAAGCAGTTGCAGAAGATGAGGATGATGACGCCTTAGGTGGCATGATCCGTGATGAAGAGAAAGACTGCGAAAGTGCGAAAGAGCGGGAGAAGATGAAGCGTTTGTTGGAGGACCACAAAACATTGTTGTACCCAGATTGCAAAGAGGACCAGAAAAAAATGGGTACCACACTGGAACTGTTGCAATGGAAGGCAACTAATGGCTTGTCTGACAAAGGTTTTGGAGAGATACTGAAAATGATAAAGAAGATGCTTCCAGAGGGCAACACATTGCCCGAAACAATATACGAAGCAAGAAAAATCGTTTGCCCTCTAGAACTGGAAGTACAAAAGATACACACATGTCCCAATGATTGTATCCTTTATCAGGGCAAGTCGTACGAATCTTTGGACGCCTGTCCGGTTTGCAATTGTTCGCGGTATAAAATCAGGCGAGACGACCCTGGTGATGTTGAGGGAGAGCCCGCCAAGAAGAGAGTCCCTGCCAAGGTGATGTGGTATTTCCCTATAATACAACGTCTGAAGCGCTTGTTCAGAAACAAAGAGCATGCTAAATTGCTGCGGTGGCACAAAGAGGATCAGAGGGAAGACAATATGTTGAGACACCCCGCTGATGGGTCGCAATGGAGAAAAATCGACAGAGCGTTCCCAGACTTCGCAGAAGATGCAAGGAACATAAGATTTGGTTTGAGTACGGATGGCATGATCCTTTCGGTGATATGAGCAGTAGCCACAGCACTTGGCCCGTGACTCTTTGTATGTACAACCTCCCTCCGTGGATGTGCATGAAGCGGAAGTTCATTATGATGCCAGTGCTAATCCAAGGGCCAAAGCAGCCTGGCAACGACATTGATGTGTATCTAAGGCCACTGATTGAGGAACTTTTGTTGTTGTGGGGCAAAGATGGTGTAAAGGCGTGGGATGAGCACAAGCAAGAGGAATTTAACCTACGAGCATTACTGTTTGTGACCATCAATGATTGGCCTGCACTTGGTAACCTGTCGGGACAGTCAAACAAGGGATACAAAGCATGCACACATTGCCTAGAACACACCGACTGCATTTACCTGAAACATTGTAGAAAGTGTGTGTATATGGGCCATCGTCGATTCCTTTCTGAGAAACATCCGCTAAGAAAGAAAGGAAAGCATTTTGAGGCGGAAGGTCGTAGCAAACCAAGGCATCGGGATGGAAAATATGTATTTGCTATGGTAAAAGATGTGAAGGTGGTCTTTGGGAAGGGACCTGGCAGCCAGCCAGCGGCAAGTGAAAATGGAAAGGCGCCCATGTGGAAGAAAAAATCAATATTCTGGGACCTACCATATTGGGAGGTCTTAGATGTCCGCCACGCAATTGATGTGATGCACCTGACGAAAAATCTTTGCGTAAACATGCTAGGGTTCCTTGGTACTTACGGAAAGTCAAAAGATACGCTTGAAGCACGACAGGACCTGAAACGTATGAAACAACGAGATCCCCTGCATCCTGAGAAAAGAGAGAAAGGGCGTTGGAACTTGCGTCCTGCTAGCTACACTCTAAGCAAGGAGGAGAAGACCAACATGTTTGATTGCTTGAACAGTATTAAGGTCCCGTCCGGCTACTCATCGAATGTAAAGAGTCTGATAAATATGAAAGAAGAAGAAATTCGTACACCTCAAGTCCCATGACTGCCATGTGCTGCTCACACAATTGCTTCCGGTGGCGCTGAGGGGAATTCTACCCGTTAATGTCCGAACAACTATTGTGAAGCTATGCGCCTTTCTCAATGCAATCGACCAGAAGGCAATCGATCCCACTAATCTAGCAAAGCTGCAGGATGATGTGGCCCAAAGCCTTGTCAGCCTTGAGATGATATTTCCTCCGTCTTTCTTTAATATTATGACGCATCTCCTGGTCCATGTTGTCAAAGAGATTGGTATTCTTGGTCCTGTATTCCTACACAATATGTATCCTTTTGAGAGGCTCATGGCTATTCTAAAGAAATATGTTCGTAACCGTTCTCTTCCAGAAGGATGCATCGCCAAGGGATACAGAACAGAGGAGGTCATTGAATTCTGTGTTGACTATATCCCCGAACTGAAACCGATTGGGCTACCTGAGTCACGCCATGAGGGGAGACTACTTGGAAAGGGCACGTTAGGAAGGAAACAAACAAGGTGTAAAGACTACGATTTATTCATGAAAGCCCATTACACTGTATTGCAGTCGTCAACCATGGTGGCTCCTTACATCGAGGAGCACAAGACTATAATATGCTACCAAAATCCAAGAAAGTCTGACAAGTGGATTACACGCCATCACATAGAAACTTTCGCTGGTTGATTGCGACAAAAGCTCATGGGTAACGAGACAATACATACACAGCTGGCGTATTTGGCAAGGGGACCATCATCCTCATTCTTGACGCTCCAAGGCTATGACATAAATGGGTATACATTTTACACGAGAGCCCAAGACGACAAAAGCACCAACCAAAATAGTGGTGTCTGTATAGATGCCTATGACAACAAAGGGAACAGGGACTCATATTATGGCCAGGTAGAGGAGATCTGGGAACTAGATTATGGACCTTTGAAATGACCTTTGAAAATACCACTTTTTCGGTGCAAATGGGTGAAACTTACAAGTGGAGGTGTTACTATAGACCGCTACGGCATGACAACTGTGGATCTCAACAAAATTGGGTATGTAGACGAACCATTCGTGCTCGCCAAGGATCTCAACAAAATTGGGTATGTAGACGAACCATTCGTGCTCACCAAGGATGTGCATCAAGTGTTTTATGTGAACGACATGTCTACCAAACCCAAGACGGGGACTCTGCAAACAAACAACTCCGAACTTTATCCAAAACGGCACATAGTTCTCACAGGGAAAAGAAAAATCGTGGGTGTCGAGGACGTCACCGATGAAGATGATTGTAATAGGTGTGACGAGGTGTCTCCGTTCAGTGTGGAGGATGACACAAGCATCCTGTTGGCCAATGAAGATGCTCCTTACGCTCGCAACGATCATAACGAAGGCACTCTTGTAAAGAAAACAATTATTGCTGTTCAAGCATAATGTTGTACTTATGTTGAAGCATGATGATGCTATGTAATTCTAATTATATTGAAGCATTATGGTATGTAATGTTGGCCAAATTTGATTTTGTCTTATACTTCTTGATAAGTATTTACTAGTTTTGTTAAATTGACTTGTAATATATTACGGTTTACTTTGGTTAGTATCATGCCGAGACAGCGTCAGGCAGCTAGACGTGGTGGCTTTGTTACTAATATGCCACCTACCATCCCGATTCGAGAGGCTCACGAGCCTGGATGGTCGACAACACAACAAGTTGATCATGTCCCAATTCCCACACCTCAGCAACTTCGCTACAATATGGTAATATAGATAATCCTCTGCAAGTTGCATTTGAATGTAATCACTATGTCACTGAGAATAGAAATTATTAATAATGCAGATCATTAATCCAATTACATGGCTAAAAGATGCAAACATCGGTCAATCAAGTCCTTTGGTATTAAGAGAAAATGTGACCGAAAATACTGGTAGGGTTATGATCTCTGTTAGCATTCAACAAAATGCCACCCGTGACCCAAATCCTGGTGACATGGTTATTATCCACGTTCATTCTGGCGCGTGGCAGCAAGACCATGTGGCCTCGTGTGATGCTGTGAGGCAAGCATTAGCCCAAATAGAAAGTCAAACTGGCCACGTTTTTCCGGACTACAGCTACTTCAAGTTGAAAGCTCTTGAGACGGGTGAGGCAGACGTGACACAGATGCCTAAAAGGATTAGTCCTTCATATGAATCGATTTATGTAAGTTAGTTTTATTTTTAACTGTGTAATTATATTAAAATTTAACTATCTTTATCTGTAACAATATGTTTTATTAATCTTATTGTAGGATGACTACTACTGTGGATTCATGCATGCCTGTTCTGGTCTACGTGCAGTCCTTTATCAAGTCCTTGGAAACTTAGGGTATGCACACACGACGCCAGGGGCTTATCGAGTTAATGGTGGTTTCCAAGCTAATATAACCTTGAGTCATGCCCATGCTGCTGAGATCACAATTTATGGAGAGGTCTTGGATTCACGTTACAAGGCACAGGATAGTGCATACATATATGCACTTGATTATGTCGACAGGTTCCTAGGCATCGATATTATCGATATAAACTATCCTTTCTATCTCATGAAGAAGCATGGCGTGCAGGGACCCTGATTATTGCTGTTCAAGCATAATGTTGTACTTATGTTGAACCGTGATGATGCTATGTAATTCTAATTATGTTGAAGCGTTATGGTATGTAATATAAAGGAGTTAATATATATTACTAAATAGTTGATAGTTGTTAGTTGATGTATACTTTATTATTTCATATATAGGACAGAGAAAACGACGAGCTAACAAGGGCTCTGGGGAACCCCGAACATCCTGGACGAGCTAGAGGTGTCGGCGTAGTCCCGTGGAAGGCTGCATTCCCTGCGGACAGTGACACATACAGGAGTCGAAGCCGCTCTAAGGCCGCACAAGAGAGAAGAGTAGAGAACTTGGAAAGAGAGCTTCGGGAGACAAAGGCCGGCATCCCAGACATGGTGTCTAGACAGCTACAGACATTGCTGAGCCAAGGGCAGACGGTGCCGGGAATAGTACATGTACCAGCTGGTGGATCAGCTGATGGTGTTAGCCCGCCCTCCCAACGTCGCAGCAGTGTTGCTTCCACAGAGCTCCCACCTGCCGATGCCGGGGACGAGAGTGCTCGCTATCCAGTGGACGAAATCACTCTGCGTACGCCATGTGAGCTTCATATACCAAGCCGGAACTTATCCACTAAGGTGGCTTACGGTATGGCTTATCCGGTGGAGCAAGGGCAGACCATTCATGGGGCACAGATTCCAAGTGGCTACTGCAAGGTGGGGGTCGAGCAGATTTGTGAAGGATATGATGAATTGGAACTCGACATCCCAGGTGGCGACGAAGAAAAGACGTTAGCGGATGCTGCCCACGGCAGTATCATTCTATGGAAGAAGCGTTACGTCAAATTTGGCAGTCAAGGGCCGTCAGCTACTCCACCCAGGGATCCCCCGCAGCCACCGTCACCTTCAAGAAGGGACGAGGATGACCCAGAGCTGCCACCTCCAGGTCAGGATGATGCCGGCTCACACAGGTCTCCTCCTCCACCAGCACGGCATCCCCCAAAGCGCCAAGCTCCGCCCCCACGGCGGACTACTCGCCAGAAGCGCCAAACGGTGGAGAAAGAGCCTACGACCGAAGAAGAAAAGTTGGCCGCCATAAGGAAGAAGTTACCTTACGACCAAACTGACGAGGAAACTGCTTTGGTGGTCGCAGCCCAGGTCAAAGAGCATTTCAAACTAGATGAGCCAGAGAAGCCAGTGCCCATAGATCCGACAGCGAAGACATTTTTCAAAACAATGAGCGCGGTGAATCAGAAGAGATTCATGCCCTCTGACTACGACCGCCAGCTTGCAAAGTCTTATGATAAGCAGAAACAGCAAGCCAGCAGTGGATCCTCGGTGAAGAAGGCGGCCACTCCTAAGAAGAAACAAGTCGGTCAGAGCTCGGCTAGGAGGACACAAGGGCAACAGGAATATGACGACGAACAGCTTGCGTTGTTGTGCGAGCAAACAGGCCTCTCAGCGGCAGAACTTTTATCGGGCACGGGCGAAATTCCTAAGGCAACACCAGTGAAAATTTGGGAATTTGAATATGGCAAACCAATGGTGCCCCCAGATTCTTTGAAGTCCCTAACCACTCAAGCGTTCCGATTTCATGAGTGGTACATGAAGGCGTCCAAAAAGGGTAGACGGATGCTCAATGTTTTGATAAAAGACCGTGATTACTTCCGTGGGCATAGTCTCTTGATTTTGGATTTCAAGGATGTGTATGAGTTGTACCGTCAAGATGCCATAGACCTCTCATTGATGAGCTGCTGGGTTGTGTAAGTTTCTTTCACTGATCTATTCTCGCAATACTTGCTTTCTTAATTATAATTTTCAACAATAACAATCTATTCTTGTCATGTAGGATGGAGATCCATACATGCCGCGAAAAATCGTATGATGATGTCGGCTTCATGGATCCATGCATGGTAAATGCCGTAACTGTAGCCAGTAAGCCACTAGAGACGGTGGACAACATATACTTGTACCTGGAGAGACAAAGAAGCAAGACTTACATTCTTTTGCCATACAATTTCAAGTGAGTACTTCTCTCTATGTATGTATAACTTTAAGACTTTGTTGTCAATACTTGTGCATGTATTTATATATATATATATATATACAGCTTCCACTGGATACTGCTTGTGATAATCATAAACACCGGTCAAATTATTGTCATGGACTCACTGCGAAAAAAAAAGAGGATTTCCAAGCAGTTTTAGACTTGATTGACATGGCATGGACACGTTTCCGTGTGAAACAAAAAGGAAATTTCAAACAAAAACTGGATGTGAAGACGGACTTTCCGGTACGTGGCTGGTGTACCCGCATATCTCGTAAAATCACACTAATATATAGTTGTTACGTCTAACTTTATTCTTCTCCACTTTCAGTGTGCCAGACAGGAAGGAGGGACGAATCTATGCGGATACTACGTCTGCCAGTGGATCCATACCTTTGTTTCTCCCAAAAAAGCGACTCAAGAAGAACTCATGGTATGAATTAGATTATTAGTGTATATAAAAATTAGATTATTAGTGTATATGGAAAATAGATTATTAGTGTATATGGAAATTAGATTATTAGTATGGAAATATTAGTGTATATGGAAATTAGATTATTAGTGTATATGAAAATAAGATTATTAGTGTATATGGAAATTAGGTTATTAGTGTATATGGAAATTAGATTATTAGTGTATATGGAAATAAGATTATTAGTGTATATGGAAATTAGATTATTAGTGTATATGGACATTAGATTATTAGTGTATATGGAAATATGAATATTAGTGTATATGGAAATATGATTATTAGTGTATATTTATTATGAATATATTTATTATACTTTGTTATTTCATGTATACTTTGTTAATTCATGTAAACTTTGTTATTTCATGTAAACTTTGTTACTTGGTTAGAAATGATTATTAGTTATTGATTATTGTTTAGAAATGATTATTAGTTATTGATTATTGTTTAGAAATGATTATTAGTTATTGTTTTGAAATGATTATTAGTTATTGTTTAGAAATGAATGTGTTAGAAAATTTTATAATTACATGCAAAATTTATTTATTATATGAATGAATGATTATTAGTTACTTGTTTAGAAATGATTACATGCAAAATTTATTTATTATATGAATGAATGTTGTCATTTGTGATTAATGCAGAGGATGTTTTACCATCAAGTGCTCCCAATGAAACAAAAATCAAAAGCTATTGCGGACCAACTATTTGGATTCATTATGGACCAAGTTATAAGTCCACTGGGAGAGTACCACCATGACGGACGCGCTATCGCCTTTCCGCTCCTTCTTTCAGTTCTGCTCGTTAATTGTAAATAACTTTTAAATGCTCTAACTTTTGTATTGGCCGATCTCAAATGTTTATATGTGAATGTTCGAAAAAAATGCAATCAAAGTCGGGTCAAAATCAATTGACAATTGCGGCGACTTCAATCTTATTGCGTGAAAGATCGTGTACGACATATGACATATGACGAGCAGACACGTAGACGCGTAGATTTGTATATAACTAACCCAAATATCAAACATTTAAAAAAAATAACCAAAACAGCCTTTGGTACCGGTTGGCCCTCCCCCGCATGCCTACGCGGGGGGGTCCTTTGGTACCGGTTGGTGTTACCAACCGGTACCAAAGGCTCCCTTTGGTACCGGTTCTGGACCCGGTACCAAAGGCCGTCCCCCTTTAGTCACGGTGTCGCGGTACCGGTTCCGGAACCGGTACCTATGAGGGTTACGAACCGTGACCGATGGCGAGTTCTCCAGTAGTGGTGGCAGACATGTTGGTCGTCACTGCTGGACATGGAGCTGGAGGCGGTTGTGATGGTGGCGTCCGGGCACGACGTCGGTGCCATGGTGGCTGGTGGCGGTGGTGGCATGGAGGATGACGATCGGATTACGCCGGGCAATGGTACGGTGGACGAACCAGCTCACCAGCAGGCGCGCGCGACAAATAGAAGGAATCGTTTCCTTTTCGTTTTCAAAATCAGTCGTTGGCTCCCCTCTCTTTTTATGTATGTACAAGTACGTGTACCACGTACGTGCACGAATCAGATATAGATTATACTAGCTAGATAGTCTCTGCTACCAAAATAAGTTGCGAGAGTTTGACCTGGTTTAATTGCGTACTTGTGGACCAAGAACTCCCTGGTTACGAATTGCAACAGCTTGCTAACATAAGACTGAGTTGGAGACGGATAGCTCAATTCATGGTGAGCTTTTTATGTTTTTATTAGTTTTTACTAGCAAATATATCCGTGAAACGGTGGAAAGGCACTTACATTTCTAAACATGGTAGATTAGATAACAAATAATGAATTCTCAGATATTTCTATTCATGAGTTCGAAATATATAATATGGTAAGTTATTACTTGTGTAGAGTATATGTATGTTCTACTTTATACATGTAAAGCTTTTTGTTGCGAAAGACCAGAACATATGCACAAAATGTTCACACATGCATGCACACTCACCTTTATAAATATATGCACTTAAACAATGGCTTAGTTTCGAGCGCAGAGATATCCGACGGCGATGGCTTGGGCTGTGTTTCCTTTTGCTTGGCCGAGAAGAAGAAGGCGGTTCACGAGCAAAATGTGGAACTAATGTCCCTTTACGCACTTTAGAAACATTCTAAAAAAATCTAGGATACTAGAAGCACCGACTTTACTCTATCTCTATGTTGATTAAGATGATATTTCACGGACCCAGGCCGTCCCGGAGTTGTTTCGTGTGCCATGGTGAAATCTAGGCTTAGAAGCCTAGAACCGAAGCACATTAACTTTCAGCCATTGATCCATATAATTTAAAGGACATGTAAGTTTTCACACCTTCTCTGACCGTATCTTTTGAATTGTATGCTTGTCAGACTATCTCCAACAATCATACCTAAAAGCAAGACCTATTTACACCAAAAGAGTCACGCACAGTACAAACACCGAGCACCAAAATTTACCCTCTCCAACAGCCGACGCAAAACCAGAGTCATCCTCTCCCTCTCTGCGCGCCGGCCGTCTCCTCCCCCGAGTTCCTCCTCGCGCGGAGGCGAGCTCCCCGTGCGCCGACCTGCTCCTCCCCCGGGCCTCTCCGCCGTCACCTCGGGCCGCGTTGAGGCCGCCGCTGCCGTGCTCCTCCGCTCCTGCGCGCGCGAGCAGGCGAGCTCCCCCACGCGTGGCGGCGCCACAGGGTGAGCTCGCTCACCGGGGACGGCGGTGCAAAGGCCTCCGCGGGAGCTCCCTCGCCGGCGAGGGGCGGTGCTGGGCTGAGGTGAGCTCGCCCGTCGGGGAGCGCCGGCGCAGGGCGAGGCGAGCTCGCCCGTCGGGGGAGCGCCCTTGGACCCGTCCTCGACCTCAAGCGCTGACATGGCCAGAGGAAGAAGAAGGAAGGCCCCTCCTCCGCCGACGCCTCGCCGCAGGCCACCTCCTCCGCCGACGCGCGCGACGAGGCGGGGGGCAGAGGCCCCACGCACGGAGAAGTGCGTGGCCTGGCGAAGACAACGCTTTTTTGCGTTGCCGTCCCATGGGCAGGCAAAATGGATCGCTCCTTTGCATCTTCTGTTGGAGGCCAGTTTTGTTACCCAAAATACTGTTCACGACCCAAGTTTGTGTTTGGGGTGTATTGTTGGAGACAGTCTTACCATGTATAATTAGGGTTTCCACCAGTTCTGGCTTCACCTATTTTATACAAACCAAGACTCTAGCGTAAAGTTGTTTTCATACTAAAACAAAAAAGCTAAGTGAAGCCATTTTATCTTCATCGACTTTTACTTCATCGATGAAGCTATTTTAGGAGAAATCTCCTAAACAGAAAATGGACCCTTAACATTATAGTGGCTACTCCGTAGGCGTAGTGATGAGGTCCAGCACCTGTTCCTGCCATCACTATTTTTTTTTACTTTTATTGAATTTCTTTATCATATTCTCAATCTGGTCTAGTCCTCTTTCCTTAGCTTGCCTCTTGCAGTCCCTATAGCTAATTTTTGCCATTTACTTCCTCACTGACTTTCATTTTCTATCTCCCCGCGCTACCGACTCCACACATCATTCTCTTGTTGCCTAGGCTCTTGCGTTGTTGTTGTCGACTTGTTATCTTTTGGCCACAACGTCAAGTGGCCGCTCATGGCATCTCCTCTAAATCCATCTCTATATTTCACTCTCTAAATCATAACACCAAAATCATAGTTTCAGACTTGTTTGAGCTGTCGTTAAAGTTGGAAAAGGCATGGATCTTGGATGACAACCACATCGTATGGTGAGAAAATTGTTGAGTTTGCAAAGTGCCTAAAACACTCGAGCATTGTACTGCCTCCCATAGATCATCCCAAAACAAAACTGAACTGAACTACCATTGTTGGGCTCTGGCAAAACAAAATCGTTGAAAGTGTCCGACAATTTGACAATATCTCACCACCAGAAGGAGCCTTCTTTTACACCCGCACAAGTTAATGGACCGCCAATGTATTAATCCTAATTCGATAGCTAGTACTTGACATGCCTGCACAAGTTAATATAATAGACCGCTGGTGCATTTTACTCCTTATTACTCACTCCGTTCCAAATTACTTGTCGCTGTTGACTTTTTCTCATATTGTTTGACCGTTCGTCTTATTCAAAAAATTATGTCAATATTATTTATTTTATTTGTGACTTAATTTATCATCAAAGATACTTTTGGCCGTGTTCAGATTGGGGGACAAATTTTTTGCACCCTACTTTGACCACTAATTAGGGATATTAAATAAAGTCAGTTATAAAACTACCTCCACAACCCCTGACAAATTCGCGAGACGAATCCAATGAGGCCTTTGACCGTATGATTAGAGGATGATTACTGTAGCATTACTGTAGAAAATCATGGATTAATTAGGCTCGTTAGATTCGTCGCGCAAAGTTGCACTCATCTGTGAAAAGGTTTTGTAAATAGACTTCATTTAGTCCTCCATGCATGCAAGATTCCTTTAGACAATTTTTTGATCAGTTTCATCCGAACACGGCCATTACTTATCTTTTTATATATTTGCACAAATTTTTTTTATCAAGACAAATGGTCAAACATTGCAAGAAAAAGTCAATAGTGACAAGTAATTTGTAACAGAGGGAGTAGTAGACAGACAGCTAGTATTCTTTATACGTGACATGCTCAGATTGGCCCTGTGCTACCATTGAAGTTTCACCCAATTTCTCACGAGCAACACGCCTAAGCATTACAGTACCAATCAAGTAACCATGACTCCTTGAGGCGTGCCACCATCACAAGCATCTGCACAATATGATGGTACAGTCGATTATAATACTGCATACCCGGTCCGGTCACGAGTCACCCTTCTTTAAAAAAAAAAATGAGCTCCTCTCCGAGTCTCCGCGAAGCCATCTAAAGGGAAATTTGAGGAGTTGGTATTATACGGGCAACGACTACGGATGGACTCGGGAGGAAAGTCTCGGCCTTAGCTATAGTCTATATCTGGTTCATGCACGTATACGTGGTACCCGCTCCGATCACGGGCCACTCTTTTTTTTTAAAAAAAAAATTTCCTCTCTCTGTGTAGCCATCTAGGGAAACCTGAGGAGTTGGTACAGGCAACGACTATGGATTGATGGATAACACGTCAGCAAAGTCTCGGGGTTAGAGGATCTATGTAGCTATAGAAGCCAATTTGATGATGAAAACGAATTAAGAGGAAACTGTTCCTTATTTTTGTCGCGCGCGCCTGCTGGTTCGTCCACCATTGAATCCAGCACCAGCTACCACGGCACCGTCGTCGTCGTGCCCTGACGCCACCATCGCAATCGCCTCCAGCTCCATGTCCAGCAGTGACGACCCGTCGTCCGAGGGCTACCACGTCCTAAGGATCGACGGGTTCTCAAGAACCTTCAACAAAATCTGTGGCGCGCCTCGCTTCGAGTCAGCCCCCTTCCGCGCCGGAGGCCATACCTGGAAAGTCGGCTACTACCCCAGGGGAACCTACGTGGATAACCAAGATTTCATCTCTTTCTATGTCTTTCTGGTCGACGATGTTGTTGCTAGGCCCGTGAATGCAGAGGTAAAATTCAGTATTCTCGACCCGGAGCTGCCGAAACAGCCCTTACATACAGGGCTCGTCTCCGCCGTCACCATGGCTACCTTCTCGGCACCAGGATCATCTTATGGATATGAAAGATTCGTCAGAAGGCAAACGTTGGGGGCGTTACTCGAGCTCGAGGATCACAGACATGACTGCTTTGATCTTAGGGTTGATGTACGTGTTGTCAAGGAAGAGACAGTGCTGATGCCACCATCTGACATGCGCCACCATCTCGGCCATCTCCTGTCAAGAAAAGAGCACACCGATGTCGAATTCCGAGTCGGCGAGGAGACGTTTGCTGCGCACCGTATCTTGCTTGGGGCTCGGTCACCGGTCTTCAAGGCGGAGCTTTTTGGCCCCAACAAGGAGAGCAAAACCACAACTACCGTCATACAGATAGATATGGATCCACAAGTGTTCAAGGCTATGCTTACTTTCATATACACAGACACATGGCCAGAGATGGACAGTAAACAAGAGGCAGCGATGTCTCAAGGTTTGCTTGTCGCGGCGGAGCAGTATGGTCTGCAAAGGCTAAAGTTGATGTGCGAACATAGGCTGTGCAACCTCATTGATGGCAACACTGTGGAAGATATCCTGTATCTAGCAGACAAGCACCAATGTGCAGCTCTCAAGGAGGCATGTTTCGATTTCGTTGGCTCCACGGCAACTCTGCTTCCAGCCCGGGAAGCATTGCTTGCAGCGCGGGAGACCCAAGAGCTTCTATTCGACCGTCTTGTCTCGCTCTGCCCTACTATTACCAGGGACCAAATTTTCAACGTCCTTGAACATGACTGGAGTCGCAAGTGTGTTGAAGCCGTCGACATAACTCTAGACATTGAGTAATCCCGTATGGTTTGGGCCCTGTTTAATTCACGTCACTTTCCTACCTCCGTGTCAGTTCATTTCTTCTCTCTGTGCACGCAATCCAATGCATACACTTTTCACTCTTTCACACGAATTAAACAGACCCTTGATAGTCTTACCAATGTAGTACATATTCACGAGATATTCTGTTTTTTTAGCTCTATGTCTGAGTTGTTGCTCTTTTTTGGTCTGAATTCACACAATTGATTTCTAGTTGCAATTTTCAGGGTCTATTCATCAGGCCCCCCAAAAAATTGTCATATTACTGAACATACAAATAATTTGTAGTTCTGTGTCTGAACTATTGCTCCTTTTTTTTGTCTGAATCTCTCAGGCAATTGCTTTTTAGTTGCAATTTTCAGATTTTTTTGCATTTTTAATGTTTATTTAGGCCCCCAAAAAATTTGTCATATTACTGAACATAGAAATAGTTTGTAGTTCAGTGTCTGAACTACTGCTCTTTTTTTGTCTGAATCTCTCAGGCAATTGCTTTTTAGTTGCAATTTTCAGATTTTTTTGCATTTTCAGGGTTTATTCAAGCCCCCCAAAAAATTTGACATATTACTGAACATAGAAATAATTTGTAGTTCTGTGTCTGAACTATGGCAACGTATCAGGTGCAAACCAACCTCCCCGTGCAAACTATGCAAACCTCAATCTGGACCACATGATCTTGATCCAAGGGAGCGCGTAGAGAGAGGTGGGAGGGGGGATTTGCAAAAGTGATCTTGCTGTGATTAAGGGTGGGCGGTGATTTTGCAAATCCCCCCTCCCACCTCTCTCTACGTGCCCCCTTAGATCAAGATCATGTGGTCCAGATTGAGGTTTGCATAGTTTGCACGGAGAGGTTGGTTTGCACCTGATACGTTGCCCTGAACTATTGCTCTTTTTTTGTCTGAATCTATCAGACGGTTGCTTTTTAGTTGTATCTATGTATGCATATCTGTTGTCATTGAAATCGGTATATTTCTTTTTCAGAATGTTTGCATTTTCATGATTTATTTTATTGGTCTGAATATTACATTTCTAGTGGTTTGAACCTCTCACACAATCCCTTCTAGTGGTCTATATGTATGCATTTTCTCATGTGAAATCTATATGTCTTTATCAGATTGTTAGCATTTTCATGGTTTAGTTAGGGCCCTCTAAAAATGTGTTATTAGTTAGTAGCCAACATAGAAATATTTGTCCATCTTCTTATGTTTCTCTTTTTTTCTCGAACTACGCAGGAGAGCTGCGTGTCTTATGTTTCTATTTTACCGTGCTAGATTTCTTTAAGTATTTTCTTTGTCTTGACCTCTATGTCTAGGTTTATCCTATTTTCTGGTCTTAATCTCTCAC
This sequence comes from Alloteropsis semialata, assembly GCA_004135705.1. Taxonomy (NCBI): domain Eukaryota; kingdom Viridiplantae; phylum Streptophyta; class Magnoliopsida; order Poales; family Poaceae; genus Alloteropsis; species Alloteropsis semialata. The sequence continues at coordinate 62,784,386 of CM014276.1, forward strand.
ACAGTTGCTTTGTAGTGGTCTATCTATAGATTATATGCACCACCTATGGATAGATCCTTATCCGTTAAGCCTCTACAGGGTACTCTTTTTCTTTTCCTTCATCTATGTTTTTAGATCACTTGGTATAAATTTATCTTTGCTAGCCATTTAAAATTTTCATTATAAATTCAGTTGCACTTGCTTATCTGTTATTTTTACGGTGAGAGGTTTACTGTAACTTGCGTTCTCGAAAAAATAGGTTTACTGTAACTTGGTATATTTTGTAAGTGTGAAATGCTTCTATGTTGGACTAATTTGTTTTTCCTATGACTGACTATTTTGGGCTTTTGTTTGACCTATTTCTAACCGTTCTTGATAACTACTCTTTGGCCCTTACCATGTATATGGAATTTAGAAATGCCTTACTGACCTTGACTTTCTTTTTGTATGTGTTTCTTATGCATTTCAGACTTGGAAGTTGATTCCTTGAGACTAAAACTAGATAATAACTCTTGTATAATACTCTTTATCTGATACATTGTGCTCATGTGTTGTTGCTTTTTTGCTCAGTATATATCTAATTATCTGTCATCATTTTTCTTTTCTTTTTTTCTTTTTCATATCCTTAATTCTTTGTCAGCTAATTCTACTTTATTCATTATGTTGCAGAGGCGTCCCCTTGGTCTTTGTTAGGGACTAGGTTCTTATGACCAATGACAACGTGACATACTTGGTATTCAGGAAGGCCCCCAATCTCCTATCCCAGCTTGGTCTGCCAGAAACGACAGTGAGAATCATTTCATGACTACTGTCAGGGCTGTTGAGAAAATTTTCCAGACCCAGAATGTTGCGTTGTTTCGCATATGTGCTCAGACCATATGTGCTCGCTACGTCACTGTTGGTGATGAGAAAGTTTTCTCGGATTCTTTCAATTAGTTTAGGTTCTGCCATTTGATGTCAATCAGCACCGACCAGTCAGGAGTACATATTGTTAGAAATATAGGCAGCATTCGACACATTTTAATTCCGAATAAAAGCATGTAAATCATAATGACAATTAGTGATCCAGTGAGAACATGATATGTGCATGTGTTCAAGTTTAATCTCATATTAAACAAGAACAAAATAAAGAACCACAGAAGGTTCAGAATGTACCCTGAGACGGGGCCGCTGCCGGAGGCATTGGCTGCGCCGTTATCAACTGGATTAGTCATGCTAATCGGTTGACCTTGTTCGGTGTAGCCGCACAAATTCGATGCAGTGACGAGTTGATGCAGTGCAGTCCCTCGAACGGCACCGGGAAGTAGTGGATGTACTCGTACAGGCCACCAGGAAGAAGACGATGCAGACGAACTTGAGCAGTCGCGTGAAGACGCTCCCCAAAAACCTTATCGCCTGGCTATTCCGAGCAGGATCTCAAGCCAGTCGAGGTTCCGGAGGCTCTGCTCTCGCTAGAACCGTGCGCGTAGTGCTAGCGATGGGGAGACAAGCGTTGCAGCAGAAACAATGAGGGAGAAGGGAGAGGTCTCCTAAACAGGAATACCTGAGGGGTTGTGTTGGTGTGTGTCTCTGGGTAGGGGAGGGCCTCCTTTTATAGGCGCTGCCTGACGGAGGGGGAATGCACCTGGACGCCTCTGCAGGAAAGGCAAGAATCCCGCGGAGCAAATAAGGCACGTCCCTGTGAGCGTTTAAGGTAGGTAATTGATTCTGCCATAATCTCGTTGATTTGCAAAACCAATCACAGCACCGCAACACATCACGTCCTTCTCGTCTCGTCTCGTCACGACACGACACGCCACGCCACGCCCACGGCCCGGCTCGGCGAGGCGAGCGCGCGCGCGCGCGTGTGGCATCCCGGTTACCCTTTGCCAACTTCACATTGGGTGTACCACGTGTCCACCTAATAAGTTGGTTGAGATCCTCTTAACTACCAATATGGTAGTAACCACTTTTAACTCCCTTTGCATTAATCGTGGGCCTTGAATATTTTAGATTTAATTGAAATATAAAAGGGCCAAGCCCAAATAAATCCAACAATCCCCACCAATATTTCACGGCACACGAGAAATGCCCTCAGCCCCATTGCTGTTTTGATATACCAGTGTTTCGGTAGAGACTGTTAAGTTGAACTTCCACCTAGAGTAAAGGCTACGCTCATCCACAACTAACCAATGGACTATGCCTTGAATTGGCATTCTTCTGCGAACAAGTTTTACCAGAACCCTTTTACTGATACTAGGCTGCTTATTGCATCCCCGCGGTTTGGAGCATATAAGTCAAACTCCAGGCCTTTCATGAGTATCTAGAGATAACCCACTCTCATAGACTGTGACTAGCAGTCGAACTCATATAGGTGTAATTCTCATAAGATGTTCTGTAGGTCAACATCTCTGCTTCTCAAAAGCCACTCGAATTACATTAAGGTGTACACCATCCTGCCATACAGAAAAGAAGAGAAATGCATCCACCCTGGAATTAACTTGTTTCAAAGGTTCTCTTCTCTCAGTCAAACAATAGCTTGTTTCCTCATCCTAATTCACGGGATCTCCGATCACATAGGACAGGTTCCCACTATTGAGTGACTCACATGGGTCTCATTCCCAATTCCTTGGATGCAAAATCTATCACATTTCGTGAAAGACCTTTGTAAATTGATCTGCCAGGTTCTTAGCCGTCTGGACATAGTCCAAGGCAATTACTCCGGAGGTTCTCATTTTCCTGATAGACTTCAACCGCCTCTTCACATGCCTTGATGACTTCATGTTATCCTTAGAACTGTTTACCTTGACAATCACCGTCTGGTTATTACAGTTCATTAGAATCGCCGGTATCGGTTTTTCAACCACTGGCAAATCCATAAGGAGATCACGTAGCCACTCGACCTCCATTGTGGCGGTGTCTAATGCCGTGAGTTCTGCTTCCATGGTAGACCTCGTTAAGATGGTCTGCTTGCAAGACTTCCAGGAGACAGCACCACCTCCAAGAGTGAACACATATCCACTTGTGGCCTTTATCTCATCGGCATCAGATATCCAGTTTGAGTCACTAAAACCCTCCAGTACCTTCGGGTACCCAGTATAGTGAATCCCATAGCTCATTTTACCCACTAGGTAGCGCATTACTCTGTCCAGAGCATTCCATTGATCATCTCCTGGATTAGACACGAACCGGCTAAGTTTGCTTACGGCAAACGAGATGTCAGGTCTTGTAGCACTAGCTAGGTACATAAGTAAGCCTATGATCTGGGAGTATCTCAGCTGATCTTTCATGTCCCCTTTGTTTTTCTTTAGTATTTTACTGGCATCATAGGGTGTTGGAGCAGACTTGTAGTCACTGTATCCGAAGCGACTCAAGACCTTTTCCACATAGTGGGACTGTGTAAGTGTCACCCCACCATCACCTTCTTTTACCAGCTTAATATTAAGAATAACATCAGCTTCACCCAAATCTTTCATCTCGAAATTTTGAGACAAGAAATCTTTGACCTCCTTAATCACGTCAAGACTTGTCCCAAAAATCAAGATGTCATCAACATACAAGCACAGGATCACTCCTTTGCCCCCACCATAGCGATAGTACACACATTTGTCAGCTTCATTCACAACGAAGCCAGCAGTCGTAAGGGTTTTATCAAACTTCTCATGCCACTGCTTAGGTGCTTGTTTGAGGCCATACAGAGACTTTATCAACTTACACACAATTCCCTTTTGACCTTCTGCTATGAACCCATCAGGCTGATCCATATAGATCTCCTCCTTTAACTCTCCATTTAGGAAAGCTGTCTTTACGTCCATCTGATGAACGAGAAGACCATGAGAGGCTGCCTGGGACAGTAGTACTCGAATTGTGGTCAACCGGGCAACTGGTGAGTAAGTATCAAAGAAATCTTCTCCTTCTTTCTGAGTATAGCCTTTAGCAACAAGCCTTGCCTTGTACTTTTCAATAGTACCATCAGGCCTTAGCTTCTTCTTGAACACCCACTTATATCCCACAGGTTTGCACCCATAAGGACGTTCAACTACTTCCCAAGTTCTATTAGACATAATTGAATCCATCTCACTCCGTACCGCTTCCTTCCAATAGTCAGCGTCTGGAGAGGAATATGCCTCTTCAATGGTTTTGGGAGTGTCATCCACAAGGTACACAATGAAATCATCACCAAAAGACTTTGTAGTCTTCTGTCTCTTGCTCCTCCTAGGAGCTTCATTGTCATCCTCCTCAGGATTTTGCACAAGTGTTTGTTCTGTGTGCTCCATCACAATGGCAGGTGTAGCTTCTATAGACAGTTCTATGCTAGATGTGCTTTCTTCCCTCTTCATAGGAAAGATGTCCTAAAAGAAAGTAGCATATTTGGATTCCATCATTGTACCAACATTCATGTCTGGCACTCCAGATTTCACTATTAAGAATCTATATCCAATGCTATGCAGAGCATAACCAAGAAAGACACAATCCACAGTTTTAGACCCGAGTTTACGTTTCTTGGTTATTGGCACATTGACCTTTGCCAAACATCCCCAAGTCCGTAAGTAGGAAAGCGTGAGCCTTTTCTTCTCCCATTCCTCGAATGGAGTTTTCTCTTTATTCTTTGGAGGAACACGATTCAGGACATGACACGCTGTCAATATAGCCTCACCCCACCATTCCTTAGAGAGTCCCGCGGTGTCTAACATGGCGTTAACCAAATCAGTTAGAGTGCGGTTCTTTCTTTCGGCAACCCCATTTGACTGAGGTGAGTAGGGAGGCGTCCTCTCATGAATCATACCATGTTCCTCACATAATTGAATAAACAAGTGTGAGAAGTATTCTCCACCATGATCCGACCTTAAACATTTGATCTTTCTCTCAAGTTGATTCTCCACTTCAGCTTTATAGATCTTAAAGTAGTGTAGTGCTTCATCTTTTGACTTAAGCAGGTAAATGTAACAGTACCTAGAAGAGTCATCTATTAATGTCATGAAATACTTTTTACCCCCCTTTGTCAACACGCCATTCATCTCACTAAGATCAGAATGCACGAGCTCCAGCGGTGCCAAGTTCCTCGCCTCCGCGGCCTTGTGAGGCTTGCGAGGTTGTTTTGATTCAACACACACAAGGCACTTAGAACCTTTGACCGTGGTAAATTTCGGAATTAAATTTAAACTAGCCAAGCACGACATACAACCGAAGTTAACATGACACAGCCGAGAGTGCCAAACATTCGACTCATCATCATTAACCACATGATTCACCACATTATTACAAGCATCTGATAAAAAAAGGCGGAACAAGCCTCCGTAATCATAGCCTTTTCCAACAAAGGTTCCATACTTAGAAAGTACACATTTATTGGATTCAAACACTAATTTATAACCATCTCTACACAATAGAGAGCCGCTAACTAGATTCTTCTTGATAGTAGGGACATGCTGCACGTTCCTCAGCTGCACGGTCTTTCCCGAAGTAAGCTTCAGATTGACCGAACCAACACCAAGTACACGCGCATGTGATCCGTTCCCCATTAACAAGGAGGTAGTTCCGCCGACCTGATAAGAAGAAAACAGACTGATGTCAGCACACACATGAATATTAGCTCCAGTATCAACCCACCAATCAGGTGACTGACAAACAGAAAGGACCATAGGTAAATAATTACCATACACTGAGGTTCCTCCATTGTCATCGCTAATGACCATGTTGGCTGCCTTCGGCCTGTATTTGCTTTTCTCACAGTCTTTGGCATAGTGCCCTTCAAGACCGCAAGTATAGCACTTGCCCTTGCCCTTGCTCGGCTGGTTCTTCTTCTTCTTAAAAGTGGTTGTCTGATTAGCCTTGACTTCAGACTTGTTCTGGTTCTTCTTTTTCTGCTGGCCCTTGAAATTTCTCTAGACCAGGTTTGCACTAGAGGACCCAGCAATTCCTTTGCCGCGGTTGTCCTTCGCTCTCGCCTTCTCCTCAACATCGAGAGACCCAATGAGCTCAGACACGCTGAACACTTGTCTCTTATGCTTCAGAGAGGTAGCAAAGTCCCTCCAAGAGAGCGGCAGTTTAGCAATCATGCTTCCAGCCACAAACTTGTCGGGCAACTCGCATTTGAAGCCCTCTAGCTCCTTAGCCAGTGACTGAATCTCATGAGCCTGTTCCACTACTGAATGGTCATCGACCATCTTGTAGTCGCAAAACTACTCCATGACATACAGCTCACTGCCAGCATCAGAAGCACCGAACTTGGCCTCAAGCGCATCCCACAGCGCCTTGCCACTGTCCAGTGACAGATAGCTATCCACTAGGTGATCAACAAGAACGCTAATTACGGCACCTCGAAACAGGTTATTGGCTACCTGAAAAGCTCTCTCCTCATCAGGAGACAGATCCTTAGCATTTCCCTGTGTGACGTAAAAGCAGTTCATGTAGGTCAACCAGAGTGACATTCTACTCTGCCATCTCTTGTAATGTGTTCCATCGAACACATGTGGTTTAAACGCACTTGCAAAACTAGCAGTCGATAGCCTATCACAATTATAAGGTTTTTGGATTGTTAGAAATATAGGCAGCATTCGACACATTTTAATTCCGAATAAAAGCATGTAAATCATAATGACAATTAGTGATCCAGTGAGAACATGATATGTGCATGTGTTCAAGTTTAATCTCATATTAAACAAGAACAAAATAAAGAACCACAGAAGGTTCAGAATGTACCCTGAGACGGGGCCGCTGCCGGAGGCATTGGCTGCGCCGTTATCAACTGGATTAGTCATGCTAATCGGTTGACCTTGTTCGGTGTAGCCGCACAAATTCGATGCAGTGACGAGTTGATGCAGTGCAGTCCCTCGAACGGCACCGGGAAGTAGTGGATGTACTCGTACAGGCCACCAGGAAGAAGACGATGCAGACGAACTTGAGCAGTCGCGTGAAGACGCTCCCCAAAAACCTTATCGCCTGGCTATTCCGAGCAGGATCTCAAGCCAGTCGAGGTTCCGGAGGCTCTGCTCTCGCTAGAACCGTGCGCGTAGTGCTAGCGATGGGGAGACAAGCGTTGCAGCAGAAACAATGAGGGAGAAGGGAGAGGTCTCCTAAACAGGAATACCTGAGGGGTTGTGTTGGTGTGTGTCTCTGGGTAGGGGAGGGCCTCCTTTTATAGGCGCTGCCTGACGGAGGGGGATGCACCTGGACGCCTCTGCAGGAAAGGCAAGAATCCCGCGGAGCAAATAAGGCACGTCCCTGTGAGCGTTTAAGGTAGGTAATTGATTCTGCCATAATCTCGTTGATTTGCAAAACCAATCACAGCACCGCAACACATCACGTCCGTCCGTCCGTCTCGTGTCGTGACGAGACGAGACGAGGCGAGCGAGCGCGCGTACGCGTGTGGCATCCCGGTTACCCTTTGCCAACTTCACATTGGGTGTACCACGTGTCCACCTAATAAGTTGGTTGAGATCCTCTTAACTACCAATATGGTATGGTAGTAACCACTTTTAACTCCCTTTGCATTAATCGTGGGCCTTGAATATTTTAGATTTAATTAGAATATAAAAGGGCCAAGCCCAAATAAATCCAACACATATGGCCTCTGCAGTCTTCAAGTTCTAGTTGCTCTATGACCTTGTAAATAGTCTGCCCGTTTATGTGGGATGGTAGATAATGTCATGTCTAAGGTCCAGTTATTAAGGAACTTAGTTTATGTATGTCTTTGGAACAAGTAGTCTGTATAATTCTATGGATCATACCTAATATATTGCAAATGGTTCCATGACTAAGTAATTTAATTTATGTACTATCTTCATATTAATTTCAGTTTTTATCCGTCAATGCTGAGCTGATGCTTATGTTCTTTAAATGGCCTAATATATTCGACCCCTTTGCTATATTTATTCTGGATGTCTTCCCCTGAAGTTTGTATCAACATGTGTAATATTCTGTTTTTAATTAGCACTCTGTACTATTTTTCAGTTATTCTTCAGTTTTACTTCCTCTCTTTTGATTTCTATCTGATGGTTGATAAAATCGTGTGATGACTGGACCTGTGGCACTCGATTTTTTTCTGTCCAAAGAATCAGGTGTTTCAGCCAACCAAATCGCTCGGGTGAGCAGAGGCCCAGAAATACACGAGTGGCAGATAGACAGATTGAGCTATCCGTCTGCAACTCAATCTTATGTTAGCAGCAAAGGTTGAACTCGTAACTAGGGAGTTCTTGGCCCATATCACGTACACAATTGTCGTTACATGGTCAAACTCTCCCGACTCATTTGGTAGCAGATACTAAAAGGAGACGCTACTCTTCATCACGAAAAGGCAATAAAGAGACATCAGATCGGCCGGCCCGTTCCTCCCGTTTGGCCGACCGACGTGTGTTAGTCTCGCTCCAACAGCTAGCAATGGCGCCCAGACGACAGTCCGGCTGTCCTTTGCGCGCCGCCACTAAAACCGACCAGCCACCGTGCTCCACCACCACAATCTTCTCCCTACGAGACCACCATACGCTCAAGATAAACGGGTACTCGAGATCTTTAAGCAGCCGATGGCCCTTCTTCAAGTCTCCCCCCTTCCGTGCTGGAGGTCGTAGCTGCTGTATCGGTTATCGACCCAAAGGGAGCGACGGCAAGTCCGATTTTATCTCACTCTTTCTCGCTCTTGATTATATCGTTGATGAGGCTGTAGTGGCGATGTTTACATTCAGCCTGCTCGACCAAGATAAGAATCCAGTACCATACTATTGCACCACTACCGAGATGCATAACTTCTCGGACGGTAGGGGTTTTGGATGCGAGAAGTTCATCGACAGGGAAATCTTGGAGCGACCAGAGCATCTGAAGGATGACAGCTTCAGCGTCAGGGTCCAGATACATGTAGTCGACGAAACACCAGCTGTTCTGGTGCCTCCATCTGACATGCACAAACATCTTGCTAGCCTCCTCCTTTCAAATGAGGGCGCCGACGTTGAATTCCGAGTTGGCGGGGAGACGTTTGTTGCGCACCGGCTGGTGCTTGCGGCACGGTCGCCAATCTTCAACGCGGAGCTCTACAGCCCGATGAAGGAAGGTACCGTTACAAACACCATACACATAGATGATATGGAGGCACAGGTGTTCAAGGCCATGCTTAGTGTTGACAACCAAAATTGGCACGAAGACCAGGAGAATTGCAAAGAAGAAGATGGCGCGAGAGCGAGACAAAGACGACGCAAGAGGTAGACAGAAGACGGCGCGAGGTGCTGGACACGCCCGGACCGGTCTGACCGGTGCGGGGGACCGGTCAGACCGGTCACCGGAGTTGTAATCCGACTAGGACTCTAAAATTGGATTCCGAGATTGTAACGAGTTGTAACTTGGTTTTCTTGCGGGACAAGACCTACCCTCCCTATAAATATAAGGGGATTCGGCCGATCGAGGACACAACAATCGAATCTATCCAATTTACTACTTTTACCTTTACTTTTTTGCATCTCCAAACCCTAGCTTTTTCAACCCTACCTGCTGTTCTTCCTTCGTCTCCGCGACGTCTGAAGGCGTTCTAGGTGGCCTGCCGACCCTAGAACACCCCTGGCGGCGTTCTCCCTGACGGATCCTTCCGGGAGGCGCTTTTAGGGTTTACCCCGTAGCTCGCCGGCGGTCACCGGTCCGACCGGTGCCGTTGACCGGTCAGCCCGGAGGCAGTTGCGATCTGGTCCTTTGCGACCCGCGCGAACTAGCGCATTCGTGTGTTGACCGTATTCTGCATCAACATACTTTTGGCGACTCCGCTGGAGAATTGGAGATCTGGTTTTTGCAACCGTTCTATCTAATTCAATCTAGATGGGTGCCAATACTAAGTTGGATCTTGAGAACATCGTCACTGTAAAAGACGATGAACTTTCTGCCGAAGATCGTCAAGGGTTTGAAGAGTACCTGAAGAAGAAGGCGGAAGAAGAACGACTCTACTACCTCTCGCACTTCAAGAAGGACCGCAAGGGCATGGTCTCCAAGTTCAAGGAGGTAGATGCAACTGCTACATCTTCATCACCAATCCCCCAGGTACAAGACGATGAAAACTCTCACGAAGCTTTTCTTAAGTACATGGAGGATATGATGGTTGCAAATAATGTTAAATTAGTTAACTGGATGATGAACAAAAAATTAGAATCGGAAGGCAAACAACCCATGGTTGAACAACCTGCCGCCGATCCCAATCTTTTGATTCCTAAAGTTCCAATTGCGCCTGATTTTAAAGCACCGGCAATAAAACCTGTTGAACAACCTATGTTTAGTATGCCGTTGAATTATTTTGAAGGCCAATCTGTTACTCCATCCAATCCAATGGTTTCTAGGCCTACTGTACCTCAACCGTTTGTGACTTTTCCTAATTCGGTTAATCAAGGCCGAATTAGTAATGAAGTTGCAAATTTCACCCCACAAAATCCAAACTATGGATATTCTGTACCTCCAGCAGTACAACAGTTATTTGCACAAGGCCCTGTACCTTACGAGCTCTTTGGGAGATACGGCCAACAAATGCAAGGGATGATGTCGGCCAACCAGCCTGGCCAGCATCAACCGGTCAGACCGGTTGCCGTGATCGGTCAGACCGGCCCTGGAGGGTCGGGTGCAGCCAGCCAGCTGGCGCTGCCCCAACCGGTCAGACCGGTCACCGGAACCGGTCAGACCGGTCCTGGTGGTTTAGAAACGGGGAATTTACCTTCTACTCCTGTACAAAACACCCAACAGCCAAATTTTCAGGATAATTCACTAGAGTATTTAGATAAAATATTTTTTAAATACAAACTTGATTTGGCTACTACTCTTAAAGAGAATTTGGGAGTAGACGTAAGGGATAAGGCTAGGTTGTACCAAAAGCCTTATGTTCCTCGCTTTGATTTAGTTCCTTTCCCTGCTGGATTTAGAATTCCCGATTTTGTTAAGTTTAATGGGGAGGATACTAAAAGCACTTTTGAGCATATTAGTCAATACATGGCACAACTAGGTGATTCTGGCTCTAGTGAGACTTTAAAAGTGCGCTTATTTTCTTTGTCTCTAACTGGTACAGCTTTTTCATGGTTTGCATCTTTAGCTCCGCATTCTATTGCTTCATGGGAACAGTTAGAACAAAAATTTCATGATCACTTCTTTTCTGGCAGTAATGAGCTTAAATTGTCACATCTCACATCGGTTAGGCAATCGCGGGATGAAACCGTTAATGATTACATTAAACGTTTCCATGACACTAAAAACCGTTGCTTTGGTGTTGCTATTGCCGAAAAGGATCTTGCTGATTTGCCTTTCAATGGTTTGCGCTCTCACATTAAAGATAAACTAGAGAATTCTGAATTCTATAGCATAAACCAATTGCATCAAAGAGCTTTGGCTGCTGAAAGCTGAAGCAAAGATCTAAAACAAAGCCATAGAACTCATCGGGCTAGTGTGCATAATGTTGAATATGATTCTGGTAGTTCCGATGATGAATCTCATGAGGTGTTGGCTGCTGAATTTGTATGGCCAGCATCTAATAAAGCTTTTACTTGTATATCTCTAAAGCCAACTCATAGGAATCGGTAGGAGGAGATGAAATTTACTTTTGATGTATCCAAATGTGATAAGATTTTTGATGAATTACATAAGAATGGATATATCAAATGTTCTTTTAATATTCCATCACCTGAGGAGTTAAAACGGCGTGCTTATTGTAAATTTCATAACTCATTTTCTCATGCGACTAATGATTGTAATTTCTTTCGTCGACAGATTCAATCGGCTTTAAATGATGGACGATTGAGTTTGAGTGAGATGCAAGTGGACAAGCGCCCGTTTCCAGTCAACAACATGATGGTTAATATCATGGATCTTCAGGATGCCAAGATGTTGGTTCGGCCCGACAATGCCGATACGACAGGAGGTAAGAATGTTGTGATTGGTGAACCAAGGAAGGTGATGGAAACTGACAAAGTGCTTGGGAGAGAGGTTGTGCTTAAACAAGCTCCTGATGGGAAGAAGATCTTGACTATTACAGTGAAGAATTCTAAAGTTAGGGGGGAATCAAGCTCTCAAGCGCGGGATCAAAGGCCGGTTGCTCCTGCCCAGGGGGCACCGGTCAGACCGGTTGCCACGACCGGTCAGACCGGTCCGGCCCAGAGGCCGGTCCGAAGTTTGTTCCTAAACGTCCTGAAGTAGGAACTTGGAAGACGAACCAGGACAAAGATCAGGGGAAGACTTTCAAGCCGAAGGCAACCTTTGATCAAGTCATGGCAAAGCACATGCACAATGCGGCCGTTCAACAGGATCGGCCACCAAAAAAGAGACCAAGTTCACCACCAAGGAATTCTGGTGCGATGAAGGCACCAAGAGGACAGTGGAATCAGGGTCCAAGCTCATCCCATGGTGCTGGTCCTTCTAGGCCATGGAGGCCGTTTCCACCTCCCCCTCCTCAGCCTATTTGGAGGGATGGAATTATGTACGTGCCTTACTGTCCTGCACCCAATCAATCACGGCCTGGAGCTCCTGTTCATGCTAGAATAACTCCACAACAGCCTAGGCCTGCAGGATTTCAACCAAGGCAAATATTCGTGCCTCAGCGGCATGGACCGATCAGACCTGTTCCATTGACCGGTCAGACCGGTGTTCAGCAGAAACCGGTGGTTGCACCGCAGCAGCAGCAACCGATCAGATCGGTCGCTCCCAAAGGTCAGACCGGTCACCAAAGGAGGCCGGGCAAGGAGCCGGCCAAGCAGGAATATCGCCCCGTGCAGAGGAAGGAATAGCATACTCCTATGATTCCAAAGCCAATTGTGAAGAGCATGATTCAAATTGGCTCCATGCCAGTTGACACATCAATGGCAGATGGGCCCAATGTTATTGGCGCATCGGCCGCAAAAAAGGTGAAGAAGGTGCCATTGCCTCAGTATACACAGCCAAAGTGGTGTCCTCCTGGTTTGACTCATTCTCAGAAGAGGAGATTGCAGCGGTTGCGCACTCAGAAGCAAAGGGAAGAAGAATCGGCTAAGAAGCGGGAGGAGTGGTTCAATGAGGCTAAGCCGATGATTCTGCCTATTGATCAGGATCCCAAGGATGGTTCTGGTGCACAGGATGATCAAGCTAAAAAACCAGAAAAAGCCGAGTCATCTGCAGCAAGCTCGGCTGACCTGGCCGCAACCGGTCAGACCGGTGTACCTGACCGGTCAGACCGGTGCCCCAGTGTTGTTCCTGTTCCGGCAACCAGAACCGGTCAGACCGGTCAGGGAGAACCGGTTAGACCGGTGTCGCCCAGGGAGTCGGTAGCCGATGCGTTTTCGTCTTCGGATAAAGTTTCGATTCCGCCCACTGCAATTACAGATACTCAGATGGGCAATGAGGACGAAGCTGTTGATTTTGAGCCTTCACTCAGTAGGACGGACATGGATATCAATGTTATCTACTTGAACGCCGACTATTGCTTTGTCGGAGATGATGAACGAGTGGCTCAAGTTGACTTTGCTCCCAAGAACGCTGTGTTTCAAAGACCCTTAGAATCGGATAATCACCTAAAAGCTCTTTATTTGAAGGGACACATTAAAGGGAAGCCGATTTTTAGGATGCTTGTTGATGGTGGCGCTATTGTGAACCTTATACTATACACTTTGTACAAGAAGTTGGGAGGTTTGGACAGCGAGCTCATCAAGACGAGCATGACGATCAGCGGCGTTGGAGGAGGAGAGCCGATGAGCGCCAAGGGAGTTGCATCCTTGGAGCTTACCATTGGGAGCAAGACGCTGGCAACTGCTTTCTTCGTCATGGAGGTGCAAGGTAACTTCAGTGTTATTTTGGGGCGCGATTGGATTCATGCGAATCAATGTGTGCCTTCTACCTTGCATCAATGCTTGATTCAATGGGTTGGTGACGAAGTTGAGGTTGTTCATGCGGATACTTCAGCATGTGTTGCTATGGCTGATGCATCTATTTTGGAAACTCATGATAATGTCAAATGCTTGACCGGGATTGATATTTCGGACTTTGAGTTCCTTGCTTGTACCAAGGATGGCTTTGTGTCCGCTGCTCTAAGGCCGGTACAAAAATCGGTTGATTCAGATCATGAAGAGTAGATGGATACAAGCGAGAAGTGGTTAAAAGAAAGGGTGGAGCATTATCGGTCCAATATGAACGATGCATGTGAAGCCATTAATGACTTTGAAGAAGTAGAGAAGTTAGGACAAGGATTTACGTCGGCTGATCCTTTAGAAAAGATAGACATAGGTGATGGTTCTATACCAAGGCCGACTTTTGTAAATCAAAATTTAAAAGCCGATTATAAAGTTGAATTAATCGAGTTATTGAAAGAGTATTCTGATTGCTTTGCTTGGGAGTATCATGAGATGTCTGGTTTAAGTCGTGAATTAGTTGAACATCGTTTACCGATTAAACCTGGTTTTAGGCCATATAAACAGGGCAATAGACGATTCAATCCTTTGTTTTATGATCGCATAAAAGAAGAGGTTAATCGTTTGCTTGAAGCTAAGTTTATTCGGCCATGCCGCTATGCTGAATGGATCTCTAATATTGTGCCTGTTGAGAAGAAAGGTTCTAATAAAATTAGAGTGTGCATTGATTTTAGAGATCTTAATAGAGCGACTCCCAAAGATGAATATCTTATGCCTATAGCCGATATGCTTATTAATGATGCTTCTGGACACAAAGTTATTAGCTTTCTTGATGGCAATGCGGGATATAATCAAATCTTCATGGCCGAGGAAGACGTATACAAAACGGCCTTTAAATGTCCCGGCTTTGTTGGTTTATTTGAATGGGTTGTAATGACTTTTGGTTTGAAGAATGCTGGCGCTACTTATCAAAGGGCAATGAATTTGATTTTTCATGACTTACTTGGTGTTATCCTAGAAGTCTATATTGATGATATTGTTGTCAAATCGGCTGGATTAAATTCTCACTTGGCTGATTTGCGTCTTGCTTTTGAAAGAATGCGTCGGTATGGTTTAAAGATGAACCCATTGAAGTGTGCATTTGGTGTATCGGCTGGAAGATTCTTAGGCTTCATGGTGCATGAAAGGGGTATAGAGATAGATCCTAAGAAAATTGGTGTTATTGAAAAGATCAAAACGCCTACTTGCAAGCAAGATTTACAGAAATTCTTGGGCAAGGTTAATTATTTGAGGAGGTTTATTTCTAACTTGTCCGGGAAAGTTAGTGCTTTTACTCCTATACTTCGGTTAAAGAATGAAGCCGATTTTACTTGGGGGGCAAAGCAGCAAGAAGCCTTTGATGAAATCAAGAAATATTTATCTTCACCGCCCGTTCTCAAAGCGCCTAAGAATGGGGTGCCATTTAGGCTTTATCTTTTGGCCGAAGATAATGTTATTGGGGCTGTTTTGACTCAAGAAACAAATGACAAGGAGCACATTATTACTTACTTGAGTCGACGGCTTTTAGATGCAGA
Organism: Alloteropsis semialata; assembly: GCA_004135705.1. Lineage (NCBI taxonomy): Eukaryota > Viridiplantae > Streptophyta > Magnoliopsida > Poales > Poaceae > Alloteropsis > Alloteropsis semialata. The sequence goes on from CM014276.1 coordinate 62,799,741, forward strand.
AACAAGGTACAAACCTATTGAAAAATTATGCTTATCTTTATATTATACTTGTACAAAGTTGAGACATTATTTGTTATCTAGTACTTGCATAGTTGCGTGTCAAGCCGATGTTATCAAGTATATATTGCATAGGCCGATTTTGAGTGGAAGAATCGGAAAGTGGGCATATGCGCTTATTGAGTATGATTTGGCTTGTGAACCTTTGAAATCTATGAAAGGCCAAATTGTAGCTGATTTTATTGTTGAACATCGGATTAAGGATGAGCATGATTTAGAAATTGATTACATGACTTTTACTCCATGGAAATTGCATTTTGTATCGGTTTGCAAGAACGGATGTGGAATTGGAATTGTTCTTGTTTCTCCTAATGGAGCTGTTTTTGAAGCTCTTAGCCGATTGGAAATTGAATGTATGAATAATCAAGCCGAATATGAAGCTCTATTATTCGGATTAGAAATTTTGCATGACATGGAAGAAACATGTTGAAGCTTTTGGTGATTCATTATTGGTTGTGCAGCAAGTATCTAAGGTGTGTCAATGTTTTGAAAGTTCGTTGAATATCTATCTTGACAAGTGCCTTGATATTATACCATATTTTGATGAATTCACCATTTATCATGTACCAAGATGTGATAATCCTAGAGCTAATACTTTGGCGCAGCAAGCATCAGGCTATAATGTCCAGAAAAGACACTTTCACAAGAAAAGGCCGTTGATTGCTATTGCCAATGGTGAAGTTCTAACGCTTGCAGCAGAACAGCGCCAGACCGGTCAGACCGGTGCCCGGAACGGTCAGACCGGTCCCGAGTCCATAGCGACCGGTCAGACTGATCCAGGAACCGGTCAGACCGGTCAGGCGTCTGCTGATCCAAATTCGGTTGCCAAAAATCCTCAAATTACAAAAGCCGAATTAGATGATTGGAGAGCGCCCATTATCAGATATTTGAGAAATCCCAGTTCTGGAACAGACAGGAAAACTCGGCGTTTGGCTTTCAAATATATTTTAGTTGACGATGAGTTGCATCGTCGCACCGCCGATGACTTATTACTTAAATGCTTGGGTGCTGATCAAGCTAGAGTGGCCATGGGTGAAGTTCATGAAGGAATTTGTGGAACGCATCAATCGGCTCCTAAGATGAAGTGGTTGCTTAGGAGAGCTGCATTCTATTGGCCTACAATGATGGCCGATTGTTTTCGTTACTACAAGGGATGTGAAGAATGTCAGAAGTTTGGTAATATTCAGATGGTACCTGCTGCATTACTTCATCCTATTATTAAACCATGGCCTTTTCGTGGATGGGGATTGGATTTCATTGGAGAAATACATCCTTCCTCTTCAAAGGGACATCGCTTCGTGTTGGTTGCTACGGATTACTTCACTAAATGGACCGAAGCTGTTCCTCTCAAGAATATGACCCACAAGGAGATAATTGAGTTTAGTACTGAGCATATTATTCACAGATTCGGCATTCCATAAACTTTGACTACGGATCAAGGCACATCTTTTATGTCTAAGGAAGTGCGATCTTTTGCCGATATGTACAAGATCAAATTGCTCAATTCATCTCCATACTATGCTCAGGCTAATGGACAGGCCGAGTCTAGTAACAAAACTTTGATAAAGTTGATCAAGAAGAAGATAGAAGAGAATCCCCGAAGATGGCATGAAGTCTTGTTTGAAGCTTTATGGGCTCATCGTATATCAAGACATGGTGCTACAAAAGTCACTCCTTTTGAGCTTGTTTATGGTCAAGAGGCCGTTTTGCCCATAGAGGTAAATCTGGACGCTTATAGACTTGCTAGACAAAATAAGCTTTCGGTTGGTGAGTACTATGACTTGATGATGGACAACATTGATGAAGTGACCGATAAGCGTTTACAAGCTCTTAAGGAAATTGAGAAAGACAAGATCCGAGTTGCTAAAGCATACAACAAGAAGGTTAAAGAGAAGACTTTTCAAGTTGGTGATCTAGTGTGGAAGACAATATTGCCACTTGGTATTAAAGACAATAAGTTTGGCAAGTGGTCTCCAAGTTGGGAAGGTCCATATAGAGTATTCAAGATCAATGGCGGGAATTCCTACATGGTGGAGACATTGCAAGGAGGACGTTTGCCTAAGGCGTTAAACGGGAGGTACTTGAAAAAGTACTATCCTAGTGTTTGGCAAGAGGTATGAAGTGGCATACGGCCGATATTTGAGTATCGCCCTTAGAAAAATATAATGGCCGATGAATTATGTTAAGGCATCGCCCTTAGATGACAATTTTGGTACTAGAATGTTTTATGGTATGCAAGCTTTACCAAAAACAGGGGGGCGTATGTTGACAACCAAAATTGGCACGAAGACTAGGAGGATTGCAAAGAAGAAGATGGCGCGAGAGCGAGACAAAGACGACGCAAGAGGTAGACAGAAGACGGCGCGAGGTGCTGGACACGCCCGGACCGGTCTGACCGGTGCGGGGGACCGGTCAGACCGGTCACCGGAGTTGTAATCCGACTAGGACTCTAAAAATTGGATTCTGAGATTGTAACGAGTTGTAACTTGGTTTTCTTGCGGGACAAGACCTACACTCCCTATAAATATAAGGGGATTCGGCTGATTGAGGACACAACAATCGAATCTATCCAATTTACTACTTTTACCTTTACTTTTTTGCATCTCCAAACCCTAGCTTTTCCAACCCTACCTGCTGTTCTTTCTTCGTCTCCACGACGTCTGAAGGCGTTCTAGGTGGCCTGCCGACCCTAGAACACCCCTGGCGGCGTTCTCCCTGACGGATCCTTCCGGGAGGCGCTTTTAGGGTTTACCCCGTAGCTCGCCGGCGGTCACCGGTCCGACCGGTGCCGTTGACCGGTCTGACCGGTCAGCCCGGAGGCAGCTGCGATCTGGTCCTTTGCGACCCGCGCGAACTAGCGTATTCGTGTGTTGACCGCATTCTGCGTCAACACTTAGTTTTATATACACTGATTCATGGCAGGAGATGGAGCAGGAAGACGAGTCTGCAATGTCGCAGCATTTGCTTGTTGCAGCCGACAAGTACTGCATGCAAAGGCTGAAACTGATCTGTGAAGCTAGGCTGCGTAAACACATCGATGCAGGCTCTGTGGCAATTATCCTGGCGCTAGCGGAGAAGCACGACTGCTATGGTCTTAAGGAGGCATGCTTCAATTTCCTCAGGTCTTCAGCAGCTCCGCTTGTGGTCATGGATCTCGAGGAGATCGAGTATTTAGCTCAAAGTTGCCCTACTGTCATGGAGGAGTTAAATGCTATTTTCCTTGCCCGAGATTTGCAGAAGACAAAAATTTCTGATGGAATGGAGGGCAATTCCCCATCTTGCCATAAAGATTAGCTGAAGACTCAGTCAGCAATCAAATAGAAATAGTCAGAGGTGCTACAGAAGCATTTGGAAGGACGGAATACTAGAACTTTTTGACCAGAAGCAGCTCACGGTGCTACAGGTGGTGCAGCACATGAAAGAGGAAATCAGCCTAAGGGTCGGCCGGGGGACGGACTGTGTCGCCATAGTTATGCATGAAGTTACCTAGTCTCTTTTATGTAATCAGCTATTGTAAGACATGCATGCTTCTTCTTTTTAAATGATATGGCATTGCTTCTGCCGTTTATTCAAAAAAAAGTAGCCAGAGGAGCTAAATGTTATTTTCTTCCTTGCAAACTTATTAGGTCATTTTAAATATTGTTTATAATGGCATAAGTGGATAATTTTGATGAAGATTAGGGGGGTTATTTTGTTTATTTTATATAATGACAGAGATGGGGTAATTTAGATATAGATTTAGGGGGTTACTTTAAGCTATTTTCATAATGGCATAGGTGGGTAATTCTTTTAAAAAATATAATAGATCTAATGGCTATGATGATTTGATTGTTCCAATTGATAGCTAGATGTTTTGCTTTATTGTGAGAATTTCTAAGATTTCTCTCTTTTTTATAGTGTCCACCTAAGATCGTAGGTGGCTTCACCTGAAGGCTTCAAAAGGAGCCTCCAATTAGTAATAGTAAGATATACACCCAAATTATGCCTTCTGCATTCTGACATTATATTGTAAGGTGTTCTTCGGTGTTTCCTTACTACTCCCTCGGTCCCAAATTACTTGTCTTGTTGATTTGTTCTCACAATGTTTGATCATTCGTCTTATTCAAAAACTTATGTAAGTATAATTTATTTTTTCATGACTTTACCATCATATGTTCATACTAACTTTTTTAATAAGACAAATTGTTAAACATTGTTAACAAAAGTCAACAGTGCCAAGTAATTTGGGACAGAGAGAGTACTAGGTTGGCAAAGTTTGGCATAAGAGAGTAAATAATAGGTTAATACATACTCCCTCTGTTGTTTAATACATGTAGTATTAGGTTTATTCTAAATTAAAGGTATACAACTTTGATCAAAATTATAGAAAAATGTAACAACATTTATAATATCAATCATATGTAGTTTTAAAATATATTTTATGCTGGATTATTAACTAAACAAATTTGAGAGTTTAGATGTTATATTTTATATAAATTTGGTCAAAATTAGATAACTTTGATTTAGGACAAAACTAATACGATATGTAAAAAACAGAAAGAGTAGTAGGGGTTAGTACCGTGTTATTGAGCTCCAAGCCAAAATATTACTCTCGTGTGTACTCTTGAAAAAAACTCCACATACTGACTATTTTATTAGGGATTTTTGTGTTCTTGTGTAACATCCCGGATTTTTCCGGAATGTTCTTGAATGCGAAAATGTGGATTGCAAAATTTTTCTTGCATTGTCGTGAAAACACCTTAGATTGTCTTCTTGTGAATCTCCCTAAATTCCTAGGAAATAAAAATTGACCTTTTAATTCTGCTTAGGTTAAATTTAGGTTAGAGTGTTTTGGCTTTTCTTCAGCTTTAATTGGTTTTTTGAGTGTGATTTATATTTGAATTCCAAATTCAAATATAAATCTAAAGCTAACAACTAACTCGCCCGATCAAACCCTGTGGCGGAAGCCGCTACCTAAGCCCTATCCGATCTCCCGGCCAGTTGACCCACTAACATATCGGACCGATCATCCATCTCTCTAATCCCAATCAAAGTCTGCATCGAAATTCTCGGCGTCCAGATCAATCCGGAGTTCCAGAAAACTCTATCCGAATTATGGCGCTATTTTCTTTTGAACGGATTGATTATTGATTTAATTAATCTGGTTCAGAAAATAGTCTGATTAAATTCATCCCAATTATCTAAAGAATTTGTTCTGAATTATGGCCACGTTATCCGGATTTTGAATTGGTTATTTCTTAATTAATTCGATCTGGATAATTAGTCTAATTCATTTGTTTCATGGTTTATGAAATAAATTATTGTGAATTTATTTCATAGGCTAATAATATCCTAACCCATCAAACCTAGGCTCATCTAAAGCCCACAATCTAACCCTAGACCTAATCCCTTCCTATAAATTCCCCACCTCTCTTCTCTCCTCTCCATCTCCCTCTCGGCCGCCGTCTCGCTCTTCTGTTCTCCACCGAAGCAACTCCTCTCTCTGATCTCCACCCAAGCATCTCCCTCTCTCCGCTCTGCTCAATCTCTTCTCTCCACCGAGCAAACCAAAGCCAACTCTACCTCTCCGATTCAATTCCACCAGCGCACGTCTCTCTCGCACAAATCTCTCTCCACCGCAGCCTCTCTTTCCCACTTGATTAATCCACCGAAGCTTCAATCTCTCACAGATCTCTAAGCAATCCAATCAGTACAGCCACTCCTCTCTCTCTCTCGTGAATCAGCGCAGCACAGCAGAGAAGCAACAGCAGGCAGAGCGGGCAGCAGTTCGGCAGCAGGCCCTGCGGCGGCGGTGGACCACGCGTGGCCCTCACGCGGGTGGGTGCGTGGCGCGATGGACGACCCAGGACGGCGGCAGCGGCTGAACCGGATGCGGATCCACATGCGGACGGCGCAGCAGCGGAGCATGCTCGTCGAGCAGGGCGGCGCTCAACGCATCGGCAAGAGCGAGCGGCTCGGAGGCTGCCAGGTGCGTGCGGCGAGGGGCGCCTGCGGTGGCACCCAGGAGCAGTGGCTCAACAAGCAGCAGAAGCAGGAGCAGCGGGAGCCAAGCGGAACCGCGACCCGAGGCGGAGCCTACGCATGTACGACTACACGGCCACAACTACGCACCCTGCACGGCATCAACCCCTTCCTGCCTCGTCTTTCCTGCGATCAGGCCCTAGGTGAGCACCACCATGGACACTTCCCCTCGCTGTTCCCCTTGTTGTTCCGGCCATGAGAAGACCTGCGTGCCTGTGTGCTGTTCGTGTGTGCCCGGCCTTCGTGCCGATGTGCTTCTGTGCAGGTGCTGATGCCCCTATGACCAACCCGTGTCCAATCAACCCAACCATGGCTGCCTTTACTCACGCCCACAACATGTTCGATGAAATGCATAGCCCGCCCTGACACTGCCCTGCTGCAGTTCTGTGTTCGGCCTTCGTGCCGGAGTGTTCTTGCAGGTGTCGCAGCCGTCGAGGTCACCACATCATGCCCTTGCTGCCCAGCCATAGTCCCTTTTGTTCTCGCCCCTCACGTGTTCGGTGAAATGCCTGAACCGCGTGTACATGTCCTGGCCGACCCGTTTTGCTGCCAATCATCGTCTCTTGTGAGTCGATCGTGAGTCGTGAACCTTGCCGTTGAATCCTTGCTGTCCCTGACCATCCCCATGCTTTTACCCTGTCAACCACGTCGCGGCCATGGTACGCCATGAACCCGCGATCTAAGCCGAGGCCAAGCCGTTCCATCCCGGCGATGTTGCGGCCGTGGACGACCACGTGCCCGCACGCGTTCACCCAACCAAAGCTTAGTTACGACTTCGTGTCGTACAGCCCGTAAACCCGCCAAGCCGAGCCATGCCGAGCCGTTGCCCGACCCTCGTGTCCTTGTCGCGGCCATGGACGACCATGAGCCCGCGTGTGTTCGCGTTATGCCGAACCAGCCCAAGTGACGACCCCGTCCAAAGCTATGCCTTGCCTTCTCCGAAGCCACCCTGTCGTCGTCCTTTGCCAATCGCTCCGCGACCATGGTGAACCATGGACTCGCGTGATAAACATGCCCTTGCTTCGCTCCCCGTTATACCAACGCCCTTCTTATAACGCGGCCAAGGTGAACCCTTGTGCTCGCGTGACATCGGCCTAAACCACCCCCCTTGCCGTTTAGTCCTGAGTGCTTGACCGACATCTTTCGTCGCTCTTGCCTCGACCTTGAACCTAAGTCGTGACCCTTTTTGGTCCATAACCGCTTCGGCCAACCATCGCTACCACCTAGCCTGTTCCCGGCCTAACCTTGAATCAAACCAGGGACCACCCGGGCTTGTGTGCAACTTGTTGCATCGGATCCGAGCTTTGCTGCCATCTAGACAAGATGCCTTGTTACCTGACCCGTATACCTTCCAAATCTTGTTGGCCCAGTATCGACCCGCTAACAGTCCGTCTTGGCCCACTAACATTTTGGGCTCGTCTTATAACAAGTCGGGCCCACTAACTGATCTCTGCAACCACTAACACTACGGGGCCCATGTGATGACATGTGAACCCCACTGACTTGATCAGCCTGTCCACCTGACCAATGGGACCCATACATTGATGTGTGGACCCGCTAACTTAAGCCGCTAACCAGGTTAAACCTCCTTTTGACCCCGTTGACCAAGTCGACATTCGCCGTTAACTTGGTCAACACTGATGTCAGCAGAGCCCAATGTTGGTGTCAGACATTAATCTCACGTGTTGACATCATGATGATGTTGCACGGCTAACCCGGGCCTGGCATGTGACGCATTCCGATGTTGACCGCATGCCAGTTGTTTTCTTTTCCTTTTGCGGAAATCTAGAAAGGGTTTATTAAAGGAAAATAGTATAAAATCAACCTTAGCCTAGAATAATTTGAAACCAATATAGGTTTCCTTCTAAAATCATGATCTACCCGTTAGTGTGAGGTTTGGTGTTATTTGGTTCTTGTTGCTTCTTATTTGGAGTTTATTCGCTTAGATGCCGTTGTTTATTTTTACGTGTTCTAGGATCTGAGGAAGATCTAGAAGACTTCGTGGACTTCGTCAACTTGAACTTCATCGAATGAAGACTTGTACGACTACATCAAGATGAGTTTTGGATCGTAAAGTCACAGGTGTCCACGCCCATCCTATTTTGAATCCTATTAGGCATTATTATTAGAATGCTAGCGCTTTACTTTCTCGCATGATGATGCTTGACCTATTGCATGGCCTTATTTACTTACCATATTCCTTGTTAAGCCTGTTACACTTTGGTGATATGAACTTGCTATGCTTGCATGTGTATGGGCGGGTGTGATAGGATTCTTGGCGTGTGTGGGGCAAAAACCCGGGAAAGGAGTAAGGGGTTTTGGGAACTTTGCGGGGGTGAGCAGATTAACTCGATCTTCGTATCGAGGGCTGGGGTGTGTGCTTGGGCACATCCTGTGTGGTACCTGTGGCGGGTACATGTTCTATGTGATACTTGAGGAGTTTGGCGGCAATACCTGTAATGGGTGCGCGAGCGGACCACTGGAGGTGGATACGCTATTTGACGGTGACGCTCACCCCGGCACCAAAAACCGAGTTGGATTGGCTACTGGAGGAAGGAAACCCGTGCCCACCACTTACATTTAATGGGGGGTGTTCCAGCCAGCCTAGTTAAGTGCGGTACCCGGACTGTAGGAGTTAGCGGAAGTGTAAGGGGAAAAAGGCTGGAAGACCTTTGTTCCCCGAGAGGCTCGGACCCGGGATTGGCCACCGCGGGGCAGGCCATCACAGTTCTCGGACACCGAGTTGCGTCCTCAGTGTATCCTAGGCCGGGAAAAGCAGGAGGGTACCGTTCACTGGCTAGGGTCTGTGCTGTGGGTTGTGTCTCAGTCGGCTTGCAACCGACTTGCAGCCCGAGTGGGTCCAGGGGCACAAACTCTGCAGAGTATAATCTTTACGTAAAGCCGTGTCCACGGTCAAGGACAGCCTTCCCACCTTCCTTTCCGCCATTGTTTTAGGGATTTCTACCTCCCCTCTAGAGTAGGGCCTGCCTCGGGCAGTTGAGATGTGAAGGGTGGGAGCTTTCACATCGCCTAGAGAGTGATGAGTGGAAGATATTGGAGTCGGGTACCTGGTGCGCCAGGATTGCTCGTGGAGTTGTGAGAATGGTTTTGGGATGGAGATGCTGCTGCTTGCATAGGATGAACCTTAAGCCTATCCTTGATATTTCTTATACTAGATTTAGGCCACCTTAAAGCTTGCATTACGGATGGTGACGTGGACCTGTCCCAATCCTTGGGGGCAGTTTGTGAATGAACAGGTGAAGACTCGAAGTGCAAGACCAATTTCGGTGGAGTTGGTGAGAAGGTTGCTGTGCTATGCTCAAGTGTTGCCTGTGGAAGTGGCGCCCTGAAGTTGAAGCTGGCTTGAAGCTTAGCTACCGTTGCGTTGGTTTTCATGTTGTCGATTAGCCCAAGGGGCATGTACCAGTACGCTTTCCGTTGTATCCTTGATGTAAAGCTAACTCTGATGATTGTTATCGTTGTATGGATGTGATATCCTTCTGAAATGAGCTCTGTACGTGATAGCTGTTGATTCTGGGACTATCACAATGGTACAGGGATTCGGATTCTCGTAATTGAAAATCCGGGTCGTTTCATCTTGCCCCTGCTACCAAAGCCAATGGTGATTTTGCGCTCGTTTTAACAACTGCGATTTTACCCCTTTTTTTTAAAACCGAAGCCACTGTTTACCCCTGGTTTTAACTCTGTTAGTTGAAGATGCATTAAAAAAATAAAACAAATAGGAAATCCATTCAGAGCAAGAGGAAAAGACCGAGCTACCCCTAACCTTATCCAAAAGCCTCTCACCCTTCCTCTCCTGGCTCTACCGTGCTTTCCCCAGTGTCTATCTCTGCCGTGAAACCCTAGATCGGGCGGTGGCGACGTTCCTGACTCGGCCGGCGCTCCCGGCAGCGGGGGGAGGCCGGGCGCGGCCCCTGTGGGTTGCCACTCACGGCCCCTCGGCTCTTGCGAGGGCGCGTCCCCGGCCCTGGGGAGGGCACCGGC
>CM014276.1:62809974-62820539 GCA_004135705.1 Alloteropsis semialata
CCCTGGCCCCGGCGCGGGCTTGCGCTCGTGAGGTTCACGGCTCCCGCGCGGCCCCAGCGCGGGCGCGCGAGGGCGCGGCCCCGACCCCGGCTCGGTGCACGGCTCTGTTTTGTAGGTAATTTTCCTTTCAATTTCTTTGTTCTTGCATGCTACTCTATAGATTCCAATTAAAATCAGTTTGTAGGACGAATTAGCTGTGGCAAGAAGGAGAGGAAGAACAAGTGGAACGGGAAGGGGAAGGGGAGGAGAAAGAGAAGGTGGATGATGTATGCGTGATCTGATGATATTTTTGGACATATTGAAGTGATGTATAAATCCAAATTGTGTCTTTATGCTGTCAAAAATTTGACAAAATTTGTCAAATTTCCATCTTGTTTAGAAATTATGAATGGTGTAGTTTGGTTAACAAATATTTCTAAACTTGTCAGAATGATGCCTATTTTTTTTGCCAAAACAAGGTTACATTCACAAAGTGATTAGAATAGTAGGGGTAAATATGCATGGGTAAAATTGTCTTCACATAACAATTTTGACACCGTTAAGTGCTCTTCACGGAGTAGGGGCAAACTCTCGCTTCAGTTTGAAAAAGTAGGGGTAAAATCACAGAGTTGAAAAAACAAGGGCAAAATCACCATTGCACTCCAAAACAGGGGCAAGAACGCAAAACCCCCTTTTGATAAATATTCAGAACCTCTTTACCCAAATTTAGATAATGACAAATATCAAAATTTCTAAAATATCGTTGTTAATAACTTTACCGAAAAATTATTTCCTCCACAGTCTCTAACCTCTTTTCTTCCCAAGGAGCTCGGAGTATTCCTAGAGCGCGAGTACAAGTCAATCAATAAAAGATCTTGGATAGCAAGCCTTTGCTCAAGTCGTTCCAGCGTCGCTGCCGTCTGATCTTGGCTTCTGTTAGGCCATCCCCAACCTAAGACACTACCAAGTAGTTTCTATATTTGACATGTCGACACTATCATAGAAACTACTCTCCCAATGCATAGTTTCTTCAAAATAAATGATTATTCAATCTCCTCTCTTCTTTCTCCTTTTTTACCCAATCCCTCTCCTTCCTTTCTTGGTTTTTATGTAGACATAGTTTCTTTCTTGCATGAGAAACCATTTCCTTCTCTTCCCTTTTTAACTCCCTTGCCACATCACCATATTGCCACTACTACAAAAACTGCATTTAGTCCCGATTGGGAACCGCCTTTAGTCCCGGATTCCCAACCGGGACTAAGCCACCGGCCTTCCCGCTCGCCTAGAGAGGGAGAGAGCTAGAGATAAAGTGGAGAGAGATGAGTGGAGAGGAAGAAGTTTGTGGGAAGAATGAGGAGATAAGGATGAGAGAAAGAACGAGCTGCCAGCTCTCGGACATAGAAAAAATCAGTGTGCATGCTGGAGGTGACCTACTCTGGCCTTTAGTCCCGAGTTGTGATTTCACCCGGGACTAAAGTCCATCTTTTAGTCCCCGGTGGTGGCTCCACCCGGGACTAAAGAATTAGTCCCAGGTGAAGCCACCACCCGGGACTAAAAGATGAACTTTAGTCCTGGGTGACATCACAACCCGGGACTAAAGATCCTCGAGTGCTCCTAGCTTTACGAACTAGGACTAATGTACCCATTAGTCCCGGGCCCAACTCTACCCGGGACTAATGTTTCGAACCAAAGGTGGTTTTTGTAGTAGTGTGCTTACAAGGCACCATCATTAATGCTATAGAAACTATCCTACTAGGAGGCTTGGTCAACTGCAGATCCGAGCTCTCTCCTCCACACGCTCTTATTTCCTTTGATCTGGCCTCAGCCTTGCTCATGCCCTCGTTCTCTAACTTTATCCTACATTCCTATGATCCCCTGCTTCAACCTTATCGACTCACATGTCTTCCTCTTCCTCACGTTGGTGCACGTGTCTTTGTGTTCCTCTGCAATAAAGTCACCAGCCACCGCTTTCTCATGCTGCAACATATTATATATAGTAACTACGCATTTTACAAGGTCAGTTGATAGTCATGCACCCCAACAGCAAAGATGGGTTTGGGATGCACCACGATATATAGTTGCCAGCACCAAAACCATGGAGCCAAGCTGGTTGTGTTGCACATCATCCATGTGATCCTGCATGCCTTGCTGATTCACCTGCAGCCCACGGAAACAGTGCTCTAGAATTGTTCCACCACCAGGTCGCTCTGTTGGAGCCAGATACATCCTCAGGGTTGACCACTCTCAGCATTTCTTGATGTTCAATCTATGTACTACTAAGCAGCAGATTCGTGGGTATGAGACCTTTGTTTTTTGTTGCTACCATCCTGCTGGTCACTGAACAATGGTTCCGTGTTGATGCAAGATTCATGCAACCACACATATGAACTTGTACTAACCTGCTTGGCTCATAATTGCACAAGAGCTTTGAATTTAATTTCTCTGGTGAGATTTTAATTTGACTTTAGCAAATAGGTTCCTAACTTTCTCTAAGATAGGACCAAACCTCAACTATACCGGGGTGCATCATTTGAACATTGGCGGTACAGAGACATCGGTCAGATTTGGATCAGACGAGGTGCTCCTTGTGCTCATCATGATCAGCTGTTAAAGATAAAAACTATCAACTGATCGATACAAAATAGCACAAAGGACAGTCCTTTGCTCCAAACCTTCTACATTTATCCATATGTCATACTATATTCAGTCACATTTATCGAAATCAACATTAATTTGATATATAAATAAGCACACTTGTACATGTGAGAAGGAAAAGGGAAACTAGGCGTCAGGATGTCACACCCGGTTTTAAGGGCAAAACCGAATGACAATCATATGTGTGCCAGGATCAAGTTTTCACACATATGAGACTTCATCAGTGATAAACAATAGCAGTATCACGTAAAACAATACAAAAACTTACAACTTATCAGAGTCACAGCTGATCCTGGAAACGAAGGCTCCAACACTTCACAGGCAATCGACTGGGGGTTGCGTACGCCTAGCATCATCTTCAACGGCTTCACAACAGCTTCTGAGCAGCAGTAAGCAAGGATGAGTACACTTATGGTTGGTACTCAGCAAGGCCACAAGAAATAACCGGAAATAATTTATTATCAACTTCAAATAAATTAATCATGTGAGGGTCCAGGCCGCTCTTGACCGTGAGCACGGCTGTTATAACAGTTTTTTTAACACTCTGCAGAGGTTGTACACTTTCACCACAAGACGCGTAAAAGTTCAGAAGAACTTTAGACCCAACCATGCAGTGCTGATCAGGCACATTCATCACACTACCTTTGGTGTGACTGCATAGGGACGCTACGAGGCCTTTACAAAGACACACAGATAACTAGCAGCCCGCTAGAGTTTCGGCCGCGGTGAGGTCCATAACCCTCCCTAATGAGGCAGTACCTTAGCAAAGAATACTCCTACAAGAGGACCGGGCTATGACCCCTTCACCGTCCCCCTCCTTGCCCTTTCGGTAAGGCCTGCCAGACACCCATATATCTAATTAATTAGCCAAGACCAGAGCCATATGGTACTCATGGTTGTACTGTTTTCCTGGGTGGTTCTCCATGTTCCAATTAACATCATCATAATGATATATTAAAAGCACAGGTAGAAGGATGGTTAGGGACACTTGCCTTTACGCAACGTAAAGGTACTCTTACTGCTTTCTGCTATTGCTCACTTGAATTCTTGATCTTGAAAGCGATGGTCAGCAATCCATCTTCTTGAAGCTAACAACGACAAGACATACAAAGCAAACAAACAAGTACAACTAAGAACAATACACCAATCAAAGACAAGCCGGGTTATACACTAATTAGATTTTAATTATAAAGGCTTATGAAATAATTATTAATCAAATTAACATGCATTATAAAAACGGCGTTTTAACCCTATACAGCTTTTAATTATAGAGAGCACGTTTAATAGGCATTAATCATATTAATAAATAAATAAATATTATAAAGACAAGCATCATGTGAACAAGAACTACTAACGTATAGTTTTCATGATTATGGACCTAACGCAACAAAAACGGAACGAAACAGAGCTACAACGCGTAAACTAGAGCTAAAACTAGATTCTATAGCTAAAACAAGGTTGCAGAGACCTAAACTTAATTATTTATAGATCACATGAGGTGACAAAGAACTATTATGAGGCACAAAGAACAGAGAGATTACATAACAGAAAGGCATGGCGAAGATCGATAATGAACCATATTCACAAACTTGCTGGAATTGTATTTGGAAGGAAAAAGAAAAGAGTATATAGCATCAGCATGGTGTAACGATGACATCAAGCAAGGTATCAGCTGAATGTATATCGACTTGTAGGCTGTCTAGTTTGCACGTGCTTGCATACATGTCTAAAGGGAGCACACTTACACGTACATGGTTCATGATGAAACATATAAAGGCTATTGTTGTGTGGCTGGAGTTCATGATGGTTCACCACAATGGCTCCACCAGCGAGGGGTGGTGCATGCATTAAGATGGTGAGATGAGACGTAAGATGAAAAGGAGGCACGGCAGGGTGCTTCTCACCTGCCCGGGGTGCCCGACGGCGAGCGATGAAGCTAGTAGTGAAGAAGCGATGATCGCCATCAGGGAGCAAGCTTGGTCGGCGGCTCGAGGGTCCCGATAGTAGCAGCAGGGTCGGGGTAGCGACAAAGGAGAGCTGCTTCATTCGCTGTTGCGACCTTGACGAAGACAGCAAGACATACTATGCTTATGGACAATATGGAGTGAGAGAGAGAGAGCTCTGAAGAATACAGCAGGGCTGCGGAGTTCGACCTGCTGCCCTTTATAGGCCTTGGAAGGGAGAGAAACAATTAGACACAAAGATGAAAGGGCATTGGTAGTGGAGCATTATGGTTGATGCTTCGGTTTCCTGTTAGTGGAAATTGATAGAGGAACTAAGTGGGAAGCTGGTGGTTTAATCAGTGGGGATTCAATTTACTTTGATTGCGCAGGAATACTAGTAGTTGGCCATATGGTTACCAGGAAAGAATCGGCATGCATGCGGAGGTGAACAGATAGATACTATGTATGTGCATGCATGTAGCTATGATGGCTGATGGCTAAAGAGAGATTAAAATCCATTGATTATTTACGTGGACAAGGTGGTAATTGCTAGCTTTTTATTGGTGGATGGGTAGGAAGACAAAAAGAAACAGCTTTGATTGGCCAGGAAAAAGGAACAGAAAAGCACATGAATTAGAATCGAAAATAGAGTTGGTCCAAGGAAACGTAAAATGAATAAGAGATCGAGGTGAAGAAAAGAACTCTTGACTAGATGGAAGGAAGAAGGAAATAGCCCAAGGGATTAAGGGATTAAGAGGGAGATTAATTATCTGGAATTTGACTTTGGGATCAAGCACAACAGCAACAAACAAAAAAAAAAACAATGCAAAGAGCATGAATGCAACAAACTCATTTAATTCCGAAAAACAACCAATTATTTTTTTTCTATACTAAATTTCCTGTCAACAAAATAAATGTTGGACGAATTTTAAAATTATGAGAAAAACGTTGTTTTAATTGTTCTTCCTATTCACATCCTAAAATTCAAAATTTCAGGGTGTGACACAGGAACAGATAACAATCTTGTGATATATCTCTGCTGCAAAAAAACGAAGCCATTGAGTTAAGGCTAGGCTCATTACCATAGGCACAATCGTTGATTTCTGAGAACATAATTGATTTTATGGTAGTTTATTGCTGGACTAGTGGCTGCCCTAGGCTCACTACCATAGGGATAAGACCAAATGATATATTTCAGGGGAAAAAAGAACCAGGAAATAGTTTATGCCGCTATTTGGACTTTGGACATACATAAGGGGGAGTAATTTGGAGTTTTTTGTTATCCATTTCATACCTTAATCTCATTGATCGAACAAACAGATGGATAATATATATATCGTTTTCATTCCTATGCACGAAGTAGGTCAAAAAAGTTTTTATAATTTACATTTTCTCTAACAAAATTAAAGTGGAATTTATTTTGTAACTAGAAATTACAATGGTCCATGAAACATGTAAGCCAGGTTTCCTGTACAATCTTGCCCAGGTGTATCATGTAGAAGCTTGGATTAAGTGGTCACATATCTCCGTTCATGACACTGGGCAGGGTCATTGTCAGCATGCGCACTGCTCCTAGGACCTTCCGTTTTATTCTTCATGGCAATGGAATGTCCAGCTCCACTTCACACTTCATAAACATCAAAATGAATCATTCTGTCCAACATCGGACAATTTGGGCAACTCACAATGTCCTGTGACCACCTCTTGTGGTGAATTACATGGTTGCGGTGGACGGGGATGAGAAAGCATGGTCAACAATCGGGATGATGCAACGACACTGATCAATGTAGGCACTGATTGGTATCCTGATACCTCCAACTCCCAAAAGGTCCGATCCCTATGCAGGTGTGGTGGTCACCACGATCAATTCACCATTTCGGCAGATAGCTTGGCTTCATTCACAGCTGATGCTATTTTAGACTTCTCAGGAATGAATCAATCTTATGAGACAAAGATATGTGTGTGTGTGTGTGTGTGTGTGTGTGTGTGTGTGTGTGTGTGTGTATATAGACAGAAAATGCCCTTTGTTGCACATGACTGTGTTTTCTGCATGGTATAAACAATGCACGCTAGAACAACGCTATCATGCATGCGTGGCATTTCGCTGACCTTTGTAGTTGAATCTATTCTATATATATACTATAAAGAACGAAAATAATTGAAAATATTTGTTACCTAATTTGAGCCCACCGTACCCCTCACGCTGGACTCACCTGTCGGGACCGGGGGAGATGAAAAAGGACCGAGACCCATAAAAATCGCGAGTTAGAAAATGATTCTGCCAAAAACAAAAAGTTTTTCTCACCGTTCCTACTCCTACCCGCCCGCACTTGCACGGACATATACATTAGGTTTTTTTTATAGCAAAACGTATACGGACAGAGAAATATGGTACGAGAGCCTTCCTGTCTTTGCTGTCTTCGTTCGAAGCCCATGGGCCAACTCGGGCGTGAAGCCTCCACACGTTGGTGGAACAAAAGTAAAAACATGCAGGTGCCGGATTGTCCTGTGCCCACAGTTTAGGCATGCAGGTCAGCGCTTTGCAACCTCTTCGTGCAAATGCCGCCAATACTATTTTTCCCCTGCAGTGACTCACCGGCGGATGTCGTGGCGTTTGGCCTTGCGTCGTTGCCTATTTTAGGGAGCAGCAGATGCTATTCGATTACCGTGAGAAACGACAGCGCCGCTGATTGAGATGTACGCGTATTCCATCTCCGACAGGTGTGTGGTGCTTCTCCAGACGCCGCGCCGCTGCGAGGCCACACGCTGCGGGCTGCTCTGGACGACGCGACGACATCGTCCGCCTCAAGGCTCGTGTGCCATCTCGGTGTCACGCGCTGCTTTCGGACACCGCTGGCCCCGTGTGCTGCCGCATAGGTCCGGCGAGCTTTGTGACACCCCTGCTTTCCAGGAAAATGTGAGCTTATCACGAAAATATGACACCTGTACTGAGTCGATGACTCGAATCCAGATGGGTAGATTCCACCACAAAAAAACGTAACCAACTAAGCTACATTTGGTGTGGTTATTAAAAATGCGATGAAGTACACGTCGATGTAAAGGATTTTTGCTGTGACTATGAGACAAATTGGACGCATCTATCAACTTGTAAGGCCACCCTTGTATATTTTTTTGCACGTGATTCTGAGGTGGTGGGTATGGTTAGTATTATAGGCTTGTCCGAACAAGTCTATAATATTGAATTTGATTGAGAGGAATCGAGATGTATGATATTGATAAGTGAGTGAGTGACATCATGTTAAATTGATTATGAACATGCTGGTAGGTTGGTGGCCAATAAGTTTGGAATCTATGTTCAACCAACTAATGAACATGTATTTGTACAAATACAATTATAATTGAGTTAATTAGAGAATTTAGAAATCAGACAATTCAATAGGTATTGATCCACTATTTGTCTATGAGCTCAAATGAAAAATATTACAATATTTATATTTTTCAAGTCTAACCACGCATTTGCGCGGGTCATCTTGCTAGTAAACTAGAAAATATGTATTATTTTGTTTGATTTCTTTGATAGATGTAAATAATGGAAACAAAGAAATTGATGCACCGTGAATTCCTTGCTTGCTTTGTACACCACTAATGTGACATTTCTGTCAAAATACAGTTTTGACTGATTACGGATTTTTCTGTAATGCGCCAACACAATCTAACTATGGGTCTAGTTAAATTTTCCCACTTGTTCACTTGTATTACTCTGTGTTGCTTTGCTATAATGTGTTATTATAATGCAACTACGTGAGTCTATTTTACCGACGATAATGTTTAAAAACAGAGCATCTTTGTGGCAAAATCGAAGGATGAGGGTGTACTAGTAAACTATACATGGCCAGCCCTGCAGCCAACTGAGCTATGCCTCATCCCCTTCTGGTCTCTTTTCAGATAGGTACACGTGACTGTTGCACTTGGAGCTCTGCGTTTTGCCCTTGTCAAGCAGGATTTGTGACAACCGTAGAACACGGCCAAACCCTGGCCACAACTAGAGAGGGATGAAGCAAGCAATTGAGAGTCTTTGAATGTCTCATACAGAAGTCTGGGCTTCCTGATGCCTCCCAATCTCATGTTCATGTTTTCAGTGTCAATGACAACAGAGGGATGAAGCAAGCAACTGAGAGGGATTCATCAGTGTCGTATATGAGCCCTCCCCAGCCAAAGAGGCCTGGATCCATAGTGGACCCCACCATTACACTAAAATTATTTCTAAATGGGCCACGCCAATTCATTGTATTAGTTGTAGGGTATGGGTGGGGGTTTTATGATAATGCTGAACTGGTCCGGCACTTCCTCTGGTCCCCATAGTAGAAATTGGTTACCAACCACAAATAAAAACACTTTTTGTACTAGTAGTAGAATAGCATGTTTTGCTTTGCTGGCTTCACATCTTGTGCCCCTCGGTAGAGATTTTTGCGGTCCATTATTGGTGCCGTGAAATGCATGTATGGTAACCTCCAAATCTATATCCAGGAACATTGTTGAATTTGGGTAATATCAATGCGTTTAGGGACCAGACTATACAGACATTCAAGTAGTCTAATAGCTCCTGTAGGTAATGTGTAAGCAAAGAACAAGACATGTTCATCAGTGTGTAATTGATGTAAATGACGCAGGCTGCTGTTCTTCACTAGCTTCACAAAATTTTGTTTGGTTTCATTTGTAAATCTGATGTTGAATACAAACCAATGTTCGGTTACTAGGTAGCGTGTTGGTAGCAGCGATGTTCCATTTACTTGTTGGTGAAGTTCATTGGATAGGCAAAAAGTTGTTTGCAGCTCCACAGTTCAGTGGTAAAGAGTGTGTCTCCAGTTCCACTGCTCAATTGTGAGCTTGATTCTGATGCACTCTGTACAACAGATATCAATTTGGGCAGCTCAGAAAGCCCAATCAGTTGGTGTAGAGTGAGGAACCAATGATACCCAAACAGCCGCGGATGAGACAGCGTGGCAAATTGAGCTGAAGTTGGAACACCCCAGAATGCAGTAGCTACTCACTACTTTCCTGATGCATTCCATGCCCATCTATGTTGCTAGAAAGCATGGCCAACTAATTTTGTAGATTGATTCCTTTATCATGAATAATAGTCAAAATCATGTAACATGGAGGAGTGAGTATATATCATATATATATGTTTGTGGATGTGAACAACGGCAGATGATTTTATTGCACCAGCCTCTGTGGTTCTACAAGACCTAGGTACATGCACTATAGTTGATAATAATGATAGCTGTAAATAAAGGGAAGCAAAGAAAATTTTTAATCATGAGTCCCTTTCTTGTATTGAACACCACGCTATTGATCTATTTTCCTTAATGTGATCATTGAATTTTGTTGGGCAGCTACCTTTATCGTGAACAGGTTGCACAACAGTTGTTGGACGACGTACACACCACAAGTTAGAGACAGCAGTTCTTTGACGTGTTGCAATGGCTGATAGTATGCGTACCACTAACACGCGAGCCTGTGCAGTAATGGAATATGCCATCATTCTCATGCGGCAGCGAATATATTGTCACTGCCCCGATACTAGCCAATATGGACACCGTTGCCACCGTTTTTTTGGATTTCATGACTTCTAGCCCCAGTTAGTGAAGGACCAAAGAAGCTTTCTAGTTATGAATCGGGTATAAAGCCCATGGGGAGGGGGTGGGGGGCTTGGTTACAATTGTGAATATGCTATTACATATCTGCACTAGTTTTTTGTTGTTTTTTATGTCGATTCCTTGAATTTTTTAGTTTTTAATGAGTTCAAGAAATAATTGATACTATAAATTTATTCTTATCCATAATGGATTTGCCTAGACCAATACATGAGATTCTTGTGCTATTTGGGGGATTTGTGATTCTACTAGGGGTCAGGTCTAGTATTACATACCAACCCAATTTATTCTACCTTTTTGCTGGGATTAGTTCTTGTTTATATATCCTTATTCTATTTTTTATTGAATCGGTGGTGTGTCCAGGAGACCC
>CM014276.1:62821539-62877433 GCA_004135705.1 Alloteropsis semialata
TAAGACAATTGCGCTGCTGCTGTCTTGACACGATGTAGCAGACGGGCCGCCATCCGTCGTCCGGCCCAAGAAACAAGTTGGGCTTTCCTTCTCGCTCGCGCGCTCCGGGACTTCCCCGTCTTCCGTGGCAAGCAAGTCACCGATGCAGCAGCGGCCCGGCCAGCGACCGCCGTTTGCCAGCGAGGCAGCGAGTGCCGATGGCCGAGGTCGGTGCTATCACGGAGGCCAGGGCAGTCCTTGTTTATCACGGAGGGCGGACGTGCGGCTATATAAGCCGGCACCGGAACGCACCACCCTCACCCTGACACCATCGCTTCTTCTGCGATCCATTTGCCACCGTACCCTCACCCGCAGCACAACCAATCCGTCCACCTCCATTTCACCGGCCATGCCGATCTTCCCGCCACCGAAGGGCGGCGGCGAGAAGCCCGGCCGCAACATTGTCCGTGTGGGGAGCAGGGAGGCTCCGGAGGACGCGCATGCTCTGCAGCAGAGCTCGCGCCGCGAGCCACCACTCGCCGTCGCGACCACCATCCGACGTCGGCCTGCTCAGAAGGACGTCGACCCTAAGGGCGAGGAGGAGGAGGAGGAGCAGAGGCCGGAGTCCCCGACGACGTCTTCACTGCGAGGCCTCGCGCGCGCCAGCTACGAGCAAATCAACGTCGACCCAGACATGCTGCCAGCGGCGGACGTGGCGGAGGAGCTGCAGGCGGCGGACTTCAAGGAGGAGCTGCAGGCGGGCGTAGAGGAGGAGCAAGCGGCTGCCGACAACGGGGACCCGGAAGCCATGGCGAAGGGGCTGCCGACCGGGGACATCGGCGACGACGTCCTCCCGCCACAGGAGCAGCCAGCAGCGCCTCCTCTCCCTCACCCAGCAGATCTCGTTGTCCATCCCGCGCAGCCAGCCGCCGCCGCCGCCGCCGAGGGAGCCGTTGGCCTCGCCGACCAGATCATCCAGCCACCGGGACAGCAGTGAACTACTGCTATGAACTGCATGCAGTTAATGGATTCGTGTGAAGTTCTGTCTACATGAAGTGCTATGCTACTGCTAACTGCTCGGGAAGACTAAACTGAGACGCATGGAGACGTGGTAATTTCGTTGCTGTTATGGCTATGAAATCAGAGCATGACGCTCGTTGTGGAAAAAGAAAACTGATCGGGCAGAACTCATCCATCTCACGCCCGATTTCTCCACCGTCCATTTGTGCTCTACGATTCGTGTGATTTGACTTTTTCTTCTTTTGTTTTGGGGACTGGCAGAGGCCGACGTCATTTTTTCGGTGGCCCTTTTTTTTCCCCCTCTGGCTTTTCATTTCTCCCTCTCCGCTCTTTGCTCGCTCCCATTTCTGCTCAGATCTGGAGTTCTTCAAAAGGCGCGCGCGCAGGCGGGTTGGGGGCAGGCGAAGGTGAGCTCCACCGAAATCCCACTCCGATCGGTGATGTTTTTGTTCTCGTGAAAGCGTCTCCATGTTCTGTTCGCCGATTCTTCTCTGGTTTTTGGTTTGTTCCTGCTCTCTGTCAATCGATTCGAGGTATGCCCTGCGGAAATGTTCTCGTGCGTTAGTCGCAGGCAAATTGATGCGAGATTCCGAACTGGGGCGGCGCTTGTAATTTTTTTATCAGAGATTTTTTAGAACGGGCAGCACGGGGATGTGTGGTTCGTCATTGATAGATCTGGAGCACCTATCACATTCAGCGGATTCAGAGTTAGATTCTGAGCACCTATCACATTGCTACAATTCAGGGGTTTTTTGTGTTTCATGATGTGTTTTCACTGTCAACCCTAAGTGGATTTTCCAATTTTTAGTGGGATTTTTCATAATAGGGTTTCAGTACAGACGCGTTTTATCTCAAGTTCAAACGCGCAGTCGCTAATCTATTGTGTTGTGTGTAGTTGAAAGTTTCTGGGTAAATTTCTGTTTATATTTTGGCTGGATCGGGAGTTCCCCTAATTTTTTTCACGTAGAAGAGTGACCGTTTTTGTTCTGAATGCAAGGAGGCAATCGACATCTGGTATATAATGTATATTTTCGGTAGTTTTTTTTTTCTCTCAAGAGGGAAAAAAAATACAAAAAATGGCTCACGAATTGAGTAAGGCACCCCTGTCTCTATGTCTCTGTAATTTTTTTTTACTAGTATAACAGAGATAGCCAGTGTTATCTGTGTGTTTCTTTTTTCATATAAGCCATTGATGGAGCATGCCCACTCTGTGAAGGACACAGGACAGTGATGGAATTATATAGCATTGTTTTTAGTTAAGTTTTATGTGTTATCTGTGTTAGTGAGCAAATATAGTGTGTGCTCAGAATAATATCGTGCGTTCAGTAATATGCACCAATTATGCATATGTTTTTATCTATTGGTTGTGCCATTTTTTTATTTTCTTACATGTGATGGAAAATATTTTTTTTTTATTATTTTCCCCTCGTTGCACATCCTATTATGTTAACAATATGTTATGGACATATTTCTTATTAGTAATTTTAGTTTTTTAAGATGGCTCATAAGAGAGCACACAACATCATACATGTAGTCCATGTAGACAGTAGTGATGATTCAAGGGTCAGCGATTTTGATTTTGATGAATTTGATAGCATAGTGGTGGGCAAAGCTTGAGAAATGCAGAAAAGGGAGGATCTGAAGCCTTCTTCCGAAGATGACATTGTTAGTGTATGATTTTGTTTTTCATTAGTTTTTGTATAACCATTTTTGTCTGCTACATTTTATTGCATATATTTTTGTTTCAATATGTACACACATTTATTAAGTATGTTATGCCTTCATATCAGCGCAAAAATCTGGACAAGATCGGGGACAAGCTAATTTTTTTAGAAGAGCAGGCAAACATTGCCCAGCCCCAATTTCATTGCATTAAGGCAGATTCAAAGTTCAGGTTCAGCACAAGAGGGTGGTAATCTAACCAAAACCTCGCAACCATGTGAAGGACCGAAACGGGCGACCAGAGGAGGGGTGAATGGGAGCCTTTGAAAATTCTCGCTCGGAGAAACAATGCCTATGTCCCGATTACAACCCCAAGCACACTTCTTTTAAAATCGCCAAGATGACACAAGTCAACTCGTGACAAGCTCACCCTAGGAACGACTAGAGAAGCTCAAAGCTATGCGGAAACTAAAGCAAGACACTGAAAAACTTGCACGAGAGATTAAGCTAAGCCACTGCTAAACTCTTACTAAAAGCACTTAACCTAACTAAGCAAACAAAGCTTAATTAAAGGACATGCAAGAAAAGCTTAATTAAAGATTAAACAGAATTAGCAAGGAATGGAACTAATTGGAACAAGCATTAACTGGGATCATTTAGGCTAACTAACAATCTTGCAATGAAATAATTAAATAAAGGTCGCACTGAATAAAAGCTAAAACCTGCTGCTGGTGCATTGCCACTGGGTGCTGCTAACCTTGGTGAAAGACGAGCCGAGCCTGGCAGCTTGGTTGGGCCGCGTGCGTGTGTTGTGCACTGCAGTGCACGGGCCTGCTGGCAGCTTGCCGGCCTGCCTGCTGAGCCGTGCGCCCGCCTGGGCAGCTGCGCTGCCGGCCGTTGCAGCAGCCCGTGGCTGGGCTTGCACTCGCCTTGGCCTGCTGCTGCCTCGCAGCGCCTGGGCCAAAGGCCGAGCTGAACTGGGCCAGCTGCTCTCCCTAGGCCACGCGCAGGAACCCGAGCTGGGCCGCTCGTGGCCACGCCGATGCGTTCCACCGCTGCCGCGCTTCGCACACGCCGGCCTGCTGCCGCGTGAGCTGCTGCTTCGCTCGCGCCTGGACCCCGAGCGCCGCGTGCTGCTACTTCCTCGAACCTGCGAAGAACAGACACAGAACAGAACGAACAGCAACGAGAAACCGAAGGGAGAAAACTAAATTACTTTCTCTATGCAGCACGGATCGAGACAATACTTGAGCCACAGCATCACAACCCTAAGAGCTAATAGATCCACTAAGAATCTCACAAAAAGCTCAAGTATTTATCACGAATTTTGGAGACAACCGAAACCCTAAGCAAAAACTCGGTTTTGGGAAAATCTTCAAAATCAAGCCAAATCCGAGAGGGTTTTGAAGGGGAATCACATGGTATAATGCTCACAAGGATCCTAGCAACATATTCCCCAACAAATCTCACGGGATTTGGGCTCAATCGCGAAGAACAAAAATTCCCCGAAAATACCTCCGAAAATCCGAAAAACAAAAACGCCGGGAACAAAAGATTTGGCACAAGATTAAGAGGGTGAAAACACTATGAATTACTTAGCCATATCCGGTTACAAGCCACTCACAAGTATTGCAAAATTTGGATGGCAAAAAGCTCAAGAACAAGAGCCTCTCCTCTCTTCTCTCCTCTCACCCAAAGGCACCCACAAACAAATGAGCAACCCCCACCTAACTAGCCCAAAGAGATGGCTGAAATTTCAGCCTCTCCACATATATATAGGCGCTGGCATGAAGCACACAACTCAAATACCCCCAGGGGTAAAACCGTCCAACTTTTTCTGCAAGCATCGGACGGACCTGGCTCCTTCACGACTTCGCTTCGCCTCGACGCAAGCTTCGCGATGGTGCCCACGTCCTCCGACTTGTCACCCCCGGTTTTGAGGCCCAAACCGGCAAACCCGCCACCGTCCGGTTTTGAGGCCCAAACCGGTAAACCTGCCTCTGGCCGGTTTTGAGGACCAAACCGCCAAACCCTCTTGCACACCCCGCAGGCGTGACTCACCCCCAGTTTTGAGGCCAAACTGGTCAAACCCTCCTTGCACGCCGCCGCACGACGTGACTGACCGATGTCGACGCGTGTCCGGCCTCCGCCAAGCCTCCGACGCCTCCAAGTCTTTCGCTCCCGCTCTCGGGCCGCCTACTCGACTCGCCTCCGTCCCGCTTGACTCGACCGACGCCGTCTTCATCCCATCATGTACTCTTGCTCTTCCGCGCACCATGTGGACCGCCCATGACTCCGCCCGGACTCCTCGGGTCCCTCAGTCCAAGCCTACTCGTTCACCCTTCACCGCCCTCGGTCCATCGGCATGAACCTTTCGCGCTTGACCTTCACCGCATGCCGTCGACCGCCATGTCGCATCCTACACCTGCACATCACAAGCCAAGAGATACATCAAACCACACAACGGTTGTCAATCACTCATCATCCAAGGGTGACCACCATTAGTCCACACCATGCCACGCAGGGCAACCTCCAAAACAGAGCCAAACTTAACAGAAAAACGCATAGCGATAACAGCTACTGAAAGAAGTTCTGTAACAGATATGAAGCACTGCTCTCGCCCTCGATACGCATCCAGCCAGTTTGAATGTTGAAATGTTGCCTTCAGGGGCTTGCGCAGAGATGGAACACCCATTTTTCGTTGCCTTGTTTGATCTTCTTCACGAACAGTCTATCGCCAAAGGGCCCTTGAGGGTGTCCGCCAAGTAGTTGCACCATTGCACCATCTTGACCTCCATTTCCCCTGTTAACAGTATCCTCCATCCCAGAAAACACCTCCAGGTTTTCTTTACCACAATTTTGTTATCCTGCCAAGAGACATGTCGAAAAACAAAATCAATTCTAGTCAACCCGATACTCCAAGCCACACCAGCAGTGAAGCAGTTCTCCATAGTATATTTTTTGTCACTTAACCTCGGGGACAAGCTAATGAGAGCTCTAAATCACAAGGTAAATGTTCTCTCTCTTTTTCTGAGTTACAATACATCATTCCTGACAGCGCATTAATCCTTGTATTTTCTAGTTCAAGGAACTATCACAAAATCATTTCTCCTGTTTTTATGCACATGTGTAGGCCAAGAAGACAAAAGTTGCTCCTGTTAAGAAGAAAGAAGTTCTTTTACTAGATTTTCAGCTTCATATTTTCTGAAGTCATCGAAGCCTTGGATGACGACAAGAAAGCTGTGATTTCAGAGTTTGGGTTTGTCAGTCTGGTTCAGTTTGATAAATGTTTTGTCCCAAACAAGCTCGATGAGTCAGTGCACTACGTTCTTGGGGTTACCATTGGGTTGATCTGATTACTCCCCTGGGAAGTCGTCTCTGTTGGCTCGCTTTAATCTGCAATCTATGGGGTCAACTAAGTTTTTTGGAGATCTAATCATTGACAAGAAAGGTCTGTCTGATGAAACCTGGTTACCTGCTTTCTTTTAGTTGCATTCAATTGCTTCCTATGCCCCAACTAATCATTGAATCCAACAAACAAACATCTTGAAACTTTTGAAAATATTCATTATATTCAGAAGTTCAACTGGTGCAGCTATATCTGATCATGGCTTCTTGATCAGATCAAATCTTTCAGCAAAACCAAGCGCAACATTGATGATTCCCGGTCGCTAGGCGTTTGTCTGTATGTCATATATGTAAGTATCCATGATAAATTGTGTGTTTTATGAGTTTCATTTCAAATGGCTAAATTATATGCATGTGGTCTCTATTGTAAGTAGGTAATATATCTAGATTTTGTCAATTTCAATGCCCGTCAACCACCTCCAGCTATCCCCTGGGTTCTAGTCTGGAAAGGATCGATGATCAAAGAGTTTTCTGAGCTTGATCTTATATCACCTGGAGTTTATGGATTCAGACGTCTGCACTGCAGTCTGCAGGACATCTCTGCAACTTGCTATTCAAAGGTTACACAAAACTGAACACACACCTACAATTTTTTTATTTAGTTTTATGATATTCTCCATCTTATTTTTATGTGTATTATTTCTTTTTATTACCGCAGCAATCCATATCATTCATCCTTATTGTCATTGCACTCTTACAGTACCTTCAAGCAAAGGCTTGATCAACATTCAGACATTAAGCTCTCCGAAAACTTGAAGGATTCAATACACAATCTGCTTGATGTTCACTCAATCAATTGTGCTCTGTCTGTTAGCATGGATATAACATCACTGCCAAGTATATCTAGTGATCTCAAGCAATCCTTCTCTACTTTGCTCGAGCACGCGTACTCTGTTGACATTAGAAGCTGAACTTTAGTTCTCAAAGTTATTCAGCTGATGACTGAAGCAAGCAAAGCTGCGTTCCAAGCTGCCCTTGAACCCCCCACCCAACAGGCTGCACAGTCAGTCACAGCAGCAAAGTCTCAAGGTATATATGAGCTTATATATCCATTCTAGGGGCCGTTTGGTACAGCTCATGTGAAAACAGCTTCACTTGTTTTGGTGAAGCTGAAAAACTAGATTTGTCTAGCTTTTAGTACATTTTTGCATCATTTTCTGAAACAACTTTGTGCTATAGTGCCTTGTTTTGCGCAAAACAGGTGAAGCTGAAGCCACTATAAGCCATGCCAGACGGGCCCAGTATGTAAAATTTTGCATTACTATCGTTTTTTGTCTCTCGGTCTCTGAGTCTGTTCAATTTTTCTTCAGATACACCTGCTACGAGTTTGGTAGTTTCCTACATTCCCCACTGATCTATGTTTCAGTAACTTCATTGCTTTTTTTTTCCTAACCCACAACTACCCAGTGTCTTCATTGTCCAGGGGAGCAGTTTGTTCTATTGCTTTCTTCTTTTGAAAAGGGGAGAAGGAACAAGCAAAGGTGAGCAGGCAGGACAAGGAAAGGTGAATACACATTCTTCTGTTGCTTTTCTTCCAAATATAAATTCCCTACTATATTCTCTTTTTGTCATACTTCTATTTTTTGCTCTCTTTCAAATCTAAATTCCTTAATCTTTCTTTTTTTGCCAGACTTCTCTTTTTTTGTACCAAATGTAATCTGCATGTGTGTGTGTCTCTCTCTTTGCGTGCGTGGATTACTCGGTATGCATCCAATTTGTTTTGTGTTTAATATGTGATTCTTTAGGGTTTCAGTATCAATATGAATTGGAGGTTTAAGCATCACTGAACTGAACTGCAGCCAATTTAATTTTCTTTTTTCATGTTAATATCATTTTCTTTTCTACATATCATTGCCTTATGTCATTTTATACAGGATTCACTCAAGAAGCAATTCAGGGCTAAATTCAGGTAAATATTACATCTTCATGACAACTAGATTCATCAGAGTTGACAGTGTCATTCTACTGTAATTCACATTCAAAAGTACTGTCAAATTTCATTTACCCACATGGATAGTATATTTTTTTTCATATTTTTGTCTCGTTTATGAGGTAGATATCGTTGTTGTTTACCTTTTTATTATTGGCCACGTGCCAGCGCATAGTAACTGCAGTATTGACAGGATCTATGGCCTATCTTTTTTTTTTCCAGTTTGAAGTTTCGTCTCATGTATCTTCATTGCACCTTCATGACAGTCAATTTCACCAGAGCTGACAGCATTATGTTATTGTCATTCGCATTCAAAAGAACTGTCGGATTTCATTTAAGCACATTGGAAGTACATATTTGTCATGTTTGTTTTATTTTTTAAAATTTTTTTTGATGTTTTCATTGGTTTATATATGCAAGCATTTTTTTTTTTCCTCAGAGGATGAGCCTGCACGAGAGAAATGACTGTGGCGCCATCAACTTTACTATCTGGGCACTAGTTGTTGAGCCAGGAATTCAGGATCGACTACTTGCAGTATGGGGAAGGTCAGTCCAACCAAGCCGCTGGTCAGTTGTCATGTTAGGTATGTGCTGGGGAGGGATGCTTTTCATCAGGATAGTCGATGAGTATTCGGGCCTCACTTTTGGCTTGTGCTCAACTGCATATCAGAGTTTTTGGCTGGGCCGCACAGGCTGATGTGCTCAGTGATGCTGTTATCTTTACTCCTGTTCAGAACTTGTATGTTTCTGGCCCACATTACGAGATGAACTGTGCCAACAACATCAGGAGGCTGCATTAAGTTGTGAGTTTCTGTAACTTCAGAAGTTTTTTCTATGTTGCTTCAATTCTGCAGATTTTCTTTAGTTTTTTTGCATACATCAACTGAATCCCTACATGATCTTTTTTTTCCTTTTTGCTAAATCAGGTGGAGTGTTGTTAAGGCAGCTCTAAAATCTGAACCTGGGAGTATCACAATCTTGAGCCAGCAATAGTAGTATCTGTTTCGCTTCAGGCAAGCATCTGCAGTGTGCTTTTCAAAGTTCTCAATTTCTCATAATCATAAGTTATGTCTGTCAAGTTTTAGTTCTGAACCATCTATATATAGCTGAACATGTTGTAGTCATGTTTATGAATATGTGCGTAGTCATGTTTTATGAACAATCCTGTCATGTCTTTGGTATGTATATATGTTTATCTTGGAGATTATAATTTATTTCATAATGTTTTATGTTTTTTTTTAGGTTTGTTCAGCTGAACATTGTACTATGGTTTGCTCTCTTTAGCCTTTCTTTTTCCTTCACTGGGGAAGTCCAGCGTTTTGCTGTCGGCCTGAACCTTGAAAGACATCCCACTAAGCCAGAACAAAGTCCATCAAAGAACCAGAGAAATCAGGTGTGGTAGTTATCAAAGCACGTCAATTGTGCGATGTCTGCACACCTGACCTGCTTCTGTTAAGAAAATAGTGACAAATCGAGTATTGCATCTGCAGCTGCGCACCAGAATTCACACCTGACAGCATACAATGATTACAGCCGTTGATTACAGCATATGAAATACCCGAGTAGGCAATAGACATTCCTTCACTGCAGATCATGATTTTGTTCGCTTAGTTAAGAATTATATATGGCCTCCTGTAAGCACTGGCGCAGCATACAACCACCAAAACAGAAATGATTTGTTGCCTTCAATTTACATTGCCTGAGATGTTATAGCGATACTTTGAGTTTTGAGTTTTGAGCATTTGACTACAGAATGTATTTCATAGCATTCTTGATTTCTCCCCACTGTGTAGTGTATACAGCATGACCAAGCCCTCCAGCTCCAAGGCCGCTTGCCTCTGAAGACAAGGCTCCCAGCTTTGTACTTGCGATCCTGTATATGCATAAATGTAATGACGACTAATTAGAAGCCCATAAGAATGTCTGATTATGCATCAGGATGTAGCTTTGACCCCCCACTCCACCCACTGCTTCAAAAATTGTCTCAATGTCGCAGGTAACTGAGGGCTGTTTAGTTCCCACCCAAACTTTTGAAACTTTGAAACTTCACTATTCATCAAAGAGAATCTTACATGCATTGGGTATTAAACGTGTGTTAATGACAAAACCCATTTGATAACCCCCGGTAACTTTGCGAGACGAATCTAATGAGCCTAATTTGGTCATGATTAGACAACATCGTGCTACAGTAAACAATCTCTAATGACGGATTAATTAGGCTTAATAGATTCGTCTCGCGATTTCCTGTCCATCCGTGTATTTAGTTTTATAATTAGATCATGTTTAGTCCTCCTAATCTTCGATTTAGAATTGAAAACTTTCTTTCGCAAACTTACAACTCTAAACTAAACAGGCCCTCAAGTGTGCGCCTCAAAATAAACAAGCTGCAAGTTTGCAACTGGTATTTATGGCATCATGTTGATGATGTGGAGAGTGAAACAGGAGAGTTCTAGTATCATTTTGAAGCAAAGCAGGTGGTGAGCTTCTGTCACAACCAAACTCCTCACACGTGATGGCAGCAGGGCTCGTCACAAATACAAGTGACGCTTGTCCCAATCTACTCAAACTCAAAGCATTGAAGTTCAGCAGTGTTCAAGGCTACAACATAATCTTTTTGGTTTTGTTGAACACTTGAGTCTTGGACTGACTCGAGTATGGCATTACCTTTTTGTTTTGCATCGACGTGGTAATTGTTAGGAATAAACCACGCCATGGTGTGGCCGTGGCGTGTCCGTGTCGCGCGTGTGTGGCGTGCGTGTCATGTTCGTGTCGAACGTCGCGCGTGTGTGCGCGGGAAGGCGTTCGCGTCCGAGTCTGTGTAGGTTTAGGGTTCGATCGAGTCAGTAGCTAGGGGGTTTGCTGGTGCACGAGTTCGAGCTTGTGTTCGGGTCCGGCGGCAGGGAGAACGGTGCACCAGGTCGGATGCCGGTGCGGCGGTGTTCAAGGGCGTGGCGAGGTGCGTGTGCGGCGCGTGCTTACCCGTCCGGCGGAACACCAGGAGGACCAAGTCTGGAGGAGCGCAGAGGCAGCGTGATGGGCGCCACCTGGCTAGCTGATGAGGACGGAGGCCGAGCCCTGTGTGGAGTTGGTTGCTCAGAACGTGGAGAAGGCCGGGACGTCGGGAACGTGCGTGCGTGGGCGTCGAGCTCGTCGGAGTAGGGTGGCGTGGGCGCTGTGATGCCGAAGTCTACAAATAGCCGTGTGATCCTTGTGTTCTAGGTTGAGTCGAGTCCACCTATCAATCAAAAGGGCCAACATACAGGCTGTGTGGCAGCCGGGGGCGTTTGGCGCCAAATCCCGTGTCTACTGTTCATCATCTTCCTCCTCGCGTTCGTGCGTGAGTGTGAGTGATCAGTAGGGTTCGGCTCCAACAAGTGGTACCAGAGCTGCGTTGTGATCCTCCATGGTGGATGAAGGCGGCAAGACTCCCCCGGGGTCTCCCAAGAAGCTGTCCGGCGGCAAGGGAGGCGACGGCGCTGGCGGCAGCGGCAAGGAGGAGGTCGTGCGCGTGATCCGAGAGATGGGCGAAGCGGCTAACTGGCCAATGCTCACCAAGGACAACTACACCGAATGGTCCTTGGTGATGAAGATCAAGCTGCAAGCTCGCAGCTTGTGGGAGGCGATCGAGCCTAGCGGCGTGTCGGTGCAAGAAGATCGCATGGCGCTCGACGCCATCACGAGCGCCGTGCCGTTCGAGATGGTGGCGTCGTTGGCGGTGAAGGCGACGGCGCTGCAGGCATGGAACTCGGTGAGGGACATGCGGATCGGCAGCGACGCAGTGAGGAAGACCAAGGCGCAGCGTCTCCGTCGCGAGTTCGAGGTGATCCGGTTCAAGGACGGCGAGAGCGTGGATGATTTTGTGGTGCGGCTCCAGAACATCGTCGCGGCGCTCGGAACCGTGGGGGAGACGATCGAGTCAAACAAGGTGGTGGAGAAGCTTCTCCGAGTCGTCCCCAAGCGCCTCTCCATGGTGGCCGTCGCCATCGAGGTCACGGCGGACCTGGCGACGCTGTCTCTGGAGGACGCCGGTGGGCGGCTGCGAGCGGCGGAGGAGCGCGCGTTGGAGGATGAGGATCTGCCCGTGGCGTGGGCGGATGGCAAACTGCTCTACACCGAGGAGCAGTGGGAGACGCGCCGGCGTGAACGCCGGGCAAAGGAACGCGCGCGCAGCGGCGGTGCGCGTCACGGCGAAGGAAGCAAGAAGGGAGGCCGTAGCGGCGGCCGTGAAGATGACAGCTCCGACGACGACGACGGGGCGAGCAGCGTGCGTTCGGGCGCAAGCGGGCGGCGGAGGAGCTCGGGCAAGGGGCGGTGCTTCAACTGTGGCGTTCGCGGCCACTTCTCAAGGGAGTGCCCCAAGCCGAGGAGGAGGAGGCGCTGTTCGCCGGCGCCGATGAAGAAGCGACGCTCCTGTAGGTCGGCCGTACGGCGGCGTCGTGGTTTAGGGGGAGATTGTTAGGAATAAACCACGCCATGGTGTGGCCGTGGCGTGTCCGTGTCACGCGTGTGTGGCGTGCGTGTCATGTTCGTGTCGAACGTCGCGCGTGTGTGCGCGGGAAGGTGTTCGCGTCCGAGTCTGTGTAGGTTTAGGGTTCGATCGAGTCGGTAGCTAGGGGGTTTGCTGGTGCACGAGTTCGAGCTTGTGTTCGGGTCCGGCGGCAGGGAGAACGGTGCACCAGGTCGGATGCCGGTGCGGCGGTGTTCAAGGGCGTGGCGAGGTGCGTGTGCGGCGCGTGCTTACCCGTCCGGCGGAACACCAGGAGGACCGAGTCTAGAGGAGCGCAGAGGCAGCGTGATGGGCGCCACCTGGCTAGCGGATGAGGACGGAGGCCGAGCCTTGCATGGAGTTGGTTGCTCAGAACGTGGAGAAGGCCGGGACATCGGGAACGTGCGTGCGTGGGCGTCGAGCTCGTCGGAGTAGGGTGGCGTGGGCGCTGTGATGTCGAAGTCTACAAATAGCCGTGTGATCCTTGTGTTCTAGGTTGAGTCGAGTCCACCTATCAATCAAAAGGGCCAACATACAGGCTGTGTGGCAGCCGGGGCGTTTGGCTCCAAATCCCGTGTCTACTGTTCATCGTCTTCCTCCTCGCGTTCGTGCGTGAGTGTGAGTGATCAGTAGGGTTCGGCTCCAACAAGTGGTACCAGAGCTGTGTTGTGATCCTCCATGGTGGATAAAGGCGGCAAGACTCCCCTAGGGTCTCCCAAGAAGCTGTCCGGCGGCAAGGGAGGCGACGGCGCTGGCGGCAGCGGCAAGGGGGAGGTCGTGCGCGTGATCCGAAGAGATGGGCAGAACGGCTAACTGGCCAATGCTCACCAAGGACAACTACACCGAATGGTCCTTGGTGATGAAGATCAAGCTGCAAGCTCGCAGCTTGTGGGAGGCGATCGAGCCCGGTGGCGTGTCGGTGCAAGAAGATCGCATGGCGCTCGACGCCATCACGAGCGCCGTGCCGTTCGAGATGGTGGCGTCGTTGGCGGTGAAGGCGACGGCGCTGGAGGCATGGAACTCGGTGAGAGACATGCAGATCGGCAGCGACGCAGTGAGGAAGACCAAGGCGCAGCGTCTCCGTCGCGAGTTCGAGGTGATCCGGTTCAAGGACGGCGAGAGCGTGGACGATTTCGTGGTGCGGCTCCAGAACATCGTCGCGGCGCTCGGAACCGTGGGGGAGACGATCGAGTCGAACAAGGTGGTGGAGAAGCTTCTCCGAGTCGTCCCCAAGCGCCTCTCCACGGTGGCCGTCGCCATCGAGGCCACGGCGGACCTGGCGACGCTGTCTCTGGAGGACGCCGGTCGGCGGCTGCGAGCGGTGGAGGAGCGCGCGTTGGAGGATGAGGATCTGCCCGTGGCGCGGGCGGATGGCAAACTGCTCTACACCGAGGAGCAGTGGGAGACGCGCCGGCGTGAACGCCTTGCAAAGGAACTGGCGCGCAGCGGCGGTGCGCGTCACGGCGAAGGAAGCAAGAAGGGAGGCCGTAGCGGCGGCCGTGAAGATGACAGCTCCGACGACGACGACGGGGCGAGCAGCGTGCGTTCGGGCGCAAGCGGGCGGCGGAGGAGCTCGGGCAAGGGGCGGTGCTTCAACTGTGGCGTTCGCGGCCACTTCTCAAGGGAGTGCCCCAAGCCGGAGGAGGAGGAGGCGCTGTTCGCCGGCGCCGATGAAGAAGCGACGCTCCTGTAGGTCGGCCGTACGGCGGCGTCGTGGTTTAGGGGGAGATTGTTAGGAATAAACCACGCCATGGTGTGGCCGTGGCGTGTCCGTGTCTCGCGTGTGTGGCGTGCGTGTCATGTTCGTGTCGAACATCGCGCGTGTGTGCGCGGGAAGGCGTTCGCGTCCGAGTCTGTGTAGGTTTAGGGTTCGATCGAGTCGGTAGCTAGGGGGTTTGCTGGTGCACGAGTTCGAGCTTGTGTTCGGGTCCGGCGGCAGGGAGAACGGTGCACCAGGTCGGATGCCGGTGCGGCGGTGTTCAAGGGCGTGGCGAGGTGCGTGTGCGGCGCGTGCTTACCCGTCCGGCGGAACACTAGGAGGACCGAGTCTGGAGGAGCGCAGAGGCAGCGTGATGGGCGCCACTTGGCTAGCGGATGAGGACGGAGGCCGAGCCTTGCGTGGAGTTGGTTGCTCAGAACGTGGAGAAGGCCGGGACGTCGGGAACGTGCGTGCGTGGGCGTCGAGCTCGTCGGAGTAGGGTGGCGTGGGCGCTGTGATGCCGAAGTCTACAAATAGCCGTGTGATCCTTGTGTTCTAGGTTGAGTCGAGTCCACCTATCAATCAAAAGGGCCAACATACAGGCTGTGTGGCAGCCGGGGCATTTGGCGCCAAATCCCGTGTCTACTGTTTATCGTCTTCCTCCTCGCGTTCGTGCGTGAGTGTGAGTGATCAGTAGGGTTCGGCTCCAACAGTAATAGCATTGGTTTTTCAGTGCGTCTTATTTTCTCCATCGTCTGACTGTCATGTCATGGTTTCATAATGGACTTGTGAAGTTGTGATCATCTATATACATGGGTTTTTTTTTTAAGATCATCTATATACATCGTTAAGTAGCAGGCGTTACACGATTCGTAGCTGAGGAGAACAAGGACCAAAACCATTTTGCAGCCTTGCAGCTACCTGGCACTAAGCAGATGGCCTGAAGGGTGAAGACCCATAGGAGCCTGCGACGGCGGCGGTGTCCCCGGACTGCAGCGTCCCACTACCACCGGAGCTGTAGGGCGCCAGGTGCGCGAACGGGTTGCTCGGCGCGGCGATCTGGTCCTCTCCCTCCAGCATCCTCACGACGCTGCCCATGGACGGCCGGTCCTCCGGCCGGTACTGCACGCACCACAGCGCAACCTGGCACACTCGCTCCGCAGTCTCCCTCTCCTTCTTGTCCCGCGTCGCCGCGGCGCGCGCCAGCACGGCGTCCATGTCCCCCGCCTCGAACCGGTGCCACACCCACCTCGGGTACCACTCCTGGCTCTCGCGGCCGCGCAGCCCCAGCTCCAGGTTCCGGCGCCTCCCGAGCATCTCGAACAGAAGCATCCCGTAGCTGTAGACGTCGCACTTGTGCGTCACCGGCAGCGGCATCCAGAGCTCCGGCGCCGCGTACCCGGGCGTGCCCCGCGCGCCGGTGATGGTCAGGTGCGTGTCCTCCCTGTCGCAGAGCCTCGCGAGCCCGAAGTCGGACACCTTGGGCGCCAGGCCCGCGCCGAGGAGCACGTTCTCTGGCTTGATGTCGTAGTGGATGATCCGCTGCGCGCACTCCTCGTGCAGGTACCGCAGCGCCTTCGCCGTCCCGACGGCGATCTCGTGCAGCTTGTCGAACGCCACCTTCCTCTCCGGCGGCGGGTCGAACAGGAACAGGTACCTGTCCAGCGACCCGTTCTCCATGTACTCGTACACGAGCGCCTTGACCGCGGCGTCGAAGCAGAAGCCGTAGAGCCGGACGAGGTTGATGTGGTAGGTCCGGCCGATGGTGCCCACCTCCGCCATGAACTGCTCCTCGGCGCGCTTGCCCAGCGTGCTGTTGAGCACCTTCACGGCCACCGGCGCGCCGTTCGGGAACTGGCCCTTGTACACCACGCCGAAGCCGCCGGAGCCGACCTTGTGGGCGTAGTTCCGGGTGAAGGCGCGCAGCTGCTGGGAGCTGAACCGCACCGGCCGCTCCTTCTTGATGTCCTCGAAGAAGTAGCTCATGCTCCCCATCTCCACTTCGCTGCTCTCTTCCGCGCCGGTGCTGCCGGGCTCGCCGGCGACGAACGCCTCGTCATCGCGATTGCTTCCGTCTCGGCCTTTCAGATACATCCTCACGAAGACTTCGGCGCACTTGTATATCGCGAATATGGTGACGACTGCCACTATGCCAGTCGTGATAGTCGCAACTGCAAGGCCGGCCAAGGATCAGGGACATGGTACTGGTAGCCATGGGAATTGAACAAAGCTAAAGACAAGCCTAGTGTATGGATGATACTTACCGATTGCTATGGCAAGAATGCCACCGCTGAGCGCCATGGAGCAATTTCGATGCAGGGGAGGAGGATTGGAGAATTGGAGTTGAAGTTAGCCGGCCGGAGGTCTTTTATGGTGCCATATACTACTACTCAGTGTTATGGTGCCATATACTACTACTTAGTCGTACAGAGTACAGAGGAAGGGTAATTTGGTAATCTCCTCTCGTTGACAATTTTTTTCCTTTGCTTTCATCGCGGGTGAGTCCGGCAAATGTGAATGTCGTGACTATATTAATAAAAATATTTACAATTGTGTCATTATAATATTTTTAATAATATTATATTTGTGTCAATAAAATTTCATCATAATATTACATTTGTGCCATTATAATTTTTCCCATAATACCCATGCTAGGCTATACTATCCACATATACCACAGGTCAAGTTTTCACCAGTATACAAAAATTATGAGCCGTCCGATCTTTTTATACTGGTCCATTTTTATTATGTTATAGGCCACCATAAAAAGAGCTCGCCGGCCGAGGGCGCTGTTCCTGCTAATAAGTAAGGGCTTCAAGTTGTTGAATATTTCCTTGAGCTAGCTCTTGTATGAGTATGACGTTACACCTGCAACGACTTTGCCCGTTGTCAACTGTACGAAGATATCCTTATTCCTGACACACGTATCTTGAAAGAATAATCCTTGTGGAGATTAAAGAACTCGTTCATGTCGTGTTCGTCTTCACATGATAAAGTTAAAGAACTTGCACGAGTTTTCGTAATGAGAACGACGATTTCATACTTGCTTGCCAACTATGCACGCTAGCACTCATGTCTGGTTCCATCCAAGCTAATTGTCTAATCTTGGTTCTGGCATCCGGAGTGTTTGAGGACGCACAGGTCCTAAGGTGGGCCCTTTGTCAGCATAAGGTCGAGCATGTTGTGTATATGGCCGGTTCGACCTTTGGTGGTGGGTCCCATGCTAAGATAAAAAATCCACCGATTCCTATTCCTCTATCCTCATCCAAATCTCACCGCTGTCTTCCCCTTGCGAGCGCTGCCTGACGCGCGGTCCTCCGTCAGCACCTACGAGGCCTCCGGCAGCTGTCCGTCCGCCCTTCGGCCCCTGGCAAGAGACAGCGCGGCCCCCCGGCCATCCACCGCGGAAGAGGACGAGGGCGCCAGCCGCCGCGCAAGAGGACGGAGCGGCCCCTCGGCCCTCCGCCATCTGCTGCGCAAGAGGACGTCGGGCGCCGCCAGGCCGCCGAGCTAGAGGAGGCCGCGGTCATCTCGTCAGGTCAGGTCTGCTCGCCGGTCAAGTCTGCTCGCCGCCGCCGTCTGCCGTCCGGCCGCACGCCGCCGCCGCTCGTCCACGGCGCACCACCCCCGCACGCTGTGGAGTCGTGGCCCCACCATCGTACTCTCTCTCTATTTTTTATTGGATAAGGCCGGGTCATAAGCTTGAGACCGGGTCTCAACCTTTTTGCCTAAGACCGCTTTTTAGAACTCTCTCTGGTATGGATAAGGTCGGCCATAAGATTCTTATGACCCCCTTATTTTCAACACTCCGGATGCCAGCTCTTGACTCTTGAGCAAGAGATTTTTTTTTCTGAGAAAGCCAAAGTATCATGACTTCTCGCTGCTGACATGGTTGAACAAGGATCTGCTGACTCGTTCATGTATGTGAGCATTTGCATTTCATGTTCTTTTGTCAATGCAAGCAATAATGTTCGAACTGGTAAACAAAGTTTTATCTTAATGTTTTCATCTCCAGGGCACGCAGTTAACATTTCGCTAGATCTGTGCTTTGTATTGAAGGAAACCACTTACCTACTACACACATGTATGTGTTTCACCGGTGGTTTAGCAATGTTCACCTACGTTCCAGAGAGTGGTTCTGGCATTATGTCAACCATGTTAGACGAAGTCCCATAGTAGTTTTGAATAAGTTACATTTCAGATAGCTTTATTAGCTTTTATTAATTTCAGAGGAATAAGTCCATAACTAGCCCATCAACTCCCTAGTTAGTCAAATGATATCTCCAATATATACCATTAAGCTTGGATACCCTAACTTTTTTGTTGCTGTTGTTGCTCTGCCCAATCAAAACGGTTTAGGGCTGATGCAGTAGCGGCTTAGGGTTGGTGTGGTATCGGTTTCTTATTTAATCGAGGCAAAAATATCAAATGCCTAGAACAATTTCACAAGAAAAAGTCACTTTGGGATGCAGGGAATCCGACAAAAATATACATAGCTCACGAACAGTTTAACAAAGTTCTAAATAAATAGATTCAACAAATCCAGAAAATGAAAAGAGATTTATAACACAAATATCTTATATCTGGGTGTCCACAACTATAACAAAGGTTGAAGGTAGTTATTTTCATTGAAGACAGGGTCTATATGAATTTATTTAAAATTTAGTAATTCTTTTTTTTTTGAATCTTCTGTTTGAAGCTTGTAGAACTTGTTTCACAACCTGCAGTTATTTTCTGAGATTTCTTGTATCCCAAAGTATCTCTAGGGATTTTTCTGAATATTCTGTAGGTGTTTGAGTTTTCCCTTTATTTTTTTAAAAGTTGACACATTAGTTTCAGGAGCCAGAGCTGAAGGGGACTGAAATATGGAGTACTTGTACTGAAGAGTTGAGGGGCAAATATGGACTTTGTTAAAAGAGAAAGCGATAAATGGAAATTTCAAACCCAAAAGTATATACTCGAGAGAAGAAAGGGAGCAGCTTCTCCAAAGAGTACTCCAAACCAAAGACCGGTACGGGCTTTGTTTGGACACTTGTGGATTAAGGGTGGATGAGAGGTAATACGAGTGATTGGAGAGTGAGTTAGTTCATTTTCCTCTCGGTCCCTTCTATTTCACTCCAATCCACGTATCAAACAAACCCTAAAGAAATTGAGAGACCAGTTTGTTTTTGTTTTTGAGTAAAACCAGTCGTAGGGTTAGATATCACTAGTTTGTTTAGAAACTTGGGAGCGTCCGATGCTGTCCACTTCACCAAATCGGACGGTAACGGTCAATCTGCTATCCCGTTTTATACATTGGTCAACAAGATAAACGCGTTGACGACTCATCTAAAAAAAGGGGTTAATGTACAGCCACTCGCCCACTCCACGTTTCACCAATCTCTTAGTCAAAGACGGTGACATTTATATGTACTTTGTTCATGCCTCAACAGCTCAGCAGCTGCTCTGTTAGTCGATTGGATGGTAAACGCTTACTCATGATCCAAATTCCAGATCAGTACGTCTTTTCGATTAAGTGTTCTCCAGTAAGTTAAGTGTATGGATCAAGATAAAAGTTCACTGGCGACTACGACATGAAATGTTTTCTAAGGCCAGTCTCAGTGGGAGTTTCATGGGCATTAAATAGGCTGCCATGTCAGCATTTTTGATGATGTGGCAGCATATTAATGAAGAGAGAGGTGAAATGAGTTTCATGGTGATGAAACTCTCTATACACAGTTACCTAGACAGCTTGTGTCTTGCATGTAGTCTAGGGAACAACAAGAGATGAAACTTTGCATTGAGAGAGGGTGTTTCATCATAGTTTCAAACATCTTTTAGATGATGTGTCACTCTAGGTAATTGTGTCCATGAAACTTCCACTGAGATTGGCCTAAGGGGGTGTTTAGATACCACATTTTGCGTTCTGTTTTGCAAAACATGCGTTTCTCAATGCACTTTTTCTTTCTGCGCGCGCTTTCCAACGGGGCCTCATTCTGCATTCTGTTCTGCAGAACGCGGTATCTAAACGGGGCCTAAGTTCGCAGGAAACGAACACAACGAACTGGAGAAGTCCAGAAGTCAAATTAAACCATCTCTATCTCTGAACATGATCCCAACTTCCCCAGTACAGGGTCTAAAACATCTTTCTCTGGGCTGTTTTCCATTGCAGGCAAT
The DNA here is from genome assembly GCA_004135705.1 of Alloteropsis semialata. Classification (NCBI taxonomy): domain Eukaryota; kingdom Viridiplantae; phylum Streptophyta; class Magnoliopsida; order Poales; family Poaceae; genus Alloteropsis; species Alloteropsis semialata. The sequence goes on from CM014276.1 coordinate 62,841,880, forward strand.
TGGACCTTTCGCAAGATGAACTCAATGGACGGCCTTGCTTTAGGTATGCGACCTGCATGTGTCAGTATGTCTACTTCGAAATTTGTATCGAGCACGTCTCCTTGCTCAGTTTTAACCTCCTCTTAATCTCATGGCGCAGCTGGCATAATCATCGGTGGCATTATCATCATCTTGTCGATAAAATTCCTCGCCAGATGGATCGAGGTGAAACGAGAATCGCGGGTGGAGCGCGCGCGGCTGCAGGCCATGCAGATGCAGGCGGCGGCGGCGGCGGCGGCTGCGGCGGCGGCTGGCGAGGCAGTCCAGCCGGCGAACGGCGCGTACGACGTGTCGCCCGTGCCGCGTCACGGTAACCATCACGTCGTCGAGATGGGCGCCGTGAACCGGTTCCTGGACGACATCCTGCGCGAGAAGCCGGCGCGGTTCACGCCGGAGAACCTCCGTGAGTTCACCCGGAACTACGCGGAGCGGCTGGGCTCCGGCGGCTTCGGCGTGGTGTACCGCGGCGCGTTCCCGAACGGCGCGCAGGTGGCCGTCAAGATCCTCAACAGCACGCTGGACCGGCGCGCCGAGGAGCAGTTCATGGCGGAGGTCGCCACGGCGGGGCGCACCTACCACATCAACCTCGTGCGCCTCTACGGCTTCTGCTTCGACGCCACCACCAAGGCGCTCGTGTACGAGTACCTCGAGAAGGGCTCGCTCGACCGCGTGCTGTTCGAGCACGAGCAGCGGCGGGACCTCGACGGCGCGCTCGAGTTCGGCACGCTCTACGGCATCGTCGTGGGCACGGCGCGCGGGGTGAGGTACCTGCACGAGGAGTGCCAGCACCGGATCGTCCACTACGACATCAAGCCGGGGAACGTGCTCCTCACCGCCGACTATACCCCCAAGGTGGCCGACTTCGGGCTCGCCAGGCTCTGCAACCGCGACAACACCCACCTGACCATGACCGGCGCGCGGGGCACGCCCGGGTACGCGGCGCCGGAGCTGTGGCTGCCGCTGCCGGTGACGCACAAGTGCGACGTGTACAGCTTCGGCATGCTGGTGTTCGAGATCCTCGGGAGGCGGCGCAACCTGGAGCTGCAGCACCCCGCCGTGAGCCAGGAGTGGTACCCCAAGTGGGTGTGGCAGAGGTTCGACCAGGGGAGGTTCGACGACGTGATGGCGGCGTCGGGGATCCATGCCAAGGACAGGGACAAGGCCGAGAGGATGTGCAAGGTGGCGCTCTGGTGCGTGCAGTACCAGCCGGAGGCGAGGCCGTCCATGAGCAGCGTGGTCAGGATGCTGGAAGGCGACGAGGGGATCGCGCGGCCGGTGAACCCGTTCACGTACATGGCGAACCTAGACACGACTTCCAGCTCGAGCAGCGGCAGCAGCGCTGCCGCCTACGGCGATTCGTCGGCAGAATTTCGGAGCACGAGAGGGAGCCGTTGATAACCAGGGCAGGTGAAACATGTGGCATGTTCCTTTTCTTCGTCGTGTTCGTTGCCATCTGTTCTTTGGATTGTAAAGGTGGCAGTTTGATTAAGACCTTGTAATTCAAGAGTTTGAATATTCGAAATTGGATATGCTGTGTAATTAAAATTCCATTTGCATCTTTTGATCAATGGACTTCAGTTTCAGCCTTGAAAACTCTCAAAGTGTGGCTAAAGAAGCTACGGTGACAAGCTGCATGCCTGCATCTTGGGCCTTGTTTACGAGATAAGTTTTGCCACAGTAAATTTGAATGTTTGATACTAATTAAGAGTATTAAATGTAGATAATTGATAAAACCTATTTCACAACCCGGGTAACTTTGCGAGACAAATCTAATAAGCCTAATTTGGCCATGATTAGACAACGTCGTGCTACAGAAACAATCTCTAATGACGGATTAATTAGGCTTAATAGATTCGTCTCGCGATTTCCCGTCCATCCGTGTAATTAGTTTTATAATTAGATTATATTTAGTCCTCCTAATTTTTGATTTAGTTTTGCTACAGTAAATTTCGTAAACTTATCTCGTGAAATTAAACAAGGCCCAAGGTGTGTGGGACATCTATGAAAAAATATATAAGCGAACTCAATATTCCCCTACGGGCCTCGGCCCTACTGCAAAAACGGCAAGTCCGGCTAATCTAGCGTAAGGGCCCGCTAATACCTGGGCCAGCATACCACCAATATTCCCAGCTATGCCCGGCCCAGGAGAATAATACGTCTCTGTCCAGCGATCACAAACGCACGATGTACGGCGAGACAGATCTGAATGAAACATTTTCCAGCCGCCACTCTCCCCTCGAGGAAAACATTCCTCACCCACCTAACCCAAGATACACACCACCCACAACGGGGCCACAAGCCCACAAGCCAATGCGTGCGGGCCACAAGCTTATCCACAACAAATCCCGAGCCCACTTGTCATCGACGAGCCCAGCTCATGCGCCCATCTCCCATCCGGACTCTCGACAGAGGAGACGTTACCAGAACAACATCCACGTTGGCGGTGTTTAGATGTACCATTATGTATAGTATTTATGTATTGAGTCGCGTGCACAGAAAGAAAAAATAAACTGACATGGTTGCCTAGGTGAAAACTTTATGCTTTTTTTTTTGGAACACGTACTCCGTCTCGCACGCGCGATCAACCACATGAGTCACAGACATCTGGGCTCGAGCTAACTAACTACATCGTGGGCCCCTCTCCTCATTCATGAAGTGTACGGCTAATCCCCCTCTTGATCGAGAGATTGGAAGTTAAAAAAGCGGTTCTCAGAAGAGAAAATTAGTCTTATAGCACTGAAAGATTAGCGCATCCGGAAAATACCATTGAAAGTCCAAAGCACTATAAAATACCATCAAATGAATGATCCGTTAACTGGAGATAACATTCCGTCATGTTAGGAGAAAACGCCGTCAACGGCCCGTGTGGCTCCTCGATCCCTTTTTCCCAAGCTGGGCACCGACCGCTAGTCGTTCAGGCCATGCGCCCCTTCCGGTGCTAGGCACCTCCCCTAGGCTCTTGCTCGGCCGGCGCGACGGCCCGAGGGCACGCCCATGTTCTCGGTAACAGGAGCTTGTGAGAGGATGACGGGGAAAATCATCCGCTCCCTGCAGCAGCTCTATGCCAACCGATGGTCATGGAGGCATGTCCTAGCATGGGAGAAAGAGCACGTCCGGCACAAGGCTTGGGTGAGTCCGGCCTCTGGTGCCCATCTATTTGGAGGAGTTGAAGGTTGCGTGTTGGATTTAGTGCTTGCCCGTGTGAGAACTTGAAGTAGGCATGCAAAAGCGAAGAGAGGGTCGAAGAGTACAGAAAGAGTGAGGCATGCTACTTGCTTCCTTTGTTCAGAGTCTCAGAGATATAAAGGCATGTACAACAGTTTAGACAGCTACTGTCTATTTGTCATATACAGACAGCTAAACAGACAACTTGTACAACGGGTCGTCTATTTAGCTGTCTGCAAGATTTTTAATACATTCTTTGACACACAAATTATAATGATCTAGTACATAGCTTGATCTTTGTAGCCAGTTTGATGTTTACATGAGAGAATGCAGAAGGGAGAAGTAGCAGAAGCACCGTCGCCCACTCCGGAAGAGACTTCTCCAGCCATGGCAGTCAATAGATTCCAGGAGTAACAGAAGCACAAGAGTTCAGATACAGAAGCACAAGAGTTCACATTGGTTCACATCAATTCAGATTGGTTCAACGCAAGAATCAAAAGAGCTATATCAGGGGTAGTGAATAGAAAATGGAATAGAGAAAGTAAGTGTCAGTTGACCAGCAATTAAGTTCACACACCAGTGCACCACCAATATATCAGTTCACACTGAAAATGGATTTAAGAAAATAGCAGCAGTTCACAATGGAACTAAGAAAATAGCAGCAGTGATCATTAAACCATTACAAGCTTTCCAAGCAGCAGTGAAAATAGTAGCAGTGAACATTACAAGCATAATGCATGAGAGGCTACAGTGGTGAACATTCCAAGCATTCCAACAGAAGCAACAGTGGTTGTGACTTCCTGCATCACAAGATATAATGGAAGTTTAAAAATTTTCACCTAGATAAAAATTATAGCAACAATGTTTAAAATTCTTCAAACTTCAGAAAACACTCACCTCAAGCAAATAATTTCTTCTTCAGAAACTTAATTGTATTTGCAAGATGGGCAAGATTTGCTTGTTCGGTCTTCTCAAAGTTTATGTCAAGTATACAAACATGTATATATTATGTAGGGTAAAAATGTCATGTCTTTTATTTCTAACTCAGCAGCAGGGAAATGTCCTGTCTTTTATTTCTAACTCAGCAGCAGGTAAAAATGCCTCCTAATCTTGAATCTGAAGATTAACAAGTCTGAAGAGAAATTACCATGTTGCTAGAAATTACCGCCGTTGAAGTAGCCTCCAGGGCTGTTGAAGAAGCAGCTGCCGCCGGCACCGTTGAAGGAGCTTGGTGAAGGCGCGGTGAAGGAAATCCACTGCCGCCGCTCTGCTCCGGCATGGATGGATTTTGACCCGAGGCCCTCTGCACCGGCGATGTGCACCGCGACCTCTTCTGGTCCGGCGCCGCTGCATCCGCACCTTTGGCCTTCCGCATCGGCACTGCCTTCCGCCCCATCGCGCCTCCCCGCCCCGCAGCTGCTGTTCGCTCTCGTGCAGCTGCACTCTTCGGCAACTCTTGCGCCGCAGCCGCCGCAAGCTGCTCCTCCTTTCTCATCCTGGGTACCGTTGCTACTAGGGTTCTATCCGATTTGAGGCCGGATGCAATTTATGTCTGGCGAGCAAAATAGCAGGGGGCAAGGGATTTGGGGACAGGGGAACGGGGGATCTCGCGCGCACAAGGGATTTGGGGGAGAAGCGCCGGTGATTTGCGCGCGGAAGAGCGACGCGCGCAGCTGCCGCGAAAACGAAATCACCCCGCGCGCAGGGGATCCTCATCGCCGTCGACGAGTGGGAGCGGATGCTACAACGCGCGTCGGAACTCGTCGTTTTGCTTGGTAACACGAGCCACTGCCGTAGACGAACGAGACGCCGGCAACCTTCTCATTCCTCATTTAATTGCTGCCACATGGGACGTTTTTGCTTACGTGGACACAAATAGACAGCAGCTGTACTCTTGTACATGCCCTAAGAGCGGCCTGTAGTTTGCTTGCTTGTGAATTTGAGGAGAGCAGCAAGAGATTGAATTGGACAAAGATATTGCTATTATGCCTGAATTATTAGTGGCTCTTGCTTCGATGGGGAGTTAGTACTCAGCGCCAAGGAGAGACGGCGCCCTCACTCAGCTTCAGCATCCTTGGCAGCACGGAGCTCAGACTCCAGATGGAGTTGGCTAGGTGGAGGCGGCTGTAGACTCTGCGAGGGGTGGCGGCGCGTGGCTGAGCACAGAGGGGGATGAGGTTGGGGAAGAAGATGGGCAGGAACTAGACGTCCGTTGACGGTTTATTCTTAAACTGTGACGGAGTGCTATTTTCAGTTGACGGATCATTCTTTTGTGCTATTTCACAGGGCCATGAACTTTCAATGGTGTTTTCCGAATACATCAATTTTTCGGTGCTATGAAACCAATTTTCCCTTCTCCAAATCACAGGCCAGCCCAAAGTTTGTCTCATTTTAGTTCCACGTCACCCGGACCGAGCCAACAGCCAACGGTCAAACTACCCACCCCTCTGCTGGTGGGATCCGAGCGCGCAAGTACACGGGTCCGGTCCCACTGGTCATTGGGAGTCTCCCCCGCACGCTCCCACTAAAAGCAGTGGCCGTAGCAGTTCGCGGCGCCCCTTCCCAAAATCGCCTCACGCTTCCGGTTCGAACTTGCCGTCGCCTCACACGCTCCTCCCCCATCTCTTCTTCGCCCCGCCCATGGCGTCCCTCATCGGGGGTCGCCGCCGGCGATCGCCGGAGGACGACGGCGAGGACGACAGATCCGGCAATTCGAGGGTCCAGCGCCGCCGCCTCTCGCCGGAGGAGGACGCGGCGTCGCCGGCGGAGGCGGCCGTGGCGACGGGGACTAGCCCCGGGTGGCTCTCCGGCTTCGTCTCCGGGGCGAAGAGGGTGATTTCATCTGTTTTACTGTTCTCCTCGCCTGAGGAGACGGGCTCGGGGGAGGAGGAGGAGGACGACGACGAAGAGGGCAACGGCTTAGGCTCGGGTGAGTATTTTCTCCTCGCTCTAGTCCGCTCTCTCTAGTCTCTCCCTATCTCGCTCCCTCACTCCATAGTTCGTTTCGGTGAGCCGCTTGTCTGTCTGACTGTGCTAGTATGGCTGCGAGTACGCTGCTCGAGTTGCTGTCTGCTTCAGCTTCGCGACCTAGGGTTTCGTCTTGGCGTGCTCAAATTAGGCTAGGAACTTTCTAATTTTAGCTAATTCGGTGTCACCGTTGGCTACAGGGTGGTTCGGAAATGTAAATTGGGGATAGAACTTTGGTAGGTAGGAATTTCTGTAGGTGCCAATGGGGACATGCGTGGGTTGATCCGAAAATTATGAATTAATGTTTCTGTATTGTGCAATTGGTACATTAATGCATCTATCAACTGTGGTTCAGTATTACCACCAATCCATCTGGTACATGTCATGCCCGTCATTCATCTAGTCAGAATTGAAGGCATAGATTTAATGACCTGGCACCATGTTAATTATGCCTTGGAAATTCAGGGTAAGAGGAGCAGAGCCTTAGCTTTTTAGGATTTTTTTTTTCATTTTTTCTAGAGCAAACCTAATTTTGGAGCTTCAGGTATTTGGATGGAAATTGAGTTATTTTCTCTAGATATTCTTTAGCAGAGAATGTCTGTACTTATTGTTACTTTTTTCCCGGTAAAGTGATTACCGATTACTGATTAGAGAATGCCCTCAGTCCAATGTAATGTTAGACAATCTTTTCAGCCAATATGCAGAATAAGGGAGGAATAATGCATATTATCTCCATTTAGGCCCAAATCACCATAAATCTAGTTAAATTGATGCTTCGTTACAGGAAAATTTGTTCTATTATAAACTTTGCTCTAAGTGTCATCGGATCACTTGCTTTCCTCTGCTGCTAATTGTTAATTGTGTCCTCATGCACTGTATGTGCTGTCCACATTCAGATGAGAATGAAGATATTCCTGATACTCATGGAGCAATAGTTCCTTACAGTGAGTCAAAGCTAGCTATTCAACAAATGGTTATGAAGGAAACATTTACAAGGTAACCGTAATACTATTGTCCTTTTATATGTGTCCTGACATGTATAATGGCAATTTTCTTTCCTGGACAGCCTATACCATTTACGTGTAACGCTAAAAATATTCTGGTACATCCCATTCATCAAATTTGTTGCATCTCTCTCATCAAATTTGATTGGTGGAGGAACCAAAGCCGTACTCATTTTGCAATTGATGTTGCAGAGACCCTTAAATAGTTCAAGGCTAACAAAACCTTCCACTGTAAAAATCATACAACATGTAATAGTACTTTAGCCCTTGTGTAAATGATGTCCATGCTATTTGTTGACGAGATGTTATGATTTTTATGTTAAGTATAATAAGTTTATCCACAAACATTTTAAACCTTGATTTCTTGGTAATATCTTCACGGGGGGATACACTTTCCCTAGGATTCACAAGTTTTTTTTTTTGGGGCAGGGATGAGTGTGATAAGATGGTAGAGCTAATAAAATCGCGAGTTACAGATTCTACGTTTCCTGGAGCCCGTGAGTATGGAACACCCGAAGAGCCAAGTAGGAATGCTGGCATTGGCCATGACTTCACAGGAGCTTGGCGCTCCTTGAGCCGTGATCGGAATTTCCCTGAATCAGTTCCAATCTCTAGTATGAGACCTGGTAGTTTTTCTCCTGGCTCTCCACTGCAAGCATCACCTGAGCTATGCACCGCAGCAGTTACGGAAGCAAAGAAGTGGTTGGAAGAGAAAAGGCAGGGACTAGGTTTAAATCCTGAAAACAATGGAACATGCACATTAAACACCAATATATTAAGTTCTGTGAGTATAGATATCTACTCCTTCTATTTTATATAAACCACTTGGTTTTTGGTGATTAGCTGCTGTTTTTGGTTGGATGAACTGTAGCTTACCTTTATGGATCATTTATGCAGGTCACTGACTCTGACATGGGTTCTCCAGTTGATTTAGCAAAATCATACATGCGGTCATTACCTCCTTGGCAGTCCCCTTTCTTAGGCAGTCAGAAGTTTAACACATCACCCGCCAAATATGATAGCTCGTTATCAAAGGTAATTCTGGAAATTTTATGCTGGGTGACTGATGTAAATTTGGCAGTTCATACTTGTGTACGGCCTAGGCTTTTATGGAAATATTTTTTTTTTATTTGCCATCTACTGTTAGTTTGAGAAAATCTCATGCTCCTTTGAGACATATGAACTTCACATAACTTTTTATATGACTATCAGCACTTGAAGTACTGATGCACTGTTATATTGATCGGTAACCATAGTCTTGAATGAAATGTGACGGAGTTGCTACTGGCCACATTTCATTATATGACTGTCTGAAAATTTTAGATGATGAAATTGCCATGTTGTCTTATTGTCTACGAACTATATAGATTCATAAATCATAAGATTTCAGAGCAGAGAAAACTGGCTGAAGTTGATAAAACAAAAACCCATGATAATATGGCAGGAAAACAGTGTGTTACATGCAGGCTTTCCTTTTCTTGATCATCACCATGCTTGACATCTGTGTGGTTAAATGTTGTCTCAGTTACACGTCTGTATGTTCACTCTAACCAAGTGTTTTACCTCGTAAAGGTAACCACAAAGGAGGACTATCTTTCCAACTTTTGGGAAAAACTGGAGGAATCACGAAGAGCTCACATTGGATCATCTGGAGGTTCTGCAGATGCTCCTAAATTCTGGCCTTATGGTTCTACTTCCAGATTATTTGAGAATGATACCTCTATATTCTCATTGGGTACTGATGAAAAAGTTGGCGAGCCTACCAAAACCAATAATGGTGAAACTTTTTTACACTTGGGCTCTTTTTTAGTTCAAAGTCGCTCAGGCTTCATGCTTTGTTGTTTTGATATTTTCTACTGATGCTTCACTCCCTATTACTTAATTGCACTCTTTAACTGTGAGCAACTAATTTGTTATATATTAACTACAGGGTCTGAAAAAGTTGCAGCAACTGAACGAGTCACCGCCATCCCTATCACCCCAACTGAAGATAGAATTGATGTGAGCAATTCATGATTTTCACTTGTACATTTAGGATTACTTTTTGTCAGCACCAACACGCCCTACATAGCAAGTGGCTTATTATGTATTAATAGAGCATGTGATGTCTTAATCTTCTGAAAAGAGTAAATTCTAGCCAACATGCATCTCAACCATTCTTGATACACATCATGGACTAGCTGCTCCCTTACATGATAACTTATGTTTTCCCTACCTGCGTTTTTACTTCATTTTGTAATAGAAATCTACTTGGCTCTGTTTTGTTGACAATAAAGTTGTGAATACTGAAAAGACATTTTGTTCGCAAACATGTGTCCTCCAAACCTTATCTGCAGCTTGTTTCACAACTAGTATCATTTATTTATCAGTGCATTCTTGTTGTCCTAAGGGTATTGGTGAGCTTGTGGACCTTGCAAAGGACAATGGGAATGCACCTCAAGAATACCATGCTGCGTCTGAAATTCAACCCGGTAAATCTTCTTGTCCAGTAGTCCTAATCCTGCCCCTGGTTATCTGATGACATTCTGCCTAGTTTCAACCTTGTATTAGCCCTACATAGCTATTATAAAATTTGTAGATGTCATGTTCTAAAATCTTCTATTGTGGTACATGTTGTGCAGATAAAGTAGCAGAAGGGAACAATGTGTCTTCCACAGGGTCAGTTTTTGCATTAAAAAAAATGCTTACTGCTTAAGTCACTTTTGGTTGTGGAATTGAGTGTCACCAGCACCATTGTTAATAAGCTTACTAAATTTCTCATGTCTCAGAATTACTAAGGATGCTACTGACCACAGTGGAGATGTTAAAGCTCCCGCTGCAGAACCAAATATAGGGGAATCACATATCAACTCAGCTTCAGGTATTCAAGGATTTTTCTTGCTGACATAACTTGACTTTAGTTTATCTTTTACTCGACACATTTTTTTTAGTTAAATCAGCTAGATTTTCTGAACTCTGAGCTCCCGTGAATTTTTTCCTCTATCGTGCTAATGAACTGATGCTGCTAGAAGTTCTGAGTTTCAGATTTTCCATGCCAGATTTTTTTTCTGCTGTAAAATTTGGTCATTTTACTCTTGTTGCCAGATTAGACCAAGCTTTAATACTTATTCTCTGCTGGTAATGGTCACAACCACTATGTTGCATTAGGTTTTGCAAAAGGAAAGACCAAACGTAAGTAGCTAAATATGAACCTTAACCATATTTCATAGCCCCATTTGAATGGTTTAGTGGAGTGTAAGTTTTTTCATCAGTTGTTAGTATTATAGATGATTTCTAATTTAGCCAGCAGCTGCCCGCAATTTGACAAATTGGCCTGCTGGTTATAGAGCCATAGTAACTTTTATCTAGTAGTCTACTTAGATCTTGATAGCAGGGAAACATGGGTCAACAATCATGAGACAACGGTGTATGAGGCTCAGGAGAAGACATAATTACTATTGCCAACCAGTAAATAACTGCCGGTGTCTGTTGGAATGTCACTACACACACCGGCATGGCACAACTTCTATCCAAAAAATGACAACCCCCGAGTACAGGTTTAAAAAGGTTTTTTACAGCCATTGGTCCATTAGGTGTGTGATCACAACGCTGTAATTATGACTTCTTTAGTTGTCTTAAATACTTCTGTAGTAGGCTGCTTGTTTGTGTTATTTTGAGACCAAAGTGTCATCTTTTGGTTAGTAAGTAGTCCCTTTATAAACTCTATAGGTTCTACAGCAAAAGCTGCAGAAACTTACTGTTTTGTAAGCTAATGTGTACTGTTATGCTCATAATGGCTTACTGGTTTTATGCAAACTTTTCCAGAATTCAGACCGAAGGATGCAGGTTCCCCAATCCAGACCAGAATGAATGGGTCGGCCAAGAAAACATCTGCGAATGGGTAACCACAACATTTGCAGATTCTATTTTACTTCTCACCTTTTTCTTTGGAATTTGCACTTAAGTAACTGAATGCCCTTGGTAATGTAGTCGTCTGGATCAATCAAATGCCAACTCCGGGCTAGAATCTTCAGGAAATGATAATCCCAGCTACACTAACTCCAGCAATGCTGTGCCACCCACCAGTAACGACTTAACTGAGCCTGCAGCTGGTGCTGCAGATGTTGATTCTGTTGAGAATGGTACCAGAATGAATCCACAAGAACCAGCTAAGGGAGCCTTGAAACCATCCACCGTTCGGCGAGGAAGAAAAATGGTGTTGCGAAGCACCAGAGGAAGGGCGAAGTAGAAGCATTGCTGCACGATATTGTTGTATACTAATATTAACGGCCCAAAAGGGCAACGCGATACCTAGGTTAATTAGAGTTAGTGTCGATTGGCTGTTTCCTCGTACAAGGCATCGTGCTTCAACACTTGTATCCATGTTGTGTTATTGTAGGCTATGTAATGACTGTGTAATGGTTAGAATTTATTATTAGGGCTAGTAGCTGCTTGATTCGTGTTTCAGTGTTGAGTTTTTCATAAGCTTGTGGGTAGTTTTGCAAATGGAAGAACAATTGGTTGATTTGTACTACTGTAGTGACAGGAAGCAGGTGCTCTAGCCATCTAGATGTGTGCAGTTAATCCAGTGAGGCAGTGACAGAGTTGTTTCCTTTTGTATGGTGGACGTCCACATTCTGGCGATGTAACCCTTATTCAGTGCTTTATGCTTGGTTTATGACTTGTTCTAATGTTCTTTCAACCACTGACGCATGCTATGTTTGTAGGAGGGGGGGCTCATCTTCGCATGCACAACCCATGTTTGTTATGTAGCAGGCAACTTGTACGTATGGGCCGAATGCTGTTCTTGGATCGTGCTCGGATACGGGGAAAAACGGATCGCTCCTGAAGGCTCGTTCGTGACGTCTCGTTAACTACCCATCTTGACCAGCTCACAACCTCTTATCGCAAACTGTAGGAGCAGCAACTAGGACGGCCTCCTTCGTTGTCAGTTCCCTGCTTGTTTCTGAAGCTCCAGGGTTTGTCGTGTCCATTACTTAAGAATAGTTCGATCGATGCCGATCCTATTGATGGAAGATGTCACTCGTGCTTGGGGAAAGAAATATATGAAAAATCGCAAGACTGGAAACGACAGTCCGTCGGGTTGTGGCATGACGGACTGGAGCTTGCATCGGATCGACCACGCGTCACGTCATCTCTGTGCATGAACCTTGAACCGGAACCTGCAGGTTTGCGATGCAAAGATAAAGGAGCTAAAGCCGGGATACCAAAGGAGCTAAACGACAAGCCCTGAAACAAGTTCCACATCATGGACCAAATCAAGGCCCCTTATCCCGAAAGATCCTTTGGTCCCCTTCCCGCTCTGTACACACGGCCCGCCAATCCCAATCCCGATCCCGAGCCCCAGGAGGGAAGAAGGGCGGAGGGTGGCAATGCAACTCGCGTTCCATTCCATTCCATTCCTTCGGACCGGGCGGGCGGGTGGGCCCCATCTCCTCTCCTAATGGACGGCTAATGTGCCTAACAAAACAACGGCTACTGTAGATGACGCCGACGGCTGCTGCTGCTGCTGCATCGGCCGGAGCTAGCTAGCTAGCGGCTACTCTGGCTAGCTGCTCGATGTCGATCATTCAGTCAGTCACCTAATCGCCGAGCCCGAGCAGGCGGGGCCGCCGCCGCCGCCGCCGGAGGAGCCGGAGCGGTGCTGTATCTCCACGGGCCCGTAGTAGGTGAGCTCCCTGATCATCTCCTCGATGTACGCCTCGTCGCCGTCGTCGTCGCCGACCTCGGCCTTCACGCCCTGCTCCTGCCTGGTGCCGCCGTCGCGCCCTGCTGCTGCTGCCGACGCGTCCGCGCCGTCGTGCTCCTGGGCCGCCTGCTTCGACGACTCCGTGCAGCATTTCTCCAGCTTGGCGCGCAGCGTCGGGGAGAGGGTGCCGCCGCCGGTGCTGCTGCCCAGGGGGAAGTTGGTGCGCGCCGCGGGCCCGCTCATGATCCGCGCCGCCTCGTCGTACGCCCGCGCCGCGTCCTCCGCCGTCTCGTACGTGCCCAGCCAGATCCTCGTCTTCCTGCACCACGATCACCACCACCACAGACGCAGTGTGTCAGCTCAGACTTCAGACGCATGCATGCCATGGAAGAGAAAGCTGCACCAGCTCATGCGCAAAGTTTGGACAAGAAACAAAGCTAACTCCCTGTCTCTGAACATGCTCAATTCTAATCAAGCCGTTCCAGTGCAGGGTTCTATCGACCAAGTGCAGAAACTTTACAGGAGTGGGTGGCGGATCTCGGAGACCCAGGAGCCCCAGTGCCTCTGCCTCACTCCCCTGAACCTCTGCAGCTTCGGCATGGCGACGGTCGCTCTGTCTCGCTAGTGCCCGCCCGATACTCTGGTGGTGGACACTTCCTTTTCCTTCCACTTGATATCGAGAGATGCCTCAGGTGCCCGGCGCTTATATACTGCGCCCAAGGGGAGGGCTGCACACTAGAGGATAGCCATGTAGCCTTATAGATAGACGGACGCGACGACCCTGTTCGTGGAGATCCTAAGCCGCGAGATACGCACCATCCTAGCCATTGGCATTTGGTCATCGGCTAACACAGGGTGACGAGGTCGACGTACGGCACAGCACAGGCTTAATCGCTGCAGATGGATAGAGCAAGGTCAGCAGGGCCGAGGGCCCGCGCGTGCAGCCTTGGTGAGCAGACTCTCAAATGGTTATAGATAGTACTCTAGAGTGTACTTGTTATCTATAGAGTATATATAGACTATACCAATCAAAGTCAACTTTTTCAATGATTTATGTATAGGTCTCTCTTAATTAATTATCAATAGCTGAGAAGCATCTCTAATGTGAAGTCAACCACTATCTGTAAGAAGTGTTGACCTAATGATATATGTAGACTATGCTAAAGCCAACTTCTTCAATGGTTTATCTGTATTAGACTATATCTTAATTATCAGCAATTGTCTAAGCACATCTCTGGTATGGAGTCAACCACTATCTATCTGTAAGAAACATTCACCTGAAGATATCAAGACACATGACATGTCCAATTGATGAGCTATATTAAAAAAAATACCTAAAGTCAATATGGATCTATATGTCATAGGGCTCTACCAGGTCCCTCCAGAAAGATGCAATTCTAAGTTTGACTAAGTTAACATTTATGACTCCAAATAGATATATTATGAAAATAGTTGAATGTAAGATTGACCTGAATGTATTATAACTATTTGGTGTCATGAATAAATTAACTTTTTTACATATATATTTGGTTAAGATCGAGATAGATTGACCTGGTAAAAAGCTAGAATTATATAGTTTTTGGAACGAAGGGAGTAGTATTGGCGTGCTCGGTTGGCCGGGACAAAAAAATTGTCCCCAAAGAATCTTGCATGCATGGAGTACTAAATGAAGCCTATTTACAAAATATTTTCACAGATGAGTGCAACTTTGCGCGACGAATCTAACGAGCCTAATTAATCCATGATTTGCTGCAGTAATGCTACAGTAATCATCCTCTAATCGTGCGGTCAAAGCCCTCATTAGATTCGTCTCGCGAATTTGCCAGGGGTTGTGGAGGTAGTTTTGTAAACTGGCTTTATTTAATACCCCTAATTAGCGGTCAAAAGTGCATTTAATGGAGGGACAAAAATTTTGTCCCTCCATCCGAACACGCCCATATGTGTTAGTTGAAGGCCATGAGTAATTAGTAATCAATTTTCATCTCTTCTCCTTAACTTCTCTGACACGTAATCACAATGCTAATGCAAGCACCCTTTTTAGCTCGCTAGCAGAGCTGCGGAGAACTGCCGGTCGCCGCGACCATAAGTCAACTCGGTACACCTGAAACTGAAATAAAGGCCATTGCCCATTGGTCCAGGTACGAAACGTGCGTGCCAAGCGCAGTGACAGCAGGGTGAAGTACACGTGTCGGCAGTAAGAAGAGGTGGATATATAGGTGCAGAGCAGCAGAGATCAGATCCTGTTGTGTGAATTGGAAATGAGTTGAACGTGCAGGCGAGTGGCATTTGGTTTAATATCGCATCGGGTAACCACTAACCAGCTGGAATGTGGAATCTCATAGCTATGGGCAATGGCACCGGCCCCCTACTCGCGCACTCTTAGCTTGCATGTAGACCAAGACTACTGTCTATTGTCTTCCACGAGCCATCCATGTTCTAGACGAAACAGTACTACTATTCCTGAGCAATGGAACTTATCAGGATCAGTGGTGAAAATGTGACAACCCAAAACACTCTAGAAGCCCTCAGTGCAAACCTGGGACTTCATAAATAGTGCTCGATCGTAAAAATCAATCAACCATGGTTACATGCATGAAGACCGTTATGCTAAACCAGGTCTTGCTAATTCCGAACCCAGTCACCATCATGCGGCAATCAAAGAACAACAGACATTCAAGCCGACACGTGACGATAAGCCGCGTGTCCCCCCCGATGTCGTGGCACGAACACTACTACAGCAGGAGCATCACAGGCGGTTCGGTTGCCCACATCACAGGCGGTTTTCAAAAGTGGCGCTGATAATCGCATTTTCACAGTCAGTTTTTAACCGGCTGTGAAAACTGATTTTCACAGCCGGTTTACGTCATGAACCGGCTGTGAAAATAGTTTCACAGCCGGTTTTGGACCTTCAAAACCCGCTGCGTCAGGCGCTATCACAGCCGGTTTTCATCTAAAAAACCGGCTGTGAAAGTGTATTTTCACAGCCGGTTTTCTTCTAAACAAAACCGGTTGTGAAAAGGAATTTTCACAGCCGGTTTTCTGCAAATAAAAACCGCCTGTGAAACTCATTTTCACAGCCGGTTTGAAACCGGCTATGATATGTTTTTCAGAATAAAAAAAATAATTAGAATGTCTCAATTTTCACAGCACAATAATTCACAAATATATAATACATTCACAATTCATCACCAACATAGTACATTTGCAATCCATACATCAACTTTATTACATGAAGTCTAATACAAGTTTGTAGTCCAACATTACTACTACTACTACTAAGTGCTCACAAGTATACTAATTTATTACTAATAAATCGAGAACAACAAATCAAGAATTGAAATGTCAGGGAGAAGAGTGCAGTTACTACACAATTTCTTCCACCATCCATTCCTGTACATTAGTACCTGTATGACAAAAACAATTGCATGTTGTACTTTAGTACATACAATCACCACATGTATAACCTTTTGGAGATATTTCAATAAGTTTTGATATGGAAACATTTGAAGGCACAACATTATTAGAAATAATTAGATAACTGCAAGAGATGATGCATAAAACTAACTAAAATATGTTTCTTAAATTGCAGCCTTTTAAGAGCCACTGGAAATTGGTTGTCAAAGACATAGTATATCTAATGCATGATTCAATTATCTAATTGCAGTCCATACCTTTTCAGCTTTTCCTCTGCACACAAAACACCAAGAAAGTCAACATGATTGATATTTTTTTTTCTAAAATTTCACACAAATTTCTAAAGAGAGATCGAGCGATCAAGTTATCAAGGTCAACTGATGAAGGAAAGATGACAGCGAAATTGGCAACATAATTGGCAAGGATTGACAGCCTAGGTGGACCTATCTGCCACCAACATGACCCATATTATATTTACAATACTACAATAAAAGCTTTCAAATCTGTAGACATTTAGCAAGTAAAGGATTACAAGGGCATACAGATTTTAACCAATGTGTGTGTGACAACATAATCTATAAAGGAGATATTAAGAACAGAGAGATGCATGTATTGTTAGTTAAGACTGACATGTTTACTCAAGTTTGTCATTAGCACAACAAGAAATAGAACTGCTACGAGGAATAGTCAAAGAAACAGGAAACTGGACTTCTATGGATAAGCTAATCAACTATTCAATTGACCAACCATTGCAAGCAATCAATGTTAAACAATGGAACCAAGAGTTGTATTTTTAGAGCATGAAAGTGACATTTCACAAGAATTCAATCCACACTGACCTGCTATTTTGAGTAAAAGTACAAACTTGATAACTCATAACAGAGCCGAGATGTTGTCACCGCAGAAAATGGAAATCATGAATATGAACCTGCACAGGAAAAACATAGGCTGAAAACTCTCTGATTTGGTATAGGACAAGCAGCTGCATAGTTAGGCATGAGCTATGCGGCATTATAACAAGCAACTATCCAAGCTTAGTGAAAGGCTGAAAGCATAACAGTGCATTTGCTGCACATTTGGATGGAGGTGCCCATTTACAAACTGATGGGCTTAGAATGTAATCAACATGAACAGAATAATTATATCATTGCAAATTAAACACCAAACTCTAAAACCAGCAACTCGAAAGAGCACCTCCTGAAAATGCAAACTCTGCAGTTAACCACAGCCCAAGAACTATATCTGGCTCACAAGTCAAATTGGATTGAAGCTAACCTGGTCCACTGTTTCACAAGCAACATGGTCAAAAGTAAAACGAGTTTCAGGATGCCCAATCCATGTGATGCTCTGTGCACTTTCTTGTTTCAAGCATCGATTGTAACTATGCAGGTTCTTCTCGTTATTATTTAGAGGGCGCACACGGATAACAACCTGGAAAATGAAGCACAAATGAAGAGTGTTTGACAAAGTTAACACTCCAAAATATGTATGTTTTGAAAACTCGTAGGATACCCACACAATCAGTAACTGAGAAACATTTATGCCCATCTACATAATCATAGCTAAATCAGCACAAGTGCTAGTTTTTGCCAATTGGATGTGTCACCAATTTGTGCATTAAGTCATGTACTAAAGATGTCAGTTTCTATGTTCTAACAATTGTGTAATCTGGGACCAATGTACATGAATATACTCATGCAGCAACATCGAATTTCTCGAAACTTCATAGCAGCAAAAGATTTACGGTAGATGTAGTTCACCTGAACATTGTTGTCCATCCAGAAGGAGGGGTCCTCTCGGAGCTCGAAATGAGGCACCTCTGCCGAATTCACCACCGTCGCCGGCCCAAGGGACAGCGGCGCCCCCCTCCCTGTCGTCGAGAATCCAAGCCCCCTGGGCCCGCCACCGCTCATGGGCGGCCTCGACCCGCTCATTCCAATGCTGTACGCCGGCTTGGTCACGCTCTTCGTCGGCGTGCTCTGCGTGGACCCACCCTCCGAGGCTGCCGGCACTGCTGCTGCTGCCGCCGCCGCGGGTGCGGGAGAGGATGGAGATGGCGACGGCGTCGGCGCAGGAGGCCGGCCACCGCGGCGCCGGGCCGGATCTGGGCGCCGCCGGCAGCTCCTCAGCCTGCGACGCGCCGGACCGAGGGCCGTGCAGGAGAGGAGCGCGGCTGCGCGGCGGCGCAGGAGGCGAGTGGAAGAGGGTGCGGGAGAGGAGAGAAAAGGGAGGGAGAAGGGAAGCGCTAGGGTTTCTAGTTTTATACAATGAGAGTGCGATCGGAGCAATCGAATCAGTAATGGACGGCTAGAAATAACTGGGCCATTTGGATCGAAACCGGCTGTGATTAACCCTTTGTATTTTCAAGTTAACAAATTAATAAAAACCTGATTTTTTTTTCAAAATAACAAGATCTCTCTGCGATGGAGTCATACATTAAAATAATGGCTCATGGAAAAAATTCAACATTTTTTGGAGCAGGTTTAGATATTTCCGTATTTTTTTATGAAAAAAAATACCCAGAAATTCATTTAAAGCACGGAAAAACATTAACGTTGTCGAAAAAAGCCGAAACTCCTCCGGGGCTCCTTGTATGCGTCCTAACACCTATGAAAAATGATAGACCTTGTATATGAGCATACAAAGTTGTCTCGGTGCAGAAACGTGAAAGAATACGCTAAGTCATATAGAAGTGTGTCGAGTATGTTTGAGATTGTGAACAATGTGCAGTACCGGGTTCTCAAACTGACAAGATCTCTCTGCGATGGAGTCATGCATTGAAATAATGGCTCATGAAAAAAATCCAACAATTTTCGGAGAAGGTTTAGCCATTTTCGTATTTTTTTCTCAAAAAAATGCCCAGAAATTCAAATAAAGCATGGAAAATCATTAACGTTGTCGAAAAAAGCCGAAACTCGTCCGGGGCAACTTATATGCGTCCTAACACCTATGAAAAATGATAGACCTTGTATATGAGCATACAAAGTTGTCTCGGTGCAGAAATGTGAAAGAATACGCTAAGTCCTATAGAAGTGTGTCGAGTATGTTTGAGATTGTGAACAATGTGCAGTACCGGATTCTCAAACTGACAAGATCTCTCTGCGATGGAGTCATGCATTGAAATAATGGCTCATGGAAAAAATCCAACAATTTTCGGAGAAGGTTTAGCCATTTCCGTATTTTTTTTGCAAAAAATGCCCAGAAATTCAAATAAAGCATGAAAAATCATTAACGTTGTCGAAAAAAGCCGAAACTCGTCCGGGGCAACTTGTATGCGTCCTAACACCTATGAAAAATGATAGACCTTGTATATGAGCATACAAAGTTGTCTCGGTGCAGAAACGTGAAAGAATACGCTAAGTCCTATAGAAGTGTGTCGAGTATGTTTGAGATTGTGAACAATGTGCAGTACCGGGTTCTCAAACTGACAAGATCTCTCTGCGATGGAGTCATGCATTAAAATAATGGCTCATGGAAAAAATCCAACAATTTTCGGAGAAGGTTTAGCCATTTCCGTATTTTTTTCTCAAAAAAATATCCAGAAATTCAAATAAAGCATGGAAAATCATTAACGTTGTCGAAAAAAGCCGAAACTCGTCCGGGGCAACTTATATGCGTCCTAACACCTATGAAAAATGATAGACCTTGTATATGAGCATACAAAGTTGTCTCAGTGTAGAAACGTGAAAGAATACGCTAAGTCCTATAGAAGTGTGTCGAGTATGTTTGAGATTGTGAACAATGTGCAGTACCGGGTTCTCAAACTGACAAGATCTCTCCGCGATGGAGTCATGCATTGAAATAATGGCTCATGGAAAAAATCCAACAATTTTCGGAGAAGGTTTAGCCATTTCTGTATTTTTTTGCAAAAAAATGCCCAGAAATTCAAATAAAGCATGGAAAATCATTAACGTTGTCGAAAAAAGCCGAAACTCGTCCGGGGCAACTTATATGCGTCCTAACACCTATGAAAAATGATAAACCTTGTATATGAGCATACAAAGTTGTCTCGGTGCAGAAACGTGAAAGAATACGCTAAGTCCTATAGAAGTGTGTCGAGTATGTTTGAGATTGTGAACAATGTGCAGTACCGGGTTCTCAAACTGACAAGATCTCTCTGCGATGGAGTCATGCATTGAAATAATGGCTCATGGAAAAAATCCAACAATTTTCGGAGAAGGTTTAGCCATTTCCGTATTTTTTGCAAAAAAATGCCCAGAAATTCAAATAAAGCATGGAAAATCATTAACGTTGTCGAAAAAAGCCGAAACTCGTCCGGGGCAACTTATATGCGTCCTAACACCTATGAAAAAAGATAGACCTTGTATATTTGAATACCTCATAACATTTTTAAACTCATATGCACCTCAAATGTGGACACAACCTTATATTTACCATAAAATTAGAAAATATGATGTTACATTAGCAATTGTTATGCAAAGACATGTTTTTCTATTATCTACTAAGTTGGAAAGAAACAAGTCATATGAAAAAAAAAATCCAAGACATATAAATTAATATAAAACAAACACTACTAAATGAAATATCATGATTTTATAAAAATTTAGAAGAAAGAACCATCAAATTTGGAATTAGTATGAGGGAGAAACACCAGTTACAAATTTTAATGCCGGATTAAAAAGAGAAAGATGAAACATAAATGTATTAAAATAAGGGCTCATGGAAATATAAATACTAATTGCCGAATATAAATACTAATTATTATAAAATATAAATAATAATTGCCGAATTATAATTATTACATAGAGGGAAGTAAATGTTGAAACATTACATAAAATTAATAATAGTACATAGAAGGTTTTAACATTACATAAAATTAATAATAGTACATAGAAGGTTTGAATATTAAATAATGATTACAAAAATAATGGTGAAAATGGTGTTTGTGTCGGGTTGGGGAAGAAGGAGGGGAGGGGAGGCAGCTGATTTATGGGTGCGCCATTTTCACAGTCGGTTTTTAAGAAAAACCGGCTGTGAAAACACATTTCCACAGTCGGCTAAAGAAAACCGGCTGTGAAAATGCATTATCACAGCCGGTTTTTTTAAAAACCGGCTGTGAAAAAAGCCTGCAAATGTCAGGTTTTGTCAGGTATAAAACCGGCTGTGATAGGTGGTTTTCACAGCCGGTTTTTTAGCCGAACCGGCTGTGAAAACCTAGCCCTTTTCACAGCCGGTTCGGCTAAAAAACCGGCTGTGAAAACCACCTATCACAGCCGGTTTTTCCTTTCCCAGCCGCAGCACTAGAAAAACCGACTGTGAAAATATTTTCTGCGCCACTTTCAAAAAACCGGCTGTGAAAATAGTGACTTGAAAAATGGTTTCTGTAGTAGTGGAACACGATCTGCGCCTGACCGATCGGACGGTCGCCATCCGCCCCGCGTGTCGACACGGGACGCGCCGCGACAGGCAACGACGACCCGGGCCCGGGCGCCGGCCGGGTCGCAGCCGTCCTTGCTTGCCTCAGGTGAAAGGCCGGCCCGGCCGGGGGCGCTGCCGAGTTGGCCGTGGCTCGGTCCGGCACGGCAGGGGAACGTGTTGCGGGCCGGGGCCACGCCCGGTCTCCGTGGGGTGTCGGGGGCGCGGGGGAAATGCGTGGGCCGCTCGCCTCGCCATCGCCAGTCGCCACCACGGCGGCCGGCGTCGCCTCGCCCGCTGCGCAGGTGCAGTGGATCCTGCGTGCGGATCTTGTGCTGGGTTCGCAGCAGATGCTACGCCGTACGCGGTCCCCGTGGCCGCGGACAACATGTGCTCAATCGGCCGGCTGGGTCGTCGTCTCCCTGGCCGGCCGGACAAAGACCTGAGTCTGTTTGCCTCGGCCTTCATGCATGTATGTACCTGACCGCGGACGATCGTACGCTGATGGCCGGGCAGATTGTACAAAGCATGTACACAAGGGAGATCGAGGGCCCTTCATGTGCCACACACGGTCAGAGAGCGTGAATGGTGCTCCCTCCCCATGCGGGACGTACCTTTGTCCATATTTCAAAAATAAAACTGGAATTTGGAAGACCCTCTCCCAAAGCATTGTGTTCGAGGTAGAAGACAATCTCGACCACTGATCGAAAACCATTGAACCCTTTTTTTGCTGGTGCATGGATTTTTTTTTAAAAAAAAACCCGGACCTACTGAGTGCTACTCAGATGCTTTGACCACGAGGCTAATTTGTTCTCTGCGTAACCTCCTCCAGGTAACACCATCTGGAAGGCTGGAACATATGGTTAGCGTTCACTTTAGGCCTACAGGGCCGCGTTCACTTCATCTGGCTTGCCTCATCTCGTCACGTTTTACAATTCACATCTTGACAATTGGCGTGCAGCCCGGCCAGCTCGAGGATAGTGTGTGTCACTACTACTCACTACAGTGTCCCTTTTACCGTACCAGTTCCCATGTGTCACCTGTCGATCGGATCGAACAGCGTACACCTCTGCAGGCCCGTGTTGTTTTTGGCTACCTGATAGCCTGAACATGGGAGGCCTGTATCTGCAAGCATCGGCCATGTGAGAGATCGATCTCTCGCCGGCAGATCGGCATGCATGCACTCGTCAACATCTCCTTATCCACCGCATTCATCGTTCGTGTAACCCAAGCCACAGGATTGGATGATGAGCTGATGATGCATGATGCTTTTAATTGCCTTGATTTGACGTGATTGCTAGACGATCTCGTCGTCGGACGAGCTGTTCCCTCGCCGGCCACCTGATCGACTGAACGTGAGACGGCCGGTTCGGTCACTTCGCTTGTCATCCTCGCCCCCACTGTTATCTCTCACACACACATGTTTCTTTTTTTTTCAGGGCCACAGTCACAGGCTTCTTATCCAACGGCATGGTGTGATCGGCTAACTTGTTGCCTTTCCCCTGCGGCCCTGCCCTGTCTTTTACAGTAGCTAGCTACTCGTAGATAGGGGACGCATCAGTGACTGATCGCTGATCGGAAGTAATTATAAATTAATAAGCAATCAAGATGTACGAGTTTGTCCAAACAGATGTTGTAAATATGATCATTATTAGAAAGAGTAAAGACCAAGAACGAATCTAAGGGGGACTCCAGCCCCCCTACAACCTGGAGAAGAAAGGAGGAAGAAGGAGAAAGAGTGGATAAAAAAAGGAAGGAGACGAGAGCCCCCCGCCTCCACCCTCCTAAACTCAAATCCTAGACTCGCCATTGTTTGGGATGGAATGGCAAGAGGTAGGTTGTGTTTGCGGTGGTGGAAGACCGAAAGGGGTGAGGACAACGGATTGCAGTTCTGTGTCCCGCCCAAGTTTTGTACGTTTATGTGGTTGTTGGGGTCCACACGAATGTGGCTGGCCTCTTGCGTGCCGCGTGGAGGACCTCGACCTCGCCGGGGGTGGCGCCTGGAGCAACGTCATCCTCCGCCGGCCCGTGGCTAATCGCCGGTGGCGAGAGGTACTCCTGGAGGCCAGAGGGGAGCAGCAGCAGCAGGAGGAGTGGTAGAGGCCAGAGGATCCCATCGGCCTTGATTGATCTCGAATTCGTAGAGAGGAAGATAACGTGAAGAGCGAGCGCTCTGTTTATGCTGTGTCGGTCTATACTCTACACTCGGCACATCTCTTTCAACTTGATTTTCCTGAAGAGAAGAAGAAAGGAGGAAGAAGAAGAAAGAGTGGAGAATAAAGAAGAAAGGAGAGGAGAGCCACCCCTAAACTCAAATCTTAGATTCGTCGTTGGTAACGACTGAACAGTGTTTCCATTTTTTGTTCAGATTAAGAGGTGTTTCTTGCCTTTGAGCCTTTCCGAGAGTGATTGGTACTTGGTAGGCATTCTCTCATTTTGCAAATGACGCGTCAATGCAAGAAACGTGCTGGGCCAACGGACCATGAACTCCACGGAGGCTAGAGAAGGCTCTACAAATAAAAACATTATAACACAAACATTTCAAAAGATGTTTACGGGAACAATGAAATTGCCTCAGTTGTACAATCCCAAATATAAAAATATACTTTAACAATTCTATAGCAAAAACAAAGCTATGTTATAGTTATGCTCAATTTACTTCCCCAAAATATATATTTCATTCGGTACAATCTACCTACCTGATGATATTTGTCGTTTTTCTTTCTTTGCATACAAGTTCAGCTTTACGTTCAATTTTATGAGCGGACAAAGAACATGAAGCCCTATGCTGGAAAATACATTATAATTGGAAAAGTTCTAAATTATCCCCTTAACTATATTCAAAGTCTAGATAATCCCTGAACTATTTTTTGGTTCAAATAACCCCCTAAACTATGTGAATCGGTTCAACTTACCCACCAATTGAATTTGTCTTTTTTTAATCTCCACATACAAATAGAGTTTAAGTTCAATTTTGCGGTGCAATATTCGACAACATAACTTATTTTAGAAAAAATATATTATAATTTTTTAGTATTATTTTAATAGGCTAGTACATTTAATTATAAATTAATCATAAGCTATATAAAAATTAAATACAAAAAATATATGATATTTTTTAACATAATACACAATGTTCTCTGTCATCGCACAAAATTTAAACTTAAATTTGTATTTGTGTATGGAGAAAAAAAAGACAAATCTTACTAAGGGGTAAATGGTACCAATCGGCAAAGTTGTGGGAGTAAATTGAACCAAAATATAGTTTAAGGGGGTTAACTAGACTTTTGACCATAGTTGAGGGGGTAATTAGATTTTTTTCCTTTATAATTTTTCATGGTTATTTTTCAAAGGTTAGAAACATTTAATACAAAATTAATCCTAGAGATACAAAGTTCCATGAAAATTGTAATGTACTTTTGGAACGTTGGACATCATGTTTTAAGTCACCCCATAAAATTGGAATATGAAACATAACTTGTATCCAAAAAAAAAAGAAAAAGTGAAACCTCATGAAGGGATCGATTAGACGAAACTGAGACAGTTTATGGAAGTAAATCGAGACTTATTTTGTTTAGGGGTAAAGTGGACAAAGTGGATAGGCAAGGGCCGTCAAATGGACTTCTTTCCTAGGAACAATGTAATTATTTTTATTATGGGACTTGAAACAACAAAGAATACAATAAGCATGAATGCTTAGAATATTCAATAATTGCAAATGAGGAAATAAAATAAAAATGCACAAAAACAATATTGTGCACACTTTGAAATGAACAAAAACAATGGCAAAACCATGAGCTATAGCACATGCTTTTTTGAAAACATCATGTAAAATCTAAAATGCTCAAGCGCATTAAGTAAATCTAGAGTAAATAGGAACACCCAAAAACACAAATAATAGCTCACGCATTATGCCAAAAGTGCCTTGCAAACAAAAAAAAAACCATAGATATGTTCGAACTAAATATAGGTCAAACGTTTGTGTGAAAAATTCTCCAAAACAAAAATGTCCATCAACATACCCAACAGCTCATGAATGACAGTGTAGGCCAATAACCATGAGTTAAATTATGACACATTCTTTTTCGCAAAAGATCGTCCTATGAAATTCAAAAAGTTACTAGTCCTTAAATAAATCTAGAGGGATTAGAAAGCCAAAAAAAAGCTACATGCATTAGGACAAAAATGTCCTAGAATGCAAAAATACAGAGACATGTCTAATGGGCCTACACCAACATTGGAGGAAAAAAAATGAGCCATAGGTTACCCTTTGGTACAAAAATTTACTAGAATATATAAATATTCATTGACACCTCCAGTAGCTATGGAACAAAGGGAGACCAAAAATCATAAGCTATAGGACTTGCTTTTTGCAAAAAAAGACCTTCAAAATTCAAAAAATGCTTAGGCTCCTATAAATCTAAGATGGATAGAAAGACCCCAAAAAAAAACATGAGCCATTGCTCACGCATAAAGCACCAACAAACATAAAAATTACATAGACATGTCCGATATACCTATAAGGACATGGGAGGAAAAAAAACGTGAGCCATAGAAATGATCACCCTTCTGCCCAAACATATCTAAAACAAAGATATAAATGAAAATGTTCTACGTCGAAAGGCATGTACCTAGACAGTTATGAATGTCATGTGTGATATGCACGCTGAGTAAAATATTTACCACCTCTTCTTTGAGTACACATTTTAGTGTGGCCTGCTTGAATTTATTGAATATTTCTTGGGATACCTCTTTACAGCCACTGGGCATGGTCACTAAGGCACGTCGGGTATCTTCAGAGAAATTGTCAATACAACTTGCTGGACTTTATAGTGTCATCGAAATGGAACCATCTTTGCTAAACCAACCATTGGTGTGTAGCTAAAACTTTAGCCGAGTAATTTCTAATGTATAATCCCCCCTCTTTTTTCTTTTGAGCCTAGAGCTCCATAGACCTGTACTATTCTTTCTTTATATAAAAATAAATGTAGAAGTCCTCCCTCCCGTTGCCTAAAAAAACAAAGATATACATCGACACCTCCAACATGGCTAGAAAGACAAGGAGGGCAACAATACCATGAGCCGTAGCAACTTTTTTTTCCAAAAAAAAATCCTTAAAAATTTTAAAAACGCCCCTTTGAACCGTGTGGAGCGCGAGTGACAGTTTCCTTACCGTCTAAACAGGCGATTCATTTTATCCATTTTTAATAATATGATTTTTATTTGACCTGACTTGATGTATTTATTTAAAAATGACGATTTTTATGTGGATCGGCCCTACATTTGGGTAATTAGTTGAACAGATAAAAATATAAAATAGAAAAATAATAAATATTTCAGCGAACGTGCTGAGCTGACGGGCTGAAAGGCCTGGCGGAAGGGGATGCGAGACGGCACCCGCGCAATCTACTTGCCAGGGAGAGACTTCTGTAAGGCTCTGGCCTAGTGGGCTCGCGAGGGGACGAGTAAGGCCCGCAGGCCGAGCGAAGTGAGACGTCGCTGGGCCGAGAGAAGGAGGAGCTGGCCTGGATTTTCTGGCGTCGGCAAACGCGCGGAGCCCACGATCCAGGCCGACGCCTGCAACTTCGGATTGCGTTGTGCCGGTGCCGTAGTTTCATCCTCAGCCCTCAGGTTTTGCCCAAAAAAAAAAATCACTGACATCCTCAGGTGCTGGTCAAATAATGCGTGCGTGTTTCCACATCAGTCGGCCGGTCGGTCAGCAGTCAACTGTATCACTGTACCAGCAACGTCAGTTTGCACGGACGGGCAGACCAATCATTGAAAACGAGCTGCCGGTCGCTAGCCTCCTCCACGACGGCGCACCCCCTGGTCCGGTCACTCCCAGCAGGCACGCAGGCGTCGGCGTCGCCTCGGAAAGTTCGACCCACGAGCATGAGAATTCGCCGGCGTCAGAGCCTGACTTTCCACGCCAGGGAGACGACAGCGTCAGGGCATCGCCGCCAAGCCAGCGTGTTCCAATCATTGAAATGTCGCCTGCAGGCCCCGCTTAGTTCTTTTACGCCGAGGAAGAAGAATACTGAGCACGAGAGTTACCACCACGCTTCGCCAGAGGCTTCACTCTCACGAGACCAAGCAGTAGCCAGCCGCCATCCATGCACGTACCAGTATTGCCGCCTGGTGTATCGTTTTCGTTGGCCTTTGAAGTTTCCCGGCGGCGTGATCGTGCCATTTCAATTCGTCCGTGCATGTAGACATTCAGACCATCGCATGTAGACATTCAGAACGTTCGGCGAGCACAACGACGACGATCAGAACAGTCATGACTTGTGAGGTTATTTCTATCTATCTTTGGGGAAAGCAGTGCAGTAACTGAAAGCACGCACTAAGATCCATGTAAACCAAGCCAATGCATGTACCATAGATTTTTTATCATTCAGTTGCGGCAACACTGAGCCAAAGGTTTTGCTGTACTAGCGACACATAAGGCCATCAGCCGGTTAACAAACAAAAGAGATTTAGTGATGATGCTGAGCTAATCACACAACGCTACAGTGGAGAGAAAACAACAACTAGCACCGGCGTAGCTAGAGATCACGATGCCACTTGCGGCGAGTAGGATGGGGAGCAGATGGCAAATATTTCCTTTGCAACTCACAGTTCGTGCGTGCTTACCTAAGCGTCACATCTGCTTCTGGTGCAGCCATTTGGTGAGATCAGGTGTTTTAATTCAGAGCAGTGACGGGCGCAGCGCAGGCGAGAGCTCAGATATTTCGAGCGGCCTCCAACTTGATGAGGAAATGTCATGGATCAAAAGATGGAGAGGCCTCGACACTTTACTGCCCTCATCAAGGCCGCCTCCAAATTTGATATGCTGAAGCCTGCAGGTTCAGCATGGTTGCTTTCTTGTCTCTGAAACCATTTGCCACTCGGAACTCGGATTGGCTGCAGGGCTGCCGGATTCAGACCAACTGATTAAAGGGCGTGACGTACACTGACGACTGCTTGATGACTAGTGATTCGATTTTAGTGATCCCCAGGAAAGGGACGGTGTGCTTGCTGGATCCATTGTCAATTGGCAGTACGATGCTGGTGCAACGTATTGACCAAAAATTCAAACTGTGCACGGCCATACGGCAACGAGTTCTGATGTAGAGGCGCCGCCTATAAGATCCAAAGTATCCAGACTAGCAAACAACAATAGTTAGAAGGCCAAATTGAACCAAACCTTAGCTGATATTTATTTTCTAAACGTAAAGAAATGCATGCCTAGCTGCTGCAATGATCTTCTCCTCTTGTTCTTGCCTCACTCCCAGACAAACTGAATGCGAGTGGACATGCACAACCTGATCAGGCTGCCGCAATGTCCGTGCATCTGTTTGTTTCATGTCGACAGAGGCTAGCGCTGATTTAACTGGCCCTACTACCTTTCCAACACACTCGGCGTAATCACAAAGCTTTTGAACACTGATTCTGCGTGCAGAGTTTTTTATACACGTCACTCCTTTAATTCTACCGAACACTTGACCTGGACTTGGAACAAGTTTTGAACTTTTGCTTTGTTGAATACTTTTCTAGTGTCCCATCTTATCCAGCATTATCACCCTAGGTCTAGTATAGCCTTGTGTCAAACGTCTCCGACACGTAGTTTGTTTAAAAAAGCAAGCGGCCTTCGACAGTAACGGATCTAGTTAAATTATCTGTAACCTAATCGACGGTTGCCAAGATTCCATTTATTTATTTGTTTTGCATTTTTTTATTCCCTTTGATAATAGGATTCCATTTCTCGTGCTCTGTTGCAACGAACTCATGTTGCCCATGTGGAGCTCAAACCATGTGGCCGGCCTGAAGCATGGGATCGATGATGAGGCATCTTGGGAGGTCAACTCTGCTCAAGAATCATTGCATACAGATGTCACAAGTTTTTCTCCTTTTATGTCTGAATGTGTATTATGGGCTCGTTTGGATTCTTGCCAGCGCCGGCCATGCCAAACGTTGGCCGCGGCCAAAATTCGGCGGCCGATTCGGCCGCCCAAGATTTGGCCGAACTGGGCGCTGAAAATGAACTGCGGGGCTTGGGCAGCGCCAAATCAAGGCCAGCGTCCAAACACGCTGCATGCCCTCGGTCAACGGCCAAATATTGGCCCGGCAGCTCAGGGCCGGCATCCAAGCGTGCCCTATCTCTGTATTAGAAAATTGATAAAAAAGCATGTATTATCAGGAGTCTCCCTACCTGAACTAGCATCAAATATGCATGAATATAGTTTTGACAAAAATACCATGTTCACATATAGCATGACATGTGGAGCCAGAGAGACTCTTCTAATGCTTTAACCACATGCGTACTAGTTAAACTTGCCAGACTATGCAATGATAGCTTGTTGAAGAACTATACTGTACAGCTCAAGGGAGAGTCAACTGTCAACCACCGACCGAAGGAAATGGGACTCCGAGAAAACAAGTACTAATAATTGAGCCTCTTTTCTTTCTGATGGGCTAGATTAGCTCTTTGATTGGTTCTGAGGGCAAGAGCTATTTTGAGGTCAACCTAAATATATAATGATCCTGCTCTGAAAGGCTAGCATGATTTCAGTTGAAGAAAGAAAGGTTAGAATAACTCATGCCTTGTTAAATCACCAAAAGGGTAGCTATTCCCTACATGAAGAGCTCTATCTCCAGATGCCATGTTGCAAGTATTTGAAAGAGATAATTCACCAGCAAAGTTGAAACAGCCTTGCGGCTCCATAATAAGGCCATAATGCAATAAAATATGCTGATTCTCTCTGTAGCCTTTATATCTGAATATGGACAGGCTATAAAAAGTTCTCTAAACCTTGCACTGACGAAGGAAGGTGCGCTATAAAATGCGCATATATGTAGTAGTTGCTTCTGCTCTTCAAACTGAACATTATTGTGCAGTAATTTTATCGCCGGAAAGATGTAACTGTTGCTTGTGCAGTCGGCCAACCATGCTATAGCCGCAGTCGCGGTCGCGTCAGTGTCGTCGTGTCTCGTGTGTGCGTCTCCTTCTCCGAGAGGTGTTGGCTAACGCGGACTAGTCAGTGGCCCTTTAATCGTGATCATGAATCGCAATTAGCCCCCAATGTGGCGTAGTACAGATGGTCCATGCAGGGTCACTGTTATAGCAGCCCAAGAGGGCGTGTGTACACGCATTGATTCGCTGCCGATGGCGTCTCTTTGATCATCACTAGACGACCACCTAATCGATCAGGGACCATGTCATGTTACCGTAACATGGCACATCGATCAATCAGAACAAAAGAAAGAAGAGGATAATGATCTGCCATCCTACTACATGCAGCCTAACTGGCACCTCAATTCTGCAGAAACTGCATATCGTTTCAGACTTTCAGTTTTGCATGCAGCTCTGCTCTACACTTTCAGAGTTCTGAATTCCTCAAGCAGAAAGCAGTTACCTGTGACCTGTTGCCTCTTTATATTACCCTACCATTCATGCAGCTAAACTATAGTATAGGAAGCAACAGTCGCTGTCACAAACCACAGGCCCACAGCGCATCAAGAGCTAACAGTTCGTGCGGGTGCCATGGAAAAGGAGAGGGAGGTTTCTTAGACGTCATGGAAACATCTTGGAAAGAGCGGCCAGCCATTAAATCATTGCAAGATTTGAGCGACGAACACCGAGATGCTCCTCCTCCTACTCGCATGTGGACCAGCGAATTCCTCCAGGCGGGGGGCTACCTGCCGGTGCCTCCGATGGCAGAGGAAGAAGAGACTAAGATGACGGCATGCGAGCGTTGCCCGGGTTGACCCGGAAGAGATCGATCGAGTTGTATGGTCGTCCCGTCCCGGCCTGGCCGTCTCGTGCGCGCGCGAGTCTCAAGTCTGCATCGGTGACGGCATCCTCGAAGCCTTGCGTGTCCCGGGATTCCCCAATCGCGTGAGCTTGCTTGTGCGCGGTGCGCTGCTTTCAACATTACCATGATACGATCCGGCACTAAACAATGCCGGGTCGCCTGTAGATTTTGTTGCCACCAGAACTTGTCGGAGATGGACCGATCGAGTTGGTAATTTCAACGGCTGGATCGCGGATATCCACAAGATTACCGAATGATGGATCCATTGTTAATGCCGATAAGTTGACTGGGAAACGCGGGTCACCACGCCGGGCAAGCTCGGTTTGTGAGATTTCTATCACTGGAACAGGTCGGGTTCAGATCAAAAGACTGCAATTTTCTGTCTTCAGCTGACCTTGATCGGCTAAATGGAGCGATTTGATTGGGCGTAGAACAATCAAATGAAATCAGGTTCTGAATCGTAAATGCCTTAGTTTGAAATTCAAATCTGGTTTTACTACTTTGTTAATCGCGCCTCTGAAAGCATCACGTTCTGGCGGTTTACAAATCATGAGTCCTTGGTATCACCGGCACACGGTCAGGCGCGTCTCACATTTTAAACGCTAGCTCTGAGAATCAATTTGAGTACAAATTAAAGTAGTAGATACTAAGCCACCCAATCCATTCTGAGAGAGAGAGAGAGAGAGAGAGAGAGAGAGAGGATTTCATGTTCGTCGAAAGTTCCTAGTCCAAGTTAAAACGCACTAATATATCATTAGAGAGTGTACTGTCATGAATCATGTTGTCGACAATTAGCCGCCGCAGTGGATCAACGATGATGGCCTTCTAATTACATCTTCCTACCGGGCAGGAGTCCAACGTTTCTGTACACATGATGGCGCCTTCCGGGATCTTGACATCTTAAAGCCAATATGTTTCTCTTATCATCCAAAATGTGACGAAATCACAAAACTAATGTGCTATCTTTCCTTCATATTACCTGCATAATAGACTTTCGGTTGCAAGGCAATGTCGGCTTCTTCAGAAAAAATGGAATCTAGCGCTCATGTGTATTAGAAAAATAGCGCGTGCTTATGGCCAAAGATACCCCCAATCGAAGCACAGCTCATGTGATAAGCCTATCATTACTTCTGAGGTTTGGACTAGTAAACAGATCAGCTTATCTTTATCATGTGTCTGTCAGATATCATGCATGGTACCTTCAGAGTCATGAAGCATATATATTTTTCTCCACGGTCCAATCTGCATTGTCAGTCCATGGATCGAATTAATTTGTCTGAAAAAAAAGAGACATACACATATCTTTCCAGTTTGCGGCCGTAGTCGGTTTTCCTCACCATTGCCCACATTTCTGCAATACAAATCGAAAAGGCAAAAACTTTCAGAAAGACGTATGTGGTTGATCATCTTGACTACTGACTCATGGTGACGCAAGGAAACGTGATGAAACACGGATTCGGATGCCGACTGCCAAAGACTTCCAATCTGCGACCAAGAGCAGACTTTGAAACCTTTCCGTTCTTGAGGTTCTCCAAAAACAAAGTCTTTTTATTCATGATGACACGCGCGCGTCTGTACGAGTATGAACAGCACAAAAAGCTCAGGCAGTCAGATTTCTCCGCACGGCTAGATCACGTTATTTCTTATTAGAAAAAAAAGACGTGGGAATAACAATCATATCCAAATGATCTTGTAATCGGCATTGTTCATGTATACATATTACAGGCAATGGAGATTTTTGTGAAGAACGGGTGGCAGTTGGTAGTAAGACTTTGCTTCTAGTCTGTTGTTGGCTCTGTTCGAATTCACTTAGAATAGGGTCTGTTTGGATCCTTGAATTGAATTCCATTCTACTAATTATAATTTAGACACAAATTAATTAAGATAATATAGTTGTATGTAGAATATATCTGTATATTATTCTTAGTTATATGGGAGAGATACTTATGTGCTGCACTTCTACTCTAGGAAAGCTAGTCGAAGAGCGTTCTATAAGTTGCACATTAGAAACGTAGCATGAGGATTTATAGAATCAATTTTTATTTTTCACCCCATTAATTTAACATAGGCTTATATCTAAACTTTAGAAAGTTGTGGAATGCCACATTCTAAGACAAATATTCTATTCCAATAAGTAGATTTCAATTTCTTCAAAATAAAAAGATCCAAACGGAGCCTAAGTGTTTTTTCTTGTAATAATGGCTGGATAATTTCACAGAGACATGGAAATGGGAGCTTTGAACATCTTGATGGACTGGCCGGATAGGTGGATCGATTCTGGAGCACGTGGGCCTATCAGCTGCGGCTAGCTAAACAAAATATGCAGGCTTCACGACAGTCCAAAGAAAAGAGGAGCAGGAAATGATAAAAAAAAAAGACGAAAGAGATGGCAGGATTTGGACCGGATTCAATCGGTAGTTTTCCCGACAAAATTGACCGGCGACAGCCGTACGTCTCCTTTTTGGCAGCCATCCATCGTCTAATCTAAGATTTTTTTTTTAGATCGTCATCCATTTATAATGATGCATCTTAGGAGCTGGGAGGAGGATCATATCTGAGTGACAGCAAACAAAACCTGTATGAATATGAAAAACACAGCAAATTTGGCCATTGGACGTCATAACAATGCGGCTACACACGCATGGCTTGACCCCCTAAAAAAACTGCAAATAATGCATTTGCGCCCATAAAGCTTTACTGACAGTGCTGAAGAACAAAATAGCAGTCAAAAATTAACGAAAAGAAACTCCATTTCAGATCGCCGTCAGATACTAGCGAATGTAATTCAGTGGAAATAAGCACCCCAAGGCCCAAGTGGTGATGCTTGTGCTGCTGCTGTGTCTGCTGTCCAATCCAACCGTTCAACGCGGGAAGATGCCGTGAAGCTGGGCTCCGAACCTGCCAATGCAAGGAGGGACCCGTCTCCTCGCTCGTTCCTTCAAAAAAGATGGCTTTCCTCGCCGCAGGAGGGGTAAAATTGACCGGTGGAAAATCATGGACGTGAGCACCTGCCACCAGGATCCAAAGAGGCAAAGGAAGATGACAAGCAAATCTATCCATCGCCGTCGGAGTCTTGGAAGCCATTAGGAGACCTTGAAAACAAAAAGGGAAGCTCGCAGAGGAGCAGTTCCACTTTGCCTCTCGAGGCTCCTCAAGAAATGGGTATTGAAATCGGTTGGCTCCTGCTCCCGGCCACCTCCCTTTCACGCGCTCTGAAAACGGCCGCACGGGGAGACGACGGGCGCCTAGGCGGCGAGGTCCGGTCCGGCCCTGTAAAATGCCATGCATCGTGTGCGCCATTATTGGCCAAGAAAAAGAGAGAAGGGCGAAAATGGAACGGGTGGCTGGGGAAAACAGTTGACCTTTAGCATAATGCTCAGTTTAATCAGTTGTTTTAGTACTCATCTGGATCATGACCTGAACAATGATAGTTCTATAATTTTCCATCTCAAGTGAAAACGGTCTTATGAGTATAAAATTGTGCATAATTCTCGAAGCAGCGACCGTTGCATTTCTTTTTGTGGTTTTTGGCTGAATAAGGTGAGCAATGATTGTGGTAAACAACTACAATTTGGGAGGCAGATGATGCTTTGCTGCGACTTGCATTGTGTTATTTATGATTAGAGTAATCAATGGCAGAGACGATGGGGTCAACCCTGAGAGTGCAGTGTCTTTGCCTAAAATCCATTATGTTTCTCTTCAAAGATTAAAATGCAGTTTTACATCAGAGGCCCTAGCTTATTTTTTTTTTCCTGAAACGCACCACACAGAAAAACTGCTGATTATATATTCTTTTTTTTAAAGAAAAGGACCTGACGGTTAGTTCTACCTAATGTCTAGGTTAACACAACAGTGACTCTCGGTTGGAGTTGGACCGATCGAGGCTGTGTGTTCAAAAGGCTTGAAAAGCACCAAACCAATCTTGTCATGGTACAGTTTCAGTCTAACTAAAAATATTGGAAGTTACATACTAGTTTAAGCTAATGTGATGTGATCCAATCCAGGACCACACTGCCTACAGAGAGCAATCCAGCGTGCTGTGTGGCAGGACCACAACTGCCTATTGAGCGAGAAGGACAAGCCTTACCGGCATGCGCATGAAAACA
>CM014276.1:62878102-62979619 GCA_004135705.1 Alloteropsis semialata
CAGAGGAAAAGACTACGCGCGTTGATGCACAAGCCCTGCTGCCATCGGTTTGGGATTAAAGTTTCAGGTCTCGTTTAGTTCCACGAGATAAGTTTTGCTACAGTAAATTTGAATATTTGATACTAATTAGGAGTATTAAATGTGGATAACTGATAAAACCTATTTCACAACCAGGGTAACTTTGCGAAACGAATCTAATTAGCCTAATTAGGCCATAATTAGACAACTCGTGCTACAGTAAGCAATCTCTAATGATGGATTAATTAGGTTTAATAGATTCGTCTCGCGATTTTTTGTCCATTCGTGTAATTAGTTTTATAATTAGATCATGTTTAATCCTCCTAATCTTCGATTTAGTTTTGCTACAGTAAATTTCGTAAAATTTATTGTGAATCTAAACGGGGCCTCAAATCAGGTATTCAGGTTGCAGGTAGCGGACGAAGAACAGCTCCGTTTCTGTACGGCCTGTACGCATCTGCGCGCGAGCTTACATGGAAGTGGCAGCATTACCGGTCGCCGGCCATGCCCGTCACGGGCACCGGAATCTCTCGTGAAAACCGTGAAAGATAAGGCGACGGACACATGCAGTGCAGCGCAGGCGCCGCGCTTTTTCAGATCTCAAGTTGCCATCGCCGACCTGTTTTTTTTTTTTTCTGAAACTTTCTGAACTTCCTCCCCCTATCCTGCTGCATGATTGTCCTGACCTGAAAACCTCTCAAATTAAGAATCATATAGGGGTAGGAAGGAAGGGGTTTTTTTTTTCTTTTGGAGCCTGCAATTGTTAATCGATTCCGGACGCCACAAACTGCCGACGCCTGCAAGTTCGCTGATTGGAACATGCTGCAGTGGCACCTGTCAACCGTATGTCCATCTTGCGCTAGTTTCTTCCTTCGACTCTTCAGAAGCTGCAGCATCCGTTCCGTGGTGCCAAAAACTGAGAATTTCCTTTCACTCCTGGATCATGGCTGCATCCATGGCGATGGGAACTAGACCGGCGAGAACTCTGCTGGATCCGTACCGGAACGCCTCGACGTTTTCGCACATGCGCAATGTAACGCGCCCGGCCTTGCTGATCTTCACTCAACAGCTGCACATGTCTGTTTCGGCTGACAACTTGCATGCCTGATCAGACACAGCACGAGGCGCTGCTTCTGTGCAAAGCCGGAGCCGGCCCCTTGTTGCTCGCCCCGATCCAGCACAGCACGCCGCCAACGGCTGGCCAACTGCTCGCGCGTCGGCACCCGAGCCCGTTCCTTTCCGTCCGGTTCGGTTCGGCGCGCGCCCCGGCATCGTACGATCGTTATCCACCCAACGGATCGTCGCCGCCGCAGGCTGCAGCCTGCAGGGCAGGCTCGGCGGCTCCGTGAAGGAATCTCCGTCCCCATCCGAGCACGGGCACCGGAGTGGCTCGTAAATTCACCGACCCGAGAACGGCGCCCGAAGCCCCGTTATCCCGTGACGACGCGGGCCCACCACCAAGTGGCTGACACCCACGGCCTCCGCCGGGCCCGAGGCGAGCCCAACCCCTCCCCCCCGCAGGCCGCAGAGAGTCAAACCGGGAGAGATATTTCCACGTCCACCTGCCCTGGCTCTACGTCACGCGGCTGACGCGCGGGCCCCGGACCAGGGAGATAAGGCGCGCGCAGGTCAGATCTGACCGGGTGCGAACGGGCCAGGTGCGGCGGGGCGGGGTTCTTTTTGAAGGGGCGGCCTAACTCGACGGGGCACGCGAAAATAGAGGAGCAGCGCGAGCCCGGGCCCCACCTGGCGGCTCGGTGGGCCCTCGCGGTGGTAGGGCTGCTAGGGATGGCCCGCCTCCCTCCGGCGAAGCGAGGTGGGTGACGCGGGGGTATAAAGCGGCGCCGCGCTATATAGGGCTCCCCCATCTCCTCCCGTTCCCGTCGACGCCCACCACTACCACACCATTTCCCCTCTTCCCTTCCCTTCTCGCAAGAGAAGAGAAGCGAGAAGCCAGAGCGCGAGCGCGTGTGGGATGCTGCTGGAGTTTGGCCTCTAGAGCCCGCTCAGTTCCGGCGTCAGCAGCGCGCGCACGCTCCCCCACGGCCGGGTTCGGCGCCGATTGACTGGACCCGTCCGCCATGGGTGGCCTCGAAGAAATTAAGAATGAAGCGGTCGATCTGGTGAGGAATACTCGCTACTGCTACTAGTGCCTGCTTGCGCCTTAATTCGGTACTATCGTTTGAGATGTTTGTTTGGTTGCGCTCTGCTTGAATCATGTGACGGCCAGTTACCTTTTGACTTTTTTTGTTCCTCCTTCTCCGCCGCCCTGATGCTGGGGGAAAACTAGGAAAAGGTCTGAAACCAGTTTGATTTCGCTGAGAAACATTAGCGATTTTCTTCCAAAAAAAAGGCGATTAGCGAATCCTGCTCATGCCTTTTTTGACACGAGTCCTGTTCATGTTCATGCAAAGATTTATATCTTTCCATCCCCTCACATGGCGATGAGCACGCTGCCTTTACGCTCAATCTCCCAACGGCTTTCCAGCGAGGCGAAGAGCCACCTGGCCGTGGCCATGTTCCTCCCGTGGTTTGCTCATGTGAGCTGTTTGTTTGAATGCGTACAGCTTGTGGCTTGCTGCCCCGCCGCCCACCTATCTCTACAGAGAGAAATACCCCCACCTCTGAATTGGCTCACTCACTTCCTGCTGTTTTAATCCGCGTATTTAATACGTTTCCTTCTTCGAGTATGAAGCAAAATTTAGTAGTATTTCGTCTTTAGATCTGTGCATACTTGGATGGTTCGATTTTTTTTACAGGCTTAAATATCTAAATTTTTACCCGCAAAAAAAATATCTAAATTTGTGCAGTCCAGCTGCTACTCCCCTTTGGATTTTTTTAGTAACCATATATTCCTGCTATTAATTTTCTATTGGTAACCGAATAAAGAAATAGCGGTTATTGGTGTACGAAATTACACGTAAAGTCAAAACTCAAAAGTACTTGGCAGGGAGCACGCCTAATCGACAGGCATCATGCGGATGAGATTAGCCTCTAAACGACCATAGGGCTCAGAGAAAATCCGTGCATCTTTGAGCTGTTGCTTTTGGTTTTCTTAATACTTGTTGACCCAGTGGAGCGGCCACAGCCCACCTGACGAGTGGCCCGCCTGCTCATCTTCTTGTTCCGTCCACTTCGGCCGGTTCTCACGCGCCCGCGCTCCACGCCGAAAATGAACCCGCATCTTCCACCGCACGCATCTCCAGGCCCGTTCTTGCTGGGTCACACGTGGGAGGGGCCACAGAAAGTGCGGAGCAGAAGTGGGGAAGGCCGGGACGGGCGCCCTGCACCCGCGCCCTCTGATCGAGATCGGACGGCCGTACTGTCCACAATCATTGGCCCCGTACATGGCCCTCGTCCTCGGCCTGTTGGGCTCTCTTTTCCTAGTCATGTTCCAACTGCTTTAGCTAGTAGTCGCTGACACATTGGGCCCACACAGATAGGTGCTAGTAGCAGAAATGGAGTATTCTTTTTACTGTTCTGGCTGCAGCTGACACCAGGGTGCTACTTGGCCTTGAAGAAACTTATCTCACCACGGTAAAAATGGTGTTTGTCTTTGCAGGAGAACATTCCCATCGAGGAGGTGTTCGAGCAGCTGAAATGCACCCGCGAGGGGCTGACCTCCAACGAGGGCGCGCAGCGTCTCGAGATCTTTGGCCCAAACAAGCTTGAGGAGAAGAAGGTAACAGTTGGATCAAATCTGCATATGGTTTTGTTTGGACTGAATCCATGTGTCGTCTGTGATGCTAAAACTTTTGGTTCTCTTTTGTCGTGCAGGAGAGCAAGATCCTTAAGTTCCTAGGGTTCATGTGGAATCCGCTCTCATGGGTCATGGAGATGGCTGCCATCATGGCTATTGCGCTTGCCAACGGTGGCGGCAAGCCACCGGATTGGCAGGACTTCGTCGGTATCATTGTGCTCCTGGTTATCAACTCAACCATCTCCTTCATTGAGGAGAACAACGCCGGCAACGCCGCTGCTGCGCTCATGGCCAACCTTGCCCCCAAGACCAAGGTGAGCACAACAGGCTGCAAGAACTTAATGAAAATTTCTTTTTATAAAAAACCGCTCTGGAAGAATAAAAAGAAAATACATGAACTTTTTCCCTAGTACAGTAGCCATGATATTTGCGTAGACAAGTTGCAATATAGTAGGAGGAGGAATCTTTCTGTATGAGCTTTTAGGTTGGAAAAGTTACAGCTATTATGTTATGTCCAAAACTTAAGTTCTGAATGGTCCATTGGATGTATCATGAGTGGGTATATATTCCATTATTGAGGAAAAGATAGGGACACAATTGTTGGATACTGTTTGATTGGCGTAAAGAAATTGAATAGTTTAGTGCACCTTACTTAGCATTTGCAGCTTATCTGGACTTGTACTTTTTCTGCAGTGCCACAGGAAGTCAAGTTCCAGTTTATTTCTTACGTAGGTTTAGTCTTTTCTATGGGTAGAATAATGTGCAGGTATTAGTAGGAGGATGTATTATTGTCTTGAACATGGAATAATATATGGCATCACAATTCATGTCAACTGGCTCAGAATTCCCAACTTGAATGGCCATCCTGCTTGCCCCTTTCCTGTATTTTTAATTGTGTTAGAGTAGAAAAACATGCCATTGCTTTCATGTACTTTGTTTTTATTCATTCAAGTTGTGGTGAGTTAAATTAAACAAATAGAAATGTGTTAGGTACCAGGATGCAGTAATGTAGGTAATGACAGCTTGGAATAAACTGCAAATAATTGTATACTAAGCTGATTGTTTGAAAGAATACTATCCTTTTGAACTCATCGAGTTTGATTACCTGTTCTAGGTGCTGAGAGATGGCCGATGGGGTGAGCAGGAGGCTGCAATCTTGGTTCCTGGTGACATCGTCAGCATCAAGCTCGGTGACATTGTCCCCGCTGATGCTCGTCTCCTTGAGGGTGATCCTCTTAAGGTTGACCAGTCTGCACTTACTGGAGAGTCCCTTCCGGTGACCAAGGGCCCTGGTGATGAGGTCTTTTCGGGCTCGACATGCAAGCAGGGTGAGATCGAGGCAGTGGTCATTGCCACCGGAGTGCACACCTTCTTTGGCAAGGCTGCTCATCTTGTGGACAGCACCAACCAGGTTGGACACTTCCAGAAGGTCCTCACTGCCATTGGGAACTTCTGTATCTGCTCCATTGCTGTCGGTATCATTATCGAGATCATTGTCATGTTCCCGATCCAGCACCGTAGATACCGCAGCGGAATTGAGAACCTATTGGTCCTCTTGATTGGTGGTATCCCAATTGCCATGCCTACTGTGCTGTCAGTCACCATGGCCATTGGCTCCCACAAGCTCTCACAGCAGGGTGCCATCACTAAGAGGATGACTGCCATTGAGGAGATGGCTGGTATGGACGTGCTTTGCAGTGACAAGACAGGCACACTCACCCTCAACAAGCTTAGTGTTGACAAGAACCTCGTCGAGGTGTTTTGCAAAGGCGTCGACAAAGACCATGTGTTGCTGTTGGCTGCAAGGGCCTCAAGGACTGAGAACCAGGATGCCATTGATGCTGCCATGGTTGGCATGCTTGCCGATCCTAAGGAGGCCAGGGCTGGTATCAGGGAGGTGCACTTCTTGCCCTTCAACCCAGTTGACAAGAGGACTGCTCTGACATACATTGATTCTGAAGGCAACTGGCATCGTGTCAGCAAGGGTGCTCCTGAGCAGGTGAGGACCATTGTACTGATGTTGCTTCTTTTGGAATTAAACAATCTGTGTTTTGTTCTTTTTTTGAGGGATGTACTTTGTTCTTTCAGCACAACTAACTAATTACCACTGTGATGAAACCCAAACAGATTCTTGACCTGTGCAACTGCAGAGAGGATATGAAGAGGAAGGTGCACTCTATAATCGACAAGTATGCTGAGCGTGGTCTTCGTTCACTTGCTGTTGCCAGACAGGTATCTTGGCTGGTGTTCTTTATCATCTTCTTGCTGTTTAGCGATCCACGATCCATATTCTTATACCAAATGTGACCTTACCACAGGAAGTACCTGAAAAATCAAAGGAGTCCCCTGGTGGACCATGGCAATTCGTTGGTCTGTTGCCCCTGTTTGACCCCCCTAGGCACGACAGTGCTGAGACAATCCGCAAGGCTCTTGTTCTTGGTGTTAACGTCAAGATGATCACTGGTGCATATCCTGTTACTACCACATGATCACGAAATCTATTGTGCCACTATTTGCACAAGGGCTCATTTTGGACTTCTTTTGTACATTCAGGTGATCAGCTTGCTATTGGTAAGGAGACTGGAAGGAGGCTTGGCATGGGTACCAACATGTATCCTTCTTCCTCATTGCTCGGCCAAAACAAGGACTCTACACTCGAAGCACTTCCTGTAGATGAGCTCATTGAGAAGGCTGACGGTTTTGCCGGAGTCTTCCCTGGTACATCAAATATCTAAATATTATTTACTTTTTATGAAATATATCTTTTGCTGATGTTGTTTTTGTTATGCAGAACACAAGTATGAGATTGTGAAGAGATTGCAAGAGAAGAAGCACATTGTTGGTATGACTGGAGATGGTGTCAACGATGCTCCAGCTCTTAAGAAGGCTGACATTGGTATTGCTGTTGCTGATGCTACTGATGCTGCAAGGAGTGCCTCCGATATCGTCCTTACCGAGCCAGGTCTTAGCGTCATTATCAGCGCTGTCCTCACAAGCAGATGCATCTTCCAGAGGATGAAGAACTACACTGTAAGTTCTTTTCTAGACATGTTTTTTTTCATTAACTTGCATATGATCTGCATTCTGACTCTTTTTTCTTTGCTTGTTCTTCTGAACCACCAGATCTACGCTGTCTCCATCACCATCCGTATTGTGGTAAGTACATGACCCAAAAAATTTCAACTTAATCTGAAATATAAGGCTTATGTCTGCAACCTAACGTTAATTTTATTTTACAGCTTGGCTTCATGCTCATTGCTCTGATCTGGAAATACGATTTCTCGCCCTTCATGGTCCTTATTATTGCCATTCTCAATGATGGTATGTGTTCTTGTTTTCCTAATATAGTATCTCAAACAGTAGAATCCTAGTGTAAGCATCACTTCACATTGTCTAAAAAATTGCAGGTACTATCATGACCATCTCTAAGGACAGAGTTAAGCCGTCTCCCCTGCCTGACAGCTGGAAGCTGAAGGAAATCTTTGCTACTGGCATTGTCCTTGGAAGCTACCTTGCTCTGATGACTGTCATTTTCTTCTGGGCCATGCACAAGACCGACTTCTTCACGGTTGGTTCTCAAACCTTATTCCATATTACAGATTTTTCTTGATCTGTATGAACATTCATGTCTGAAGTTGTTTCTCACTATGGTGCCGTTGTGCAGGATAAATTCGGTGTGAGGTCAATCAGGGACAGCGAGCACGAGATGATGTCTGCACTGTACCTCCAAGTCAGTATTGTGAGCCAAGCTCTGATCTTTGTCACCCGTTCCCGTAGCTGGTCCTTCGTGGAGCGCCCTGGTCTGCTCCTGGTCACCGCTTTCCTGCTTGCTCAACTTGTAAGTACCAGACTGCTTCTGAGCGAATGAAAGTTAGCGCAACAACACATGCATAATCTGAGCGTACTTTGCTGTTGCAGGTTGCTACCTTCCTGGCCGTGTACGCCAACTGGGGCTTTGCCAGGATCAAGGGTATCGGCTGGGGCTGGGCTGGTGTCGTCTGGCTCTACAGCATCGTGT
Organism: Alloteropsis semialata; assembly: GCA_004135705.1. Lineage (NCBI taxonomy): Eukaryota > Viridiplantae > Streptophyta > Magnoliopsida > Poales > Poaceae > Alloteropsis > Alloteropsis semialata. Next base: position 62,885,839 of record CM014276.1, read on the forward strand.
TCTACTTCCCTCTGGACCTGTTCAAGTTCTTCATCCGCTTCGTGCTCAGTGGCAGGGCCTGGGACAACCTCCTCGAGAACAAGGTACTGTGCTGCTTCCTCTGGCGTTGGACGGGTAGATAAGACTTTTCTGTACCTCTCAAAATCAGGTTTGCTTACGGATTTCTGAATTCTGGTGTGCAGATTGCCTTCACCACCAAGAAGGATTACGGTAGGGAAGAGAGGGAGGCACAATGGGCCACCGCCCAGAGGACGCTGCACGGTCTCCAGCCCCCGGAGGTTGCCTCCAACACGCTGTTCAACGACAAGAGCAGCTACCGCGAGCTGTCGGAGATCGCGGAGCAGGCCAAGAGACGAGCTGAGATCGCGAGGCTGCGGGAGCTGAACACGCTCAAGGGCCACGTGGAGTCGGTGGTGAAGCTCAAGGGGCTGGACATCGACACCATCCAGCAGAACTACACGGTGTGAGGCACCGCCCGGATGTCGACGAAACCTTCGCCCCGCCCGCCCGTATCGCGAACGGAGTCATCTGATTTTTCGGTGATGAAACCAAACAAAGAAAGAAACCGTGTGGCTGATCTGACCGAGCAGCCCTAGTTGTAAAGCGCTATACCGCCACCACCAGATACTGCTATATGATGGTATGGTTGGGTGCCCCGTCTTGCTAGGGAGCCTTTTTTTCCTTCTCTTGCTCTTTTGTACGCTTTTCACTAGTGGAGTGTGCGCGTGTTGTAATCGTTTTACTTGCGTTTTCCCCTAACTAGCCCGGTGATCTTGCGGAATGCGAGATGGAGAAATAATGCAACAAAAATTTTCTGCCACATTGCAAGCGTCTTGTGTTCCTTTCTCCCTTCTGTTTTTTGATGTCATAGAATTGCTACAAGCAATATGGTTTCTGTGCTGATCTGGTCGGTTTCTCTGTGGGTGTGGACATCTTTTTGGCTAACGTCTTGTCTACTGGTTCCGCATTTTTTTTCCTTTTCACAGTGTAAAAGTTTGTAGGCTTTTTACTTGGCGCGCACTTGCAACAGCGCATCCCAATATGAAGGAAATAATCACCAGAGCAATCATAATGCAGGACGAAATTATTAAAGAGATATCTCTTGACTCTGCAAAAAGGAGAGGAATAATACAGTGCGTGCCTTGTAAAGAAAAGGGAAAAAAGGTTCTCTCATCAATTGTATCCGGAGCTTTTTAACAAAAAATTGTATTCGGAGATTCTGTACGACTAGACGAGGACTGCACAATTCCAAGCGAACCGAACCAATCACCCCCGCAAAGTGATATAGAGGAATAGTTTGGCTCCCTTTCTCTTTTTAGCTGCCCAAACGCNCGGCTCCGGTCGGCCGCGACGCATGGCACGCCCAGCATCTCCAGCTCGGCGCGCAGCCACGCCGCCATCCTCCGCGTGTCGCCGCCGTGCCCGACGTACACGTCGCACACGAGCGCCCTCGCAGCCGCTTCCTCCTCCTCGCCGTCGACACCGTCGACCCCGAGGAAGGTCCACGGCGCCGCACTCCTCCTCACCTCCTCTTGGTCCACTATGCGGATCCCGCGCGCCGCCCCGGAGCTCGACCCCGCCGCCATTGCCACTTCTTTCTCTCCTCTCTCACTGGGTAAGCGCCGCCTGAGATCCGGAGCTAGATCGCGTTTCGATGACTCCGAGAGCGGATCGTCGCCTCAAATAGGCGAAATCGGGAAGGAGATGATGGAATCAAACAAGAACATTGATGAAGTGCTTGCGATTCCAAGCCAAGGTGTTTCCAACTGGAAGCGAAGCAAAGCGGGAAAACTTTGAACGGAAGCTGCTTTGCATGGCACAATATTTGGCAAGATTTTTTAAAAATAATTTCTTGGGCATGGATTAATTGCTGGCCAAAATGATCTGACGCTGGGGCCATGGAAATGCAAGACTAGGGAGCCACTGATCCGAGAATGGAGGGCTGGGAATTGGCTATCCAAGGAGGAATAAGATTTGCACATTATTTCCACATTTTATAGGTGTATTTTATTTGACCATTTGGTCACATAGCATGGATTTATAAGTATACATTTTGGAATCTCATGCATAAATGCATTCCAACATATTACCAGCATATATAGGCAATATAATTGCAACGGACATAGGTATAACCATCACTAGAAAATGATTGCTAAATGCACCCCTAAAAACTTTTGTACTCATATAAGAATATATCTTTGAGATTTCATTGATAAATGCACCCCTATGAATTTCATTGCATAAACATTTTGGAATTGCAAGACCATATGCATGACCATCACTGAAAATGTATCAGCAAGAGTTTTTTTTGGTTAAAAACTTTGTTTTTTTATCAGTGCAAAGCACAAAATGGTCAGCCAGACATTTGACTAGTATTTCGAGAAAATGTTTTAGTGGGGGAAAAAATGGACCATCTGCGCATAGTGAAATCTCTTTGAAGATATATAAGATATTGGTAATGCATGATAAAATTTTGCCACAAAGATTTTCCTCATCAATGATAACGCATACCAAATCTTCCCTTTTGTACATTTCACTAATAGATCAGATATGCAAATACAGTCAAGTGAAATCAAGTTGTTAGTTAGAAAGACATACCTCAAACATCAAATTAACTCTTACAAATCCATAAGTTTGACGGAAATCCCTTCTTAAAATTCAAGTCCTAGATAATTTGGACCATAGCCTTCCTAAGATCAACCACACACCTGGCTGAACCACAAAAGAGTTAGCAAAACATAATAAACTTGAAATTTTAGCTATAATCTTTTGAGGCTAAAGCTTATTAGGAAGTTTACCCAAATGAGAAAATTGAACAAATTTGAGAGAAAAACCACATGCTTGTAGAAATCAACTTGCCGTATGTTACTCGAATCTTATTGGTGCCCCCTTGGTAGAAGAGGAGCGGAGAACAAGAAGCACGGTGATCATCTCCCAAACCTCCGGTTGCACCCTTAGACAAAGCAACCACCAATCACAATCGTTCTACTTCCCTCTGGACCTGTTCAAGTTCTTCATCCGCTTCGTGCTCAGTGGCAGGGCCTGGGACAACCTCCTCGAGAACAAGGTACTGTGCTGCTTCCTCTGGCGTTGGACGGGTAGATAAGACTTTTCTGTACCTCTCAAAATCAGGTTTGCTTACGGATTTCTGAATTCTGGTGTGCAGATTGCCTTCACCACCAACAGGTTTGCTTACGGATTTCTGAATTCTGGTGTGCAGATTGCCTTCACCACCAAGAAGGATTACGGTAGGGAAGAGAGGGAGGCACAATGGGCCACCGCCCAGAGGACGCTGCACGGTCTCCAGCCCCCGGAGGTTGCCTCCAACACGCTGTTCAACGACAAGAGCAGCTACCGCGAGCTGTCGGAGATCGCGGAGCAGGCCAAGAGACGAGCTGAGATCGCGAGGCTGCGGGAGCTGAACACGCTCAAGGGCCACGTGGAGTCGGTGGTGAAGCTCAAGGGGCTGGACATCGACACCATCCAGCAGAACTACACGGTGTGAGGCACCGCCCGGATGTCGACGAAACCTTCGCCCCGCCCGCCCGTATCGCGAACGGAGTCATCTGATTTTTCGGTGATGAAACCAAACAAAGAAAGAAACCGTGTGGCTGATCTGACCGAGCAGCCCTAGTTGTAAAGCGCTATACCGCCACCACCAGATACTGCTATATGATGGTATGGTTGGGTGCCCCGTCTTGCTAGGGAGCCTTTTTTTCCTTCTCTTGCTCTTTTGTACGCTTTTCACTAGTGGAGTGTGCGCGTGTTGTAATCGTTTTACTTGCGTTTTCCCCTAACTAGCCCGGTGATCTTGCGGAATGCGAGATGGAGAAATAATGCAACAAAAATTTTCTGCCACATTGCAAGCGTCTTGTGTTCCTTTCTCCCTTCTGTTTTTTGATGTCATAGAATTGCTACAAGCAATATGGTTTCTGTGCTGATCTGGTCGGTTTCTCTGTGGGTGTGGACATCTTTTTGGCTAACGTCTTGTCTACTGGTTCCGCATTTTTTTTCCTTTTCACAGTGTAAAAGTTTGTAGGCTTTTTACTTGGCGCGCACTTGCAACAGCGCATCCCAATATGAAGGAAATAATCACCAGAGCAATCATAATGCAGGACGAAATTATTAAAGAGATATCTCTTGACTCTGCAAAAAGGAGAGGAATAATACAGTGCGTGCCTTGTAAAGAAAAGGGAAAAAAGGTTCTCTCATCAATTGTATCCGGAGCTTTTTAACAAAAAATTGTATTCGGAGATTCTGTACGACTAGACGAGGACTGCACAATTCCAAGCGAACCGAACCAATCACCCCCGCAAAGTGATATAGAGGAATAGTTTGGCTCCCTTTCTCTTTTTAGCTGCCCAAACGCATACAGCCACAAGTCGAATACAGTCACGGCGGAGGAAAAAGCACGTACGGAAAGCGCGAGCGCGTGGGGCAGACGCAGCGCGCGTTCCGGCACCGAGGTCGCGTCGCGCCGGCGCCGGCTGAAAGGCACGCGACGTCCGATCCGATCTGATCGGATCCGTCCGTGTTGGGTTGGGGACTGATCGCCGCCGGTCACTCACGGTCACGGCAGCGGGCGCCGGGATGGACGGCGGCGGCACGGTCACAGCAGGCTCACATGGCACGCGAGGCTTATCCCGCCCGCGTCGCGATCCTCCCCGCCATCCACCACCGGCGGTAGTGCGCGTCGCTGGCCGTCCCGTCCTTCGTTGGCGTTCGCTGGCGGGTAGGGGCATCGTTTCCTGCAGCCATAGGCTGCCGCTCCCGGGGTCGGAAAAGAGAGAGGATTCCTGCTGCTGCGGTTGTGTCCTACGCGGACGAACGATGGGCTAGGCCGCGCGCCTGCGCTCCGCCATCCAAAGTGCTGGACGGGTAGGCAGGCGGGCAGGCGCCGTGGCGTGCATCATTATTCACCGATCGCTCCATCAATATTCGATCTCTAGGCCATGCTCGCCTGTCTGCCCCTGCTTGTCCCCCAAATCTCCCAATCATCACGTCGTGTCCCGTGTGGCATACAGATCCGCGTGCCCTATGTTCGTTTGCCTGTGGATGAACTCATGTAGTGGAGTGTAGGCAGGTAGGCATCGCGCTTTGCCTTGTGCTGTTTTGCTTTCATGCAGGATTGAGGGAGGATCTGCTCGTCTGGGGCAGGGGCAGGCATCTCATACTGTTCGGCTCCGGTCATTTTCCCGGCCGGGCGGTATCTCATACGTCTAGACGAACACGTATTGGCGCGTACTAGAAGATAAGAGTGCGGCGCAGGCATCTCATACGGTTCACCTTCAGTCATTTTCCGGGGGCATCACGCTAGCTACAGTATCTACCGACCTTGTGCACAAAGGAAAAAAGGACAGATCTGGATCGGACAAGGCTGGTGCTCTTTTTTTTTTTCTTTTTGAAAGCCCAAGGCTGGTGCTCTGAATATAGCTAAAGAAGAGGCTCCAAATTGAGACGATCCACCGTCACTCACTGACTGCACGGACCTTTATTACTCAGTTGGAGCATGATTGGCCGGCCATATATATGCTTTGCTGCTGGATTTGGTTATTTGTGCTCGTGAACCTGATCTCTCTTTCCGCCAAAGGAAAAAGAGAGAGTGCGTGGCGGTTGCTGCTGAACCGAACGCGAACACCGGTGTCCGATCGCCATTGTACATTATTCAGATCCGATGGGGTCTCCCGGGGCCCAGCATCGACTGGAGGAGCTTAAAAGAGGGGACAGCCGGAGCTGAGCCCCGTGAAGATAGGCAGATAGCTATCGAGGTGGAGGTAGGCGACGCATCATCTTGGCATCGCATCTCGATCGCGGCCCTCGCGGGCGGCAGCCAAAAGTCGAGAGGAGGCCGCATCAGATTAGCTGACGATTCGAAGCGAAGCTGCATTATTTGGAGCATATAGTGCGAGTCTGATTGATTGGTCCAACGGACAAGTGCGCTGCAGGATCTTGCAGTTGCAGGCAGGATCTTGCAGTTGCAGGCACGGACATGCCAAGAAGGCCACAGTTTCGTTGGAAGAATGAGGGCGAGTGGGACTCGGAGGGGCATGCAGGGATGCTTAAAGTTTGTACAAATGGACTGGCGGACCGTAGTGTTTCCATGCTTTCTTCAGAGGGAGATGATGCCTTGCGAGAAATTGGCGTTGATTCTGACGAGACGACAAGGGAGCTTGGCCTGGAATAAAGGGCCGAGCCCAATGCCTGCATGCGGTCCCTAATCTGAGATTCGAATTGCTTTCTTGCTCCTGTTATCATGGAGATTTCAAAATCTCTCCCCCTTTTTTCCCCTGGAGTTCTTTTATTAATCCCCTACTTTTTTTTGAGAAAAATCAATCCCCTGCCTGGGTAGCCAAGAGGGAGGAGAGTAATTGGGCCCATTTGCTAAAGAAAGCGGGACGGGGTGGGCCGTGTTTAGATGGAGGGTGAAAATTTTTTCACCCTCCTTTGACCACTAATTAGAGGTATTAAATAAAGTCAGTTTACAAAACTACCTCCACAACCTCTGGTAAATTCGCGAGACGAATCTAATGAGGCCTTTGACCGCACGATTAGAGAATGATTACTGTAGCATTACTGTAGCAAATTATGGATTAATTAGACTCATTAGATTCGTCTCGAAAAGTTACGCTCATCCGTGAAGAGGTTTTGCAAATGGACTTCATTTAGTACTCCATGCAAGAAAGATTCCTTTTTGCAAAAAATTTTCAAACTCATGTGAACACGGCCCACGGTAACCAGCGTAGCGGCAGGCTGGACAGCAGAACAGCCCATACTGTGTGCTGCCATGGGGAAGTACGGGCCGAACTTAGTTGGGCCGGCCTTAGGGCACTTGTTAGATGTTTGTACATGGGCCACTGAATTCTACGTCTATACAAATTTAGCTGGCCCGCAACGACTACATCTTCTTGGTCCACCAACACTTTTGCCTCCCACATAGCTGTACCCAGATGAGAGGCGTTCCAATTTTTTTTTTTGCCTCCCACGAGCACATCGTCATCGCCTACAGGATACAGGTCAGTCTTACAGGAAGCACCTAAAAAACATGCGCCTGCAAACCGAGTGGCGGATGCATGTCTAGGTCAGTGCATCAGTTACTTGTCATATAGTTCAATGCGTCGCGGATTTGCAGCCGCAGAACCATCGATCGCAATCGCAACATTTTTGTGTGACCGGGCCAGTAACCAAACCAGGACGTCTGCTACATGTGACTCTCCCCTGTCCGGTCCCCTGTAGCGTTGCACTTCTCGTTTCCGAAAGCGAGATCGAGGGCGACCGTTTCGCTTCCCTATCAATGCTTAGCCCTAGATTCGTAATTTTGTTTAGGCCTTGTTTAGGCTAACCCAAGGGGAGTTTAATAGAGACTGTTCGGTTGGCTGGTGGCTGGTGCTGATTTGTTGTGAAACTGAAGTACTGCTGGCTGGCTGGTGGCTGGTGCTGATTTGTTGTGAGACTGAAGTACTGCTGGCTGGTGGCTGATAAGCCAAGCGAACAGGCTGTAAGTTTCATTCACATTAAATAGAGTCACACATCAGCATAGATGATGATATGACATGATAATAATGAAGAGAGAGAGGGACAGAGTTTCATCAGGATGAAACTGTGTATACATTGTTTCCAAGGCTATGAAACCTATTGAAACTACCATTGGGAGCTATAGAGTTTCATTTCATTCCTCTATGTCCAATCATGTGTGTCGCAATTAATGATTATTTGTCTTGCCTATGAAACCACAAAATGAAACTATGCATTGGGAGACCATGTTTCATCTATGAACTCAAACTTAGTTAGATGACGTGGCAGTCTTGAAAATAGTGAGATGAAACTTTCCACTGGGAATAGCCTTAGTTCCAGCAAGATTCTGCAATTCAACCAAAAGTAACGTATTGAAAAACGTGCCCTCCTCTCTGCAACGCGTTTCTCAATGCACTTTTTCTACTGAAAATTCAACCAACTTTCATGAACTAAACAAGGCCTTAGTTTGTAAACACAGGTCACACTTCAACGTCGCGGTCGATTTCGAGTCCAGAACTAGTAACAGCTCAGCAACCTCTTGATTGTCAGAAACAAAGACCTAATCCGAAATGATCTCCTGCGACGTTCATCTCGCGCGCGGTATCTGGTTCCTGTTGGTGCTGATCAGTGACACAGTGTTATCAGACACAGTGTCAGGGGGTTATCAGGATCCAGTGTTCCCCAACAATCCATGACACGCTTGCATCGCTCACTGACAGCATGGTCTGATCCTCCAGTAATCAAGTACAACCGGCGATTATTTAGCGCAGAGAGAGGCGCCGGATCTATTGGACAAAGCTCCATTAATTAGTTCGTACGAGCGCACAGTACAGGCCCGATAGCTCTCTGATCGATAGAGATCGATGCTGGCAAACGGCACTGTTGCGCGCGCCAAGTACAGTGTCTGCGTTCGATTCTGAGTGCTCGGCCGGCCCCTCGATGGCAGCCCGGCCGGCCGGGCGGGACGGGCATGGCCCGTTTCTGATCCTGGCAAGCTCAGCTCAGCTCTCGGCCCCCTCGCGGCCGGCCCCGGCTGTGGCTTCCTTCTTTTTCCGGGGAAGATATGGAGGCAGCGGCTTATCCCCTGGACACTGCGCCGGCCGTGCGTGCGTGGGGATGGATGGATGGGCCAGCCCAGGCCTTAGCTTGCTCGTAGTGAAAGACGCGACGCGACACACCACATGCACGCGCCACTGCCATGCCCGGCCCTGCACTCGACGGTCGTATCACCAGGGCCAGGGCGCTCGCCAATCGCCGGCCGTGCATGCATAGCTACAGGCTACACAGCTACTGCTGCTGCTACACGGTCGCACACGTTTGCATGCAGCCCGGCCTAGTTTCCTATTGTTCTTCAGGTCCAGGTGTGGTCGTGCGGAGCAGTAGCTTTTTAGATATAGCCTCTCCCTCTCGTGTGCTCGGCCCGGGCCGGCACCAACCATCTATCGCCGCGGCCACGCGCGCGCCGGAGTGTCTTGTCCAGGGGGTGGTGGATGGCGTACGTGCGCTTGCAGGGCAAGTTCACGACGGCGGTACTGCACGGCGCATGCATGCATGAACACGGCCGCCGGCGATCCATCCATCGAGATAAGATAGCCCGATCTAGCCAGATGGGTTTTACGAGCCTGCCGTATGTCGTCGCGCCATCGACCTACTACCTGCATTATGCAGTTACGACGCTTGTTCAATTTCGAAGATCGCTTGCTTTCCTACGAATTTCCTGCAAATTTATCACAATACGGCATCATGCATGCAGCTAGCACACCAATCTCTGAACATATATGGCACGATTGACTTAGATATATAGATATATATAACTCCTCGAGACCTATGGCAAATTGGCAATGCCCCTGCTGTGCTCTGTTTCAGTATTTCCTGGTGTTATGTAGCAACCCGCAACCAGTTCTTCTGGCTATGACACTGCACTGTTCAGACAAGAGTTATTCGATCTGCTACTACCTAGCCTAGCTGTATTCTCTTTTGGCAAATCGACCGCTTCTCCGTGCTTGATTGTTCACAGGGGCGAAGCTACGTTGTAGCTTGTGGATGCCCAGGCACCCACGAAAATTTGAAAAACCTCTATTAAAAACAAATTTTCATCATATTTGCTGATCAAATATTCACATCTATAAGGGAAAGGCACCCCCTCTAAATTGCTCTAGCTTCGCCCCTGATTGTTCACATGTGTGTACCAGTGAAAGTGAGTAAAAGAGTGATGGTACTCGATCGATCGGGCGGTCCCCTACCTCGCTCAAAAGCTGCCCGAACAAATTATTGGGATGGCAGGACGGCCGATGCTAAAGCTCGCCATGCATGCATGCATCATCCATCGATGGGTCCAGCGGATCAGACCACCAAAGTTCAAAGCAGGCGTAGTATGTGCGAGCTACGAGGTGATCTGATCTGATGGATCGATCTCGCCCCCGCAATCGCATCCAGATTTTGTGGACTCCGAGTGAAGTGACCATCGACACTGTTCTTCCCTGACTTTTCCTTCATCAGGTTCAGAGGTAGATAGAGCAGAGCAGAGCAGCTAGCTGCACGCACGCACGCACGCACGCATGTGCAGTGCAGTGTCTCTCTGAAACCAGAGCTTAATGGTAGGGTTTCGCTTGCTTGCAGCGCTGTATTATTACATATCCACACAGGTGTCTGTCCCGATCAGATCATTTTGGTTGTTAGAGTTTGTCTTACGCGGCCGCTACACTACAAAAGGGGCTTTTGCTAATAGCTTCGTCATTGAAGAGGTTAATTGCCACAAGAGCACGAGCTAGGTGAGCTAATCTGAGGATTAATTGCCTCGTACTAAGGCCCTGTTTGTTTCCAAGCAAGATTATATAATCTAGCTTATAGGAGATGGATTATATAATCTGGATTATTATAAGCTAGAGGAAAATAATCTATGAGCTGTTTGGCAACATGGATTATATGAGTTGTAAATTACTGGTTTTGAGGGGCAACTATCTAAAATGCCCTCCTTCCTGCTGCAAGCTGCTCGCTGTGCTAACTGCTAACTGGTAGACGGTAGCTGCTAGCTGCTAGCTGCACATTGTGTTTGCTTCGTGCTGCTAGCTGCTCGCTCATAGCATGAGCAAAGTATCTCACTGATAGCCTATTGGTCGTTGTGTTTGCACTTGCTTCGTGACAGTACAGATGCTAGTTTGCAGAGCATACATGCTATAAAAAGTTTATTTCACACATACAAAAAAAAGAGCAATACAAAAGAGGGTCAATATGAAGTTCTTCAATAATATAGTGCACACACATTTCAGATAGGTCTTGCAATCAAATTACTCTCTCCCGGTCCTAGCAAATAAAGCGTCAGCAATGCTATCACGAAGGTCATTCATGGTCCCCTCTTCATCTCCCATTTGACTTGCCCTCCCTTGAGACGAAGGCATCGGCATGTAACTTTCATCTTGATCACAACGGTCAAACTCTTCATCACTCAAAGCACTATCTCAGATAAAATTGTGAAGGGCCATACAAGCATGTATTATTTTTGATTGCTTGACCATTGGATAACTTGGTAATTCCAATAAAATTCTCCACTTCATCTTCAAGACACCAAATGACCGCTCAATCACATTGCGAAGAGATGAGTGCAAGTGGTTAAATACCTCTTTCTTGCCTCTCGGGCGCGGACCCGCTTGAAATTCTGGCAAATGGTACTTGGTTCCTTTGTACGGTGCAAGAAAACCTGGTCGGTTTGGATATCCTGAGTCAACAAGGTAAAACTTTCCTACAAAATCAACAAAAGATACATTATAAGACATAGCTTCTTTATTAAATCTAGATTGATGATAACTCAGTACATGTGACTATACCAGGTGGAGGATGAGGGAAGATTGCAGCATATTGGCATAAAGCATCATTGAAAACCCTCATGTCATGTGCCGATCCGGGCCATCCCGCAACAACAAAAGTAAACCTCATGTCAAAGTCACATATGGCCAACACGTTTTGAGTAGGATATCCATGCCGGCCCACATGTTGAACCACCTTTGATGAGGGCACAACCACCGGTATATGAGTGCCGTCTATTGCTCCTATGCAGTTGTTGAAGTGAGGCTCAAACCGAGCACCTAGTAGTCTTGGGTGGACTGTTGTGAAGTTTGGATCTCTAGGTTTGACCACATCTTTTGCAAGAAGATACACACTTTCTAGCACTTCATTGAACTTCCTACTTATTGTTTCTTTTGACCTCCTAAAATGGTTCTTCGCTTGAATAAATGATTGTGGAGCCCCAATTATCCACAAAAACATACCTAATGCTTCAATGGAGCTCATCTTACTACTTGATTCCAAGCCATATGATAAGACCAATAAATCATGTAAACTATCAAACAGTGGCCTACTAATCCTGAACATGTCATAGCAATCTTCTGGAACATTAAGGCATCTCATAACCCAGTCATGACCTGATACAGCAGGTTCTATTCTCTCTGACTTGTTCAGAAAAGTTGAAGCGTAATACATACCAAATGCACTTGCCACTGCTCCAAATTTTCTCACACGTTCACCTTGTCTCAGTGCAATGACAAGAGTTTCATCCTCATCCTCATCACTCGCATACAAATCCATCTACAAGCAATGTAAAAGATATTGTCACACATCCATAGGAAATATTTTAGTAGTACATCAGTATATTAAAGTCTCCACATTCACTTAAATTAGAGTTTCATCAGTACATTCAAACATTACATAGAAAATGGTTCACTTAAATATTGCACAGCAACAAGTTCATGAAAATGAAGTGGCTTTCTACATCAACCCTTCTTTCTTGCACCACCTCTGCAAAAACAGTAGCCTGGCTTCTTTGGTGGGAATGTTCTTGAAAATATCACGCTGTTCAGCTTTCACAAATAACTGAGTTGCCATGAAATATTCTATTGTCAGTTCTGTTGCCCCGCAGTCCATTGCCAAATCCAGCACTTCTTTAATAGAGCTTGCTCTCAACTCACCTTGCATGATCTTGTTAGCAATTGCACAGTTGGTCTCTAAGGTGGCATGGATGCTCTTTATCACCTTAACCATGGGGTTCTTTGAAATTTTGGTTGGGCTTGTAGCAGTACTGGTGCTACCACTTCTTAGTGGAATGCTTTTTCCAGAGTAGCTCACGCTTGTCGCAGGTGCGGCATATGTTCCAGGAACATCTTCTCCAGTAGCCCATTGCCCAGCACCACCTTCTCCAACAGCCCCTTGCCCAGCAGCCCCTTGCCCAGCACCTTGTCGAATTGCACCTCTAATAGCTTGACCAGGGGAACAAGACAAGGAGCCGTCGATAGCAATTGTATGAAACATTTCTTCAAGCAAATCCTCATTATCTGGTGGACCCTTCCTTAGCCTTTTCCAATCTGAATGCCCCTGAAAAAAGAAAGGCATGCAATGGACATGAGCATCAAGTGAATAACAAGATATATAATGGAGATGGACATCGGTACATACATGGGTAATCCTATTCCAATGCTCAGCAGTGCAATCCACAGTTTTCTTTATTGGATCCCATCCAAGGCCACTATCTGTTTTAAGGCTCAGCCAGAAGCTCCAGTAGCCTTTGAGTAGATCCCATTTGTTCTTGAGCTGCAGTCTTGAGTGGCGTAGACCTGTCCTTTCCAGATACTTTGCACTGATGTTCTTGTAAGCTCGGCTAGTCATAATCCCATTGGACCTATTCCCGTCATTTATTTCTTCAATGCAAATTTCACAAAAAATTCTAGTGTTTGCGGGAGACCATACTGCTTTGTCAAATACCTATCATGCAGAGATCATACACAGATGATAACACATCTGGGATTTATATACCTTTGGTTGTGTGTGTCTATATCTAAGGTAGTGAAAAAAGGCAACAGAAAACATACACATATAAGCTAGTATACCTTTGGGTAGGGAAGGGAGGGGTGGTAGTATATCAGTTTTATTTTGACATATTCAGAAAACATACACACATATGTCGCTGAACATATGTGTGTAAGTAATTTCTCCACTGACATTGATGAACATGAGTACAGGTTCCACATAGGTAACACGCACGTGCTCCCAAAACCAAAAGCAACAAATTGACTTCTAATTTCTCCACTGACATTTCTAACCTATCACTGTATATTTTCTTTTGATTTACTGAAGGACTGAACAAAAGAGGAAATTCAGAGGCACTGCATGTGATTGCAAGTGATCTCTGAACCACATGAACTAACCTGCTGATGGTAGGCAAGCTAAATAACCCGAGGTCCACTAAAAGGCACTAAAATTATGGGGGAAAATCAGAGGCACTATGGTTTGCATTGCTGAAAATTTTCAGATAACTAACTACTACTCAGTAATGCAATCCGCAATCACAGTCAGCTTCAGCATTTGCTGGTGGATGAAATAAACAGATTCACAAAATTGGATTTTACTAACTAGAAATTGACAACCAATGAAATTATGCATCTGACATGGGCATTATGACACAAGTGAAAGATTTCAGCATATGGACAGATAATGTAACAATGAATACTCAGGTACTCACCAAGTTGCCCTCAAGAACTTCCACAGACTGTAACGTCCCGGAAAAATCCAAATCCTAAATCACGAGTTTACAAAAACCTTTGATCGATGAGTTTCTAATCCAATCCATCCTGATTTTTCCTTGATCCAAATCGTTCAAATCATCCACTCTCCAGAAAATCCGATCTCCAGAAAATCAATCGTCCGAAAACCCTAACCCCGTCCTCTCCTTTTTCTCGATCTGCGCGTCGCGCCAATCGGCCGACCGCCGCGCGTGCGTCCTCGACGCCGCGAATCCCGGCCTGTCTCCCCTCTTTTTCCTTTTCCTTTTCCTAAATCTTTTTCCTCCCTTTTTCTTAATTTTCCTTTCCTTTTTTCCTTCCCTTTTTCTTCCTTTCTTTTCCTTTTCCTTTTTTCTTTTCTCCTTTTCCCTTTTCTCCCTTCTCCTTCCTCCTCCTCCCATCTTCCTCTGTCGCCCGAGCTACCACCGCGCGCTGCCACCACCACAGCACCACCGTGCGCCGCCGTCCCCCTACACCTCCCTGCCCGTGCCTCGTCCCCCGCACACCCGCATCGCCTTTCCCCCCTGCACGCCCGCGTGCACGCGCGCACGCGCACGGGCACCCCGCGCNCCGGCCGAGCCCCGAGCTCCCCTCGGCCGGCTATAAAAGGGGCACCCCGCCGGCCCTTGTTTCCCACACCGCCCTCGCCAACACCGCCGCAGCTCCCCGCGCACCCACACCAAGCGCCACCGCCCTCAGAGCCCGCCGCCGCCGTCTTCCTCCTTCGCCGCCGCTCGCCCTCCACTGCCCGCCCGTGGAGCCGCCTCCCCAAGCTCTCCCGGCCCCAGGTGAGAGGAGCCCCGAGTCCCCCGCGGCCTCCTCTCGCTCGTGCGCCCATCCGCGACCGCCGCCGAGGCCGGGGACGCCGGATTCGACAACGCCGCCGCCGCCCGAGCCGCCCCGCTTTCCCCCTCCCCTGGTTCGATCGGAGGAAAGAGGAGAAAGGCTGCCGTTTTTCCGGATAACCCCCTGCCCATTTCCAAATCCATAAATATATCCTTCCCCCTTTAGCCAATTTCCAAGAAAACCCCCTGTCCTTTCTAAATAATTCCAAATATGCCCCTGGTCTTTACCAAACCCCCATATACTTTCCAAATATCACAACCATGCCCTTCCACCACATAAAATCTTCACATATAGGTCCCTGGCCCTTTATAATCTTTATAAAGAGGTCCTAAAATCCCCGTTTAAGCCCTAATACTCCTCTAACTCGTCATTTCATGCGCCAAATTCCTCCAGATTTCCACCAAACTCAAACACGTCTCTCTTCCATCCATTCCGGCCGAGCTTTACACAAATCATCCCAAAATAATTCCTTTTCCTATTTTATTTTGTTATTTCCTGTTTCCAACTCATCGGTAAAGGAATGTGTTTTCTTATTTTGTGTTTGTTTGATCGTGCCCTAGACGACGGAGTGAACGAGGAGGAGCAGTACCGCGAGCCGGAGTACGCAGGAGAGTACCGCGAGCCCGACCCCGAAGAGTTGTACCGCGAGCAGGAACTCCCGAAAGCTTTTGTTGACGGCAAGTCCAATCCCATCCTTTGATGCGTGTTTATCCCATGATTTATAAACACAACCTATTAAGCCTTTGATATTGCATTGTTTTATTCAAAACCCGATTGGTTAGCCACCCCTTGATTGCTATGATATTCCTTGACAACCTAGTTATCACTAAATATGATATGCTCTGTTTAGATGATAACCAATTCTAGAATGCTTAGGATTTGTTACCCTTACTCAATCATGACTATACACTTGTTTTATCAAAGAATAAATGTGTGAGTTGGAATTTGGGTTTTGGGTTTGAAAAGAGAGAAACTGTGTGGATAAAATGGATGGGTATTGTCTTTGTGAAATACCTTTTGGAGGCTTGTACCTTTGTGGTTAAGCAAGTTGGGAGATATCCATTTTGTCCGGTTTTAAACCGAGGTGATGTGTCATCTTGCCTAACCACTTTTCTCGTACAACCACTCGACTCTTGTATGGTGCAAGGGCTTAGTCTAAATCCCACTAGCCAGGCTGTTAGTTGTCTGGAGGCAGGTGTGCAGCGGGAAAAACCAAGTGCCGTCTTAGTGACATGGTTGCCGTCTTAGTGACATAAACCCCTTGGTGTTTTTCTCGCGATGGCTAGGCAGTTTGGCTATGGTGGGTAATGGCTTCGATAGGATCCGCACTGACACTAAGGTGATCGTGTTGCGGTACCCTACTTGTGGTGAAAGTGTACACCTCTGCAGAGTTTCCTAATCTATTCGAATAGCCGTGCCCACGGTTATGGGCGAGTTATGGCTTGGTCACAATACTAAGGTTTTTGGGATGGATTGGAGTGTGTGGTTTTGGAATGAGTTCGGCTTTGTGCCAAAAGCTACGGCGGATGGGAAATCCGGTAGCACTAAAAGTTTGGATCCTTTGTGGATCAACCCCACTTAATGACTTGTTACTAAAACTTGCTTTGCTAAAATATACCTTGATAAACCCGTGCATGTGTTAAAACTAGCTTTATGGCAAAAATAAAACCTAGCCTTATCCTTGATATTCCTTGTGCATAATTCTGTGTTAACCCCTCCGTGGGTATGATTGGGCTTGTTGAGTACTTTTGTACTCACCCTTGTTGTTGTTAATCCAGAAGAAGACCCGGACTTTGTTGAGGACGCTGAATAGGTGGTCGCTTCCGCACCCAACTTTGCCTGTGGAGTTTGGTCCCGCCCAAGATGGCTTCGCTGTCGCAGAACTCTGATCCCTTGGTTGAACCGTTCTGGTTCATCCTTTGGCTTACCGCAGTAGTTTACCTTTTAGCTATCCTAGTTTGTATTAGGTGCCCGCTTCCTCGTGGGTTGTAAGTTTCTGTATCATCTGTTGAATAAATGTGTATCAGCCTCCTGGGACTGATAATTTGTATCACATTTAGTCTCTGCTTAGGCAGGGGCGCTTCACAGACTCATCCACATTGTTGACGGCGGCTGCTTCATCAGCTTCTGCGGCGGCGGCGGAACCAGAAGGTCGTGGTGGCCTGTATGCAGTCTTTGCCCTCCCACGGCCGTGTGAGGTAGTGAGTCCATCCCACGACGCTGCTCGCTTCTGCCGGCCGCGGCTTGCTGGAGGTGGTGCCATGGTGCCGTCGAGGCCACTACTGCCAGCATTGAAGAAAGGATGATGCAGCCCACGGGACGGGGCGCCCTGAATGCCGAGTGATGGCTGGCCGTGCAAGAAGGGAGGAAAGGCGTTGTTGTTCCGCAGCCATGGCAGTCGTGCCCTGGTCACCCCTTGTGGCCACAGGATACCCGTCGTCATCGAACAGGGCACGCTGCAGGGTCGGCCTGTGTAGGAGAGCCGCTGTTGCATGTTGCGGGTGCAGGGGAGTTACCACTGGGAGCGGCCGGCGCAGGGGAGCGGCCGCCAACATGCCGGCGCCGTTGAGACCGTCGGTCGCCGTCGCTTGAGATGTCCCAAATCCAACCGTTCTGATGAAATCCCCGAACTCCAAGCCATCGACGAGATTCCCCTCAGAGCCGTCAAAGTTTCTTGGATTCATTTCCTCGTCGGGAAGCAATGGATTTGGGCGGATCGGAGGCTAGGGTTTGGAGGATGGGGAAGAACAGAACCGGCGGTGCGGGGGAACGCGCTACAGGGGCGACGCTCGAGAACGAAGAAGAAAAGGTTCGGTGATTGTAATGGCATTTGAGGGTAATTTCGTTGAAGTGGCATGGGTACTATGGTAAACAGCCAAAAATAATCTGAAATAAGCATGTTTTCAGCAGCTTATAGATTATAATAATTTAGGGGGTGTAGGTTATATAATCTGGTGAATAATCTTGAGTGTTTGTTTTCTTGAGAGATTATTTTGCAGATTATAAGCTAGATTATATAATCTTGAGTGGAAACAAACAGGCCCTAAGCCGATGTACTAGTATACCTGAACCTCCAAAACAAAATTGAGATCTTTTTTCCTTTGTCTGAATCAAGACGAGTCAATTGAGAAAACAAAAATTAACGGAGAGTTCCCAGGACACATCTAACCCACAACAAAATTGAAAGAAAAAACATTATTCCAACTCTTGTTTTTTTAGAAATAAAATACAAAGTCAAACTCGTAGTCGTCCTTGCTGTAGCACTTAATTAATTTTGCTTTGACTAACACCCGGAAAATCCACCATAGGAAGGCTCTCGACAACAAGAACAAAATTTATATCCCTTCGCAATTTCCAATCCATTTGTTTGACAAAAATATTTATAGATCGATGATAAATGCGCGTGTTTTTGTTTTCGTCGTCGAGAATAAATGTGTGTCTGTACACCATGTTGAACAAGTTGTCCTCGGATGCCATGTTTGATTAAGCAGCATTATCTGCTCAATTATTGATTTCGAAAATTTTGCAAAGAAGTCACTGCTCTCGCTGGTCCGCCTTGGTATATCAGTCACCTGTCCGCACTAGCTAACCCCTGCGCCTTCACAAAAAGTGTCCAAAACAAAAAAAAAAGGAGCAATATGCTATGAGCCAATTTTTTGAATTAAAGAAGTACATAAACCCTCATTAAGTACTCTGATGTTCATTATAAATTTCTTTTAGACACATCGCTTTTCGTTTAAATGCCCTTAAATGGCCATCATCACAAGGCGGGTTGGCAATTATTTCAAAACAGAACTCGCAACAAAACAAAGAGTAGTGTATTTGATCTGTTCTCGTCGTCTCTGATCCAGAAGTAGTAAGCTAGGATAGCATTCTCTTGGAACATCTTGAGGTGTGAATCAAAATAGCCAATAAAAAAATGCCGCGACATGTACAGCAGACAAGTAAGCACCGAAATAGTGAATTGAGAAAAGGTACTATTTATTTTGCTATTTCGCTATTTACCTTTTTATTGACACTGGAGCACTAGTACAATGAATGGGGGGGATTAACCAACGGCAACGACGACAAACCCGTGCCGCGGGGCCCGGCCTGGATCTTGTCCCTCGGATCACTCACTGTTACCTGCTGCGATTTACCTACGCATCTAGAGGCAGGCCCGTACCCTGCCCATAGACAGGCACACGTGGTCTTTCATGCCACTGCGCTTTGTACGGTGGTTTGCGGCTACCCGGATCGTCTGCGTGCACACCACCTTATATCTAAACGATCGATCACTGAGAGTAAACGTTAAGTTTTTAGGAAGAAAAGCCGGTGTTGATAATTTTTTTTGGTAAGAGCATCCCATCCCAATGATTAAAATAGTGTCGATTATATTAAATATTATGTCACATAAGAAAAAAAACTAATATGGCACGTGAGTCAATAAGAGCAGAGGTAGTGATGGTTTCTTTTGCCAAGAAACCATGACTACATGAGAATAAAGAGAGAAAGTTTGATAAAAAAAAGAGAGAAAGGGAATTTGAGGAGAAAAGGAGAGAAGAGATTCGATCAGATGATATCTTATATTGAAGAAACCATCCATTGGAAATTTACTAGTTTCTATGGTAGTGTTTTATGTGACATGGTACATATAGAAACTACTGAGTTATGTTTTGGTTTGGGATTGTCCTAGTAGAGAAGTTTTGTATTTTGTTTAGTGTCTGGGGAAGCAATGAGCGACAAAGATGCATACTACATAAGATACAAGGTGAAAATAGAATTCGTCACGTGGTCCTCTCTATAATGCTCTACAACAAGTAAGGCATATGATCGAGGATGTTGCATAGATATGTGTGTAGCTTTCTAGAAAAAATCAGTGTGCTTAAACATTGTCGGTGACATATCATTGATATAGTGTTACCGTGTAATCCACAATGACATTTAAAGATGGCAATATTCACTAGCAGCTCCCCGCCCTGAAAATCGAGCTAATTCTCTCTATCCCAGCCTGAAAGAGGAATGTGAATTTAGGAGGCCATGTTAACCGCGGCGCGCTCGCGGGGTTCGTGGCGCAGAAGATCCTTGGCGGCCGTGGACCACGGGGCCGGGCCTTCCACAATGCCGGGTCTGGTGACATGAGCCACAGTCGTGGCCCAAAACAAAGTGACGTGTGTCGAGTTGAGCGGCCGGGCCCATACACATGCATGCACGATGGTGCTCTTGCTGCATCTCGCGCAAAAAGCCGCTCTGCATGCCTGCCTGGGTAAAGCCGACTAGCCGCAGCAGCAGGCAGCGGTAGGAGGAGAGTCAGAGACTCTTAGTATGTATGTGTGTGTCTATATATATATATATAATGGGAACATATCAGGTGCAAACCAACCCTTCCGTGCAAACTATGGAAACTTCAATCTGGACCACATGATATTGATCCAAGGGTGCACTCATGGGAGGTGGGAGGGGTGATTTGCAAAACTCAGGGAAGGTGGGAGGGGTGATTTGCAAAGTCGTATTGCAAATCACCCCTCCCACCTCCCCTGAGTGCACCCTTGGATCAATATCGTGTGGTCCAGATTGAAGTTTCCATAGTTTGCACGGAAGGGTTGGTTTGCACCTGATATGTTCCCATATATAATGCTCTCTAGCAGCATATCTAAAATTGGATATCTACAAATCGTTTTGCTTGTTTCTGTCATCTCGCATATGAACTCCGTCCTACTGTCGTCTCTTGAGGAGGGAACCACTGGATACCTCGATATGTCCTCTTGCATATAATCATTAAATGAACTCGTATAGAGTATTGTAGTATATCCAACCGACGGGAAAAATACAAATTACGGGCAAGGAAAAAGAAATTTTATTTTCCTGAACTAGTTAGAGAAGTTTGAAGAACTAAACAAGGCCTTGTGACCCAGCAACGGCCGGCGGTTTCGACGGCTGGGCCGCCTCCGCCTGCCTCTGAACGACTGAACCTGATATTCGACTCGTCGCTGCCCTGTGCCCACATATACAAGAACCGGTCTGGTCAAACAGTGCACACAACAGCAAAGAGTTGTACTAGCTATATTCGTAGCCGTGCAGAGGAATAGAGGATAGGTATATGCTCCTCTGCTAACGGGAAATCATCAACCAGCTGCCCAAAACAGTTTACATGCATGCACCGCCCTCCTTTCTGAAATCTGAGACGATGAACTAGCGTGTAAAATTCATCATGGACGCAGTAGTTTCTGATGCAACTTCAGGCAGTAAAATGGTGCTGTAGCATGTGGGAAATGGGAAGGAACGAAGGTGGGCGGCCGATACGCCGCCGCGCCGCATAGAGAAATGGAAGTGATACGTTGCTCCCATGCCCAATTCGGGCAAACGTATACTTGTCGAGAGAATCATCGAGGCCATTTAATTAGCCTCCCCAACCGGCAACTGGGCGATCGATTGACGTCCAGGAGTTGGCGGTATCGCTGATGTTACAGTGGCAGGCAGGTGCTGCGCGAGTGGCCGGCGAGCCGGGCGGGCGGGTCGTGTCGACGGCGACGGGCGCTGGCCCTCCCGCCCGGCGGAGTACAAGATAATAGAATGATAGATAACCCTGAGGCCCGCATGCGCAGATAGCCCCCGTCAAGTCGCTTGGCTTGGCCCGGCGCGACGCGGTTGCGGGCAGCCCCCACGCCGGCCCGGGCGGGGCAGCGCGCAGGCCGGTACACGCGCGCGCGCCCGGGCAGGCATGCAGCCAGGCAGGGCAGGGCGCGAAGCGACGGGCGGGCGGATCCAAAGCAGGCGGCGGTACCTCGTGCGGGTGGGGGGCTGCTGGCACCAGCGCACGGCGGGCCTGCACAGCACGTCTCGCTCGAGTTAACCGCGACTGTTCGCTTCACTGCGCTCGGCCCGACCCCCACCCCACCACGGCGAGCGCAGGCGCACGGCCGGCCGGGGGCGAGGAGGTACGTCCGTCCGGTCCGGCGCGCTCGTGCAGCGACGTCGGCTGGCCATGGCATGGCCCGCGCGCGCGCGCGTCCAAAATCCTCCGAGAAACAACGGTTTCAGGTGGCAGCCGCGCGCAGGGGCCGGGGCAGTCATGCTCGCCTAAGCCACAGCGCCACGCCTGCTCCCGCACTGTGCGCCACGTAAAAGGCGCCCCCTCCGGCTGCAGGCTGCAGCAACCCCGGCCGGCCGGCGCCGGCCGCATGCATGCACTGCTTCCGGCCGCGCGCGCGCGCTCCGCAGCTGCGTCCCCAACTGCCTCGTTCATTCTCCTCCGATCCGATCCTCCTCTCCTCTCCTCTCCGCCCGCGCGTTAGCTGCTTGTGATTGTGATCGAATCCATCGACGCGGCCGTCCTAGCGTATCTGTAAATGTGCTAGCTGCATGCGCCCGGGTTTCAATTCGTGGCCTCCTTGATTCGTTCGTGCTGCCTGCCTGCCTAGCCGCACGAGCTTTTGCCCCGGCCGGCTGACACACCGGCAAGTACCGGCACTGTTGGGAGTTGGCCGGCCGCCGGCCAAACGCACGCACGCATCAACAGCAACCGCGCGCGGCCACCTGCTGCATGCTCGTCTGAGCGACGCATGCATGTCTGCCGCCGGCCGGTGTGTACCGCGGCCACGATGCGCCAAGTTATACGAAATCTAGCGAGCCAGGATTATATCGGAGACGACGACGACGACGGCACCGGAGGACAGCGACCTGACACGGGGCGATACGATTGCGTACGACGCCATGGCATGCGGGCAGGGGTAATTCTGGAGTGTGTGTTTAATGTGCACTGATGCGGGGCGAGATCCTGCACTGTGGGTGAGTCAATGCCAATGACGCTGCCACAGTGAACCTGGACGAGGGGGCGGTGCGGGTGGCCGGCCGCGATCTGCGAGAACGCCTGCTGCGCCCTGCCCTGCTTGCAGTGCATGCTGCTAGCTACCTGCTCCGTCCGGGCGGCGCGATAAGCGCGTCGATCCCTCCTGCTTGCTCCACTGACGTACACGGACATCAATGCTGCTGTCAGCGTAGCCTATACAGTATACACGCACCCTGTCGTGATACTGTCGATCACACGGCCGTAGTGTCGTCGTGTTCTAGTACTGTAGTACATGCGCGCAGGACCTGGCGTCCTTCTTTCGTCTACGGAACAGAGATCCACGGGTATAATCTCCAACTCAATGCATATCGGTCGGACTGGACCCCCCCAGCTGTGCAGTGCGTTCCGTCCAAAAGATCACGGAAACAATTGCTACCATTTGCTGACGAAGTCTCGTCACAAAACGAGACCGAAGCAAAGGGATCGATGCAGTAATGTCCAGCACGACCGATCTTGTATGTTGCCATGCATGCGCCCGGCGGCGGCGAACTCTCAGATTGACGTGCGGCTGTCGTCGAGATCTCCGTCTCCAGTCGTCCCGCGCGGTGGCGGCCGGCCGGCCGGAACACGCCGTGCACCGACAGCCGTCCAATTCGCGCGCGCCCGGCCGTACGCGCGCTCGCCGCTCGCGCCACACAACCCGGACAGGCGGGTACTGTCGTCCGGGCCGGGCCGGGCGCGCCACCGGCCCGGCCGCCAACCTCGTCGCTCTTGATCGCCGGCCGTACTCCCCCGCGCGCGCGTACGTGATCGAGCCCACGTACTACGCGCCGGCCGGGCCGGCAGATCGATCGAACCGGCAGCAAATGGCCATTACGTTGGGTCTCTTTTTCCACGTCCATGCTAACAAGAGGGTACCGCGCCGGGCTAATTACGGGATGGCATGTAGTTGGTAGTGATCCAACACGTACGAGGAGTTAACACGGGCATGCAGGACGTAAGCTTGGCCCGGCCCGGGTATTTTTGTACAGGCCCGTCAAGTAAAAGGGAGTAAAATCTTTGCCAGGACTAACGTACAGTACATTCTCACCGTGGGCGCTGCATGATGCGTACATGTACGAGCACGTAGCTCTACCGTTGACTGAGCTCAAATGGTGCTGCCAATATAACAGGACAACGTTGCTGTGCAAGAATGAGTATATATGTACGGGTACGCCCGATTCGGGAGGCCAACTAGGCACGCGTCGACATTCCAGCCAGGTTCGAATCTGTATCAAGCGAACTTGAATGTGCTCATGGTAAATCTGTAAGTTTTGAATATTACCATGGGAAGGCATCTGCTTAATTTTACATGTAATAGTATTGTGCCTCTTCAAGCATTTCATGATTAACACTATGTATCCTTTGGAGGTCAACTTCCGAACAAGTAACAAATAAATCTCTTCGGTGCTGGTCACACGTTAAAGTTGGCTTACACAATTCTCTATTCCTAAAAAGAACAAAGTATGGATGTTTCTTCTACAAAATTTTGGTGCCATCCTACAAAATTTGATCTAAATGGTTTCAAAATAGTTTTAAAAAATCTTAAAATTTTGTAAATAGATAATATAATTAAATTTGATTTGGCATCATATTTATTATAGATTTTAAATGAAATTTGTTTTCAAAAAGCTATTTTAAATAAGCAATTGTCTATCAAACAACTGATTGTTTGCCATTTAGATTAGGATGTTATTTATATATAATTTGTATACTAATTGTTTGC
The DNA here is from genome assembly GCA_004135705.1 of Alloteropsis semialata. Taxonomy (NCBI): domain Eukaryota; kingdom Viridiplantae; phylum Streptophyta; class Magnoliopsida; order Poales; family Poaceae; genus Alloteropsis; species Alloteropsis semialata. Next base: position 62,910,278 of record CM014276.1, read on the forward strand.
CGATAAAATTAGGATGCTATTTATCTATGATCTATATTGCCCGTAGCAACGCACGAACACCGAAGTAATATTGTTTTCATAATAAAGTCCACCAATGGAGTTTGTAGCAAAACATGTATTTAACTTCTTCTTCTTTTTTGCATGTGTCTACCCCTTTTTTATTTTGATGAAAAACATGCATGGCTATTTTTGTATGATATGAATTCAAGGTTAGTTTGATTTATCAGGCTCTATAGCCATTATTAAAATGTAATTTTGACAAATTGAAATCCAAGCCTATAAATTTGAAACAAATACACCAAAATCTTTCATGGCTTCATGATAGAGTAAGCTAAAGTTGACTAGGCATTTGGTCTTCAATCTGCAAAACTTGTGTTTGGATAAGGGATCATCTATTAATTTTCAAGGTTAACATCTATACATACATATAAAGAAAAATCCATGATTTCTAGTGTCCAATCTGATCAAACCACGAAATTAGAATTTGGGATTGTATTTTAGATAGTTCACTCATTTCTGCAATATAATATTTTGACTGCCAACGTTACTTCATGTATTCTAACATATCATAGGGCATAAAAAATTCACTAAAATCTTTGGCTCCCATGAACCACTATGCTTGTGTCTGATTATGCTTGCATTTTAGGAAACCTATACTTCCAATAATTTCAAATAAAGAATATCAAGTTCCTCACATAAGGAATATCTATATTTCTATATATTTTTAGGAACCAAATAATCATGAATATTTTTTTTGTATCTTGTAGCCCCGTGTTAGGAATAATCATATGAAAATCAATTAATATATACAATTAAGAAGCCCAGATTAATTGTAAGTAATGCAGATGCACATGTGGCATTTTAAATTCTATGGCAGGGCGGGGGTTGGAGGTTGGAGTCATCATGGACCGCCTTGAATCATTACGATTTACATTTCTCATCGCACCCCAACACTGGTCCCACTTCCCCTCTTCTCGCGTGTTAAATCACCCCCCACCTTATTACTCCTTGACTCCTTGTGATGCATAGGTCAACAAAAACATCGGTAAACCATTTCATTACTCAATTTTGACGGTGGTGGTAGCAATGTGGGAAACGACGTTTGAAGGTGAGAAAACCTCTGATGTCATGAAAATAGTCGCAAATGAGGAAGGGTTTACGTGTGGGCAAAATTATGGTGCCGATTAGGGTTAAGATGTTAGGTCAAATAAGGTGGCAAATAAGTCACACCATCTCATCCAATGGCACGAAGAGAAATTCCAGCACTTTATTAGGAAGAAAAATAATAGAATAGAACACCAAGTTTTGATGAAATCTCGAAAGGCCCAACAGGCTAGGCTATTCGAGATCTGGCAGCCCTAAATAAAAGCAAGCGCCGTGACGCGCAAACTTTAGAAACGATTATTATTGCCGAAACAGTGTTAGGATTTACACACCTGGAAATGTACCTCTGGCCACCTCACCAGCAGATGGAGCTATAGAGAGAGAAGAGGAGGAATTACTGTCCGTAGAGAGCTAGGAAAATGAAGACGGTACAGCACACGGCGTACGTATGCAAGTCATTACGTACGCGAATACAGTCTGGGCGCGGGCAAAGTCTACGCGGGCGCCTGTAGCCCAAAGAGATCGAGGTCCTCCGGTACGTACTTGGCCATGAGATCACATCACATGAATGCCAGGAAACAGCCTGCCCCGGGCGTCACGGAGGTAGCGTATCGATCATCGATATCGGCGCGAGCCGCGCGCCTTCCATTGTACGTACGCCACCACTGCACCGTCGTCGTCTTCTCTCTCTCCGTCGTCTCGTACACTACTCTACAGATCCATCGGTCTAGAGAGAGAGAAGAAGAAGAAGAAGAGGCAGAGAGCGATGCATGCAGAGGTCTGCATCATATATACTCCTCTCTTCAAGGCACACATGCAACAGTGTCGTACGCTACGTTGAAACGGATACACTACCCAGCCTAACATACGGACGGAGCGAGGGGAAAATGGAGGGCAAACATAAAGCACCTAGCTAGCAGCGGCAGCGTCTGCTATCACCACTCACCAACTCCAATTAAGATCGCTTCGCTTCTGATCTCTCTCTCTCTCCTTCTCTCTCTACTGGCCGGCCGGCCGGACCTGGCAGCGGCGTGGTCTGGTTGCTAGCTGCTGCGGCCTCGCTCGCTAGATATAACCCCAAACTCACTCCACCACCACTCGTTTCATGGAACCCTAGATGAAAAGTACCCCCGCCCGGCCCGCTCTCTGTCTCTCTCCTCCGATCCTCCCCCGGTCGCCCCCTCAGCACAAGAGATCCCGCCCGAGGAGGAGGGCGCTGCCGGCGCGCGCGCATATATCAGTGGTGTGTCGTCGTCATCGCCATCACCCATGCCCCCGGCCGGAGCTCCATCATCCCCCCCAGCCGTCTCCTAGTGTCCGCGCGCCACCGACTGAGCGATCCATCCTGCGGCGAGAGCCCAGCCGTCCTTGCCGCGTCCTCCCCCTCCATCCCCTCATCCATTTCCGTGTGTGTGTGCTGCTGCCTCTCTCAGCTCGCTTCTAGCAGCAAGCCGCGCAGCGCGCCCCTGCAGCTAGCACAAATCGATCGATCGATCATAAAGCTAGCAGCCCGGGGATCGGAACAAGATGATGAACATATCGGCTGCCGCCGCCAACGCCTGCGATGAGTTCCCCTACGTCCCTTCCAACCCGGCTCCGCCCTCGCTGCTCCCAATCATGGAGCAGGAGAGCAGCATCCAGAGGGAGCAGCTGGGCTACAACCTCGAGGCCAACTCCCTCGCCCTCCTTCCCCCGTCCAACGCCGCCGCCGCCGCCCACCACCACACCACCATCGCCGGCCACAGCCCCCACGACATCCTCCAATTCTACCCTTCCTCGCACTACCTCACCTCCGGCAACCCCTACAGCCACTTCTCCGGCAGCACCTTCCAGTCCTACTACCCGCAGGCGCAGGCCGCGCCCGAGTACTATTTCCCCACCCTCGTCAGCTCCGCCGAGGAGAACATGGCCAGCTTCGCCGCCACGCAGCTGGGGCTCAACCTCGGCTACCGGACCTACTTCCCGCCAAGAGGGGGGTACACGTACGGCCACCACCCGCCGCGCTGCCAGGCCGAGGGCTGCAAGGCCGATCTCTCTAGCGCCAAGCGCTACCACCGCCGCCACAAGGTCTGCGAGCACCACTCCAAGGCGCCGGTCGTCGTCACCGCCGGAGGACTGCATCAGAGGTTCTGCCAGCAGTGCAGCAGGTCAGTGGCCTGGATTCATCGACCCATATATGCAAACTCATCTGGGTTTCTCAAATTCGAGGGATAAAATTACCTTGACGGTTGGGGAATTAATGGTTCAGATAGATCTTGTCTAAACATATCTGAAATCACGAGTTGCATTAATAAGCTAGTGATCTAAAAATTTCGTTCTCAGTTCATCATTGATTTGGCTAGATTGAAACGGATTTTATGGTCTCACAATTTGGCTCTTCCTAAGCTAGCTGCTAGCTAGGATTTTACCAGAGAATGCTTTTTTGTTGTTGCTATGATTAATTAGCCTCTGTATCATCATCTCATGACATATACCACTTATAATTCTGTGCATAATTTCTTTTAGCTAGAAAAGTCAAATGAAACAGCAGGTGAAGGCAATTGATTTGATTTTGCATGATATCACCGTTGCATTGTTCCTTATTAGACCTTTTCTTCTGCATTTCAAGTGAATCCCTTGGCACTAGCTTGGGCCTACATTTCCTTTGTTTCCATTTGATGAACTTTCTGAGACAAAAAACCTTATATTTCTTGAGACAAACATCCAATAGCTTATGATTCCAACTGTTGTACCCAATTTCTTGAGACAAACTACTTATATATTATGTGATAATTAAAGACCCCACAACAGAGAGCCAGCAGCATCGTCCTGAATTGACAAACCCATTTTTGCTTTTTTTTTTGCGAGGAACAAACCCATTTTTGCTGTGCAACACAAAATGCATATACATATAAGTTGCCAAACTGAAGAGACCTCTAGGGCATTTTCCCCCTTCATGTATCCCATTTAGTCATTTGCAGTTGAAAATAATCCTCTATACAATGCATTAGCACCATTTGCAGAAAGTTGTCCTTGAGTTTTGTCTCTTCTCATCCTCTGGCTAGTTTTATTTCTTCCTTGGCGTTACTCCTTTCCATTATTTCCTTGACTTCTCTCCTTCGCATTTTCGATCGAGTAGTTACTTCAAACAGTGAGAGCAGCCTGTACATGTATTGGCCTCCCAAAAGTCAGAAACAACGCTCCTTTCTTCCAAGTATCGCAAGACTTTGTACAGCCCGCGTACGTACGTACGTACGAGCAAAAAATTGCAATTGCAAGCAACACACCTTCTTTCTCTACCTCAGAATTTTATTTCTCCTCAAAGCAAGTGGCTCGTAGTAGTATGAATATGCACTTGGCCATGCATGGTATATATGTTTTTTTACCAATCCATATGCATTTGCATGGACCTGCCGTCACTGTGATTGATATGGATGGAATGGATGATGGCCCTGAGAATTGTACATCGATATAGATCTCGGCAGAAGAGCGAGAGCATGTGCACGTGTGAAGTAGTAACCGGCAATGCATTTAAGGGTAAACAGGATCCCCTCCCAGAATGATTCGCTACGGCCTTGTTTAGTTCCTGCAAGTTTCAACTAAAAGTAACGTATTGAAAAACGTGTCTTCCCTCTACGCTTCCCAATGCACTTTTTCTACAGAAAATTTAACTAACTTTCATGAACTAAACAAGGCCTACATTGAGACACACCATATGAGTCACAGCTGCAACACTCCAAGCTGTCTGTAGGGAAGAACAGTACTGTAGATATATGTTTCTCATGTTCTGGATCATCATTAGTAACATGCTAGCTGCTGGTCCCCGGAATGTTCTTTTTCCAGTTCTCTGCACACGTCTTTTATTACTCTAGTAAATGGATTATTTTATATATATCTAGTTCCCAGAAGGGACTGCAAATTTCCCATCAGAATATCAGAGAGAGTCGTGTCAACTCATCATGCATCATAGATGACACCAAATCATTAATTATCTGCTACGCTTATGCATGTGTATGCACCATGTCTTTAATTTAAGTTGCTGGTTAATTGGTATTTCATGTGTATGCATGTTTTCATATTATTCTCTCTTTATTTCTCTTTTCTTATCGTCGATGTATCGTTATCATTCAGATTTCATCTGCTGGATGAGTTCGACGACGCGAAGAAGAGCTGCAGGAAGCGCCTTGCGGACCACAACCGCCGCCGCCGGAAGTCAAAACCGTCCGATGCTGATGCCGGAGACAAGAAAAGGGCACATGCAAACAAAGCTAAAGACAGTACGTGATACTACTATACTCTCTCGCTCTACACCTGCAGCTTTTTTCCTTTTATTTTCATTTCCAAGAGACTCAACACACAAGGCTTAATTGTGCACTACAACGTGCACATATAACTATATTAGTTAACCTATATGTATAGCTTGTTCATTTTCCTAGCTAGTTTTTTTTTTTTGAGTTTTACTTGCTAGTTATATTAGTAACATTCTACATCACTTCCTTGGGATAAACAAAAAATCCAACAGAAGCAGGAAGTAGCAGCAAGAACATGGACATTTCGGACGGGTTGGGTACACAGATACTAGGAACTGCAGTACTCATGTCGAAAGATCAAGATCACGCCATGGATCTTGGAGAGGTGGTGAAAGAAGCGGTGGATCCCAAGGGGAAGGCATCAATGCAACAGCATCACGGGCACGGCATCCATCAACAGAACCACCATGGTTTCCCCTTCCATTCTTCGTCTGCAGGCTCTTGCTTCCCCCAGACCCAAGCAGTCTCCGGTGACACCACATCAAATATAGCCCAGGTGCAAGAGCCAAGCTTAGCGTTCCACCATCAGCACCACCAACACAGCAACATCCTGCAGCTCGGGCAGGCGATGTTCGATCTCGACTTCGATCACTAGTTGATATTTGATCCTTCACGCGCTCTCTTTCTCTCCCTCCCTCTCTATATCTCTTTTCTCTCTCTTGTTTGTGCCACGTAATCTGAACGTTTCTTCCTTTTTTAAATTATCCGTGATAATTACTGTAATGTGGACATAATAATAATAGTCTATGCTTGCCATGCAATCATCTATATCATAATCAAATCATTCCATTGTTCAATTATACTTCTTAAGGCACATGTGTACTTGCAGTCGTCTATATTATGATTGATCATGTCATTGCTCATCTAACAGTAACAAGGTTAGCTGGTGCACCAAATTTGAGAGAAGAACATGCATATCATTTTATTTCATGTTTATTAAGCTTTACAGAGCTGTCGACATATTTTTTTTATAACTATTCTTGCAAGGACGGTTATGAACTTATGAATTGGTATCTTAGGGTTGGTTAAGTTTTACTCCCATTATCAGTACATATCCAGAGAAGAATAGTGCGTACATGTGAACGGTCAATGCAGTAGTGTTGGACTCCTGTACAACGACAAACAATATTTGAGTTGAGCGGAATATAGAACATAAACATGCATGCGTGTCAAGCTATCTTTTTGTGGCTCTGCTATATCCATGCATGCATGGTATGGTGGTGCGTACGGAACCATTTTTAAATACCGGTGGATATATGCGTGCATGTGAAACTCAACCCAGTGCATTACCCAGTGTACACAATAAACATGTTTTTGATTCGTTCCAGTGGCATCAATGCTAAGTAAATTCTTCTGGGCAATTAATTGAATATAGTAAAAGCGGCAGAGCAAATGGATGATGCATGCATGGTGCAAGTAGAGAACTATTCAACTGCCAACCAAAAATTGATTTAGGATTCCTGAACTTTAGCTTTCAATGCAAAGAGGTCAGTGGAAATCTAGATCATTGTATACATATATACTGTATAGATGATGGCCCAGGCTCCGGTGGTCTAGTAATGTAGTTGGAGTCTTCGAGATCATGGACAACCATGTCGCTATGTAGCGTAGCGGTATGGAACTTTCGGATAAACAGCATATGTTTTGATGAGCTCTTGTGTTCCATGTGTAGTATGCCACAGTATATTCAGTTAATTGGTTAGTTGAGTTTAATTTGATAGTTGGAAAGCAACAGCCTAACCAAGAGCACTGCCATTGCCTCACATTAAATTCATTTTGTATATCTGAATCAGCTGTTTAAAGACGATTATCAAATAACCATGTAGTAAGTTAATGTCCAGCATCATTATATATGGATACAACATTCCTTTTATGATGATCAGTTAACAACCGCAAAATGTCCGATTAGTTATCATTAGTTTGAAAGTACATAGTAATAGATATAAGGATGGGGATTGTCGTGAGTCGTGACTTGTGAGTACAGCCAGTAAGCGTGCATGCAAGAACTCTTTGGCGTGTGGATCCTCTGGCTAGCTATTTTGTGATTATTCATCCTGCTTCTCAGCTGGAAAATCTACGTTTAAATTAAAATTTCGCCACAAGGGATGAATAATTTAACCCAAGGATGTCACAATGGGTTTTAGATATTGACAGATAAAAGGGGGGAAAAATGGCGAAAGGTATTATATCAAGGGCCAAGGGATAAAGGGATAAGAATGAGCATGCAGTGCTTCCAAACTATATAGAAGGTGCAGTGCACCATGCATATGACATGTACCAATCAATTCACCCTATTAAAGTGACAGGTAGCTTTGCTATTGTTTTCCAGAATAAAAAAAAACTGGATATAAATTAAAGTTAGAGGAGAAGCTAGCAATTGTTTGGCCCATCGACCTAATCGTGGAAATATATCCGGGGTGGATGAATTAAGCCTAGCAAGTTACGGGCACCGGTGGTTGAAAGTTGACTTGCGCATGCAACTAACCCCGGGCGACTTAATGCTGATCGATCAGCTCGATCGATCGGCCAGCTTGTCCCTCAAGTGTAAGTGAGATCGACCATCAATGGCGGACAGCAATGCATTGCGCCGTTGCACCGCATGCAGCTATTGCAGTGCAATACACTCGCTCCGCTGTGCATGCAGCAGTGTACTGCACTTACATTCTGGTAGAATTTTACACGGCCGCACGGTATTAAAGGGCTGTACGTGGCGTTACGGCCGTGTGTACAGGCGTACGGTGCTTGCAGGTAGCGGAACCGGAAAGGCGCTCCAAGCGAATGATCGATCCATCGATCGAGAGCTACACGCATGTCTAATAAGCTGATGGATCGGATGCATGAGAGAGTTGGTGGTAATCGTTTTGTAGTTTGTTCAGTGAGAGACGTTACTGGATCTGCAAGCCAGGGTTTCCGTGTCTTACATTAAGCTTGGAAGCTATCCAAGCAAAGGACATGTCGGCGGTACGTGTGTACGTAATTTTTGGCAACTGCAACGTCGCTGTTCATTCGGAGGAGAGAGCACTCCCTGGCGGTACACGTCATTTTTCTTGCAAGTACAAGCTGGATGTCCTAAATAGTATCCGAGGTTAAGAATGATAAACCAAGTGTACGTAGCTAGCTCTGCACGCCGTATCTGCTAATTTCTCGTTGCTTGACGCAGCAGGGCATAATAAGGGACGCATACACACGAGATCGTTGAAAGGTCATTTTTGCTCCACGTCGGCGATCAGTGACAAACAGACACGTGGATAACAAGAGTTACCTACTCCATGATTTGCATGAGCTGCAGGTCGGATCGGATCGACGAACAATCGATCCATTCCCTGAGCATGATGACTCCGGCAGAGGATAGAGATCACAAAATCATAGTGATTTTTTGGACATGGACCGTGAAATGGGCCGAAACCCAAGAGAGTGCTCTCAGTCGGTCGGCGGGCTCCGGTTTGGGCTGTTGCCCCAGCGGGAATTGGCCCGAGAAGCCGGCAGCATGTTTTACGGGCCGACGGCAGCCGTCACACGGCCTTCCTACTTAAGCTACTCTCATGGTCATGGGCCAGGGTTGGACAGAAAACTAACATCCAGCCCACAAAAGAAAATAAAAAGGTAGCCCCCGCTAGAAAATATACTACTCCCTCAGTCGGGAACTGTTGGTCAACTTAACTGTCGTACTGTCAAAAAAAAAACTGTCGTAAATCAAATTTGTTCAATCTTGACCCCATTAAATCCACCATGAAATATATATTGATAGTTATTTATTTGGTATTGTTGGAATTTAATATTTTCCTACAAACTTTGTAAAGATTAGAGAGGTTTGACTTATACAAACCTAAAGTGATCAATACATTAGAAGAGAGAGAGTGATATGCAACAATACCCATTCCAATTTTTGAGTTTAATCGTATATACAACTTTTCAAGAAAAACTTGAAATCATGTATTAATCATTTGTAAATTTATGATGTACCGAATAAATGATTCTAAAAATATAAGACAATAAATCTAGCCCGCTGAGCTTACATGCCCTATCTTCGTACTGCTATTTTCATGAGTATTTGTACATTTTTTTCATAAATATGGTCAAACTTAATAAATTATGGTTTGTGGTGAATCTAGAATAACTTGTGTTTTGGGACATAAAAATGAAGAAATTTCTTTGCTAATCTCTCCTGGTTCATTACAAACATGGTCAAACTTAATAAACTATGGTTTGGGGGTAAATCCAGATTGACGTATTTTGGGATATAAAAATAATTTCTTTGCTTTTTTGAGGAAAAATAATTTATTTGCTAATCTCTCCTGGTTTGTTTCCTCTCTCCAAATGTGTAGGGCAGGTCCTAATCCAAACGTGTCGCGATATAATCTAACAAGGCCCAATGCGGCCCGGACGGGACATAGGGGCTGCGGCCTGCGACAGCCCTATCGGGATTTCGTCCTGCTTCGGCCGTCCCACCGAAGCAGAGGCCGGCGGCGGCAAACGTTGCCGCCTCGTCGACAGGTGCGCAAGTTCGGAGCTTGGAATCCAACAAGACAAAATTCATCACGACAAGCAGGAAATCCATAATGGATTGAAGAAACATCCATCCATTAAGGCGAGGCACGCACCTCATCTCAATTTCTATCATCCACCGATCGATCCCCACAGCTCAAAGAATTAATGGCTAACAAAATCTCACCAGCAAACGTATAAACAAGAAGAAGAAGAAATAGAGTTCTTTCACGAACCTACGATCCCAGCCTACAGGTCTACTACTGATCAACACACACGAGCAGTCGAGCACTGCTGAGCTAGTTGACGGCGGTGCAGACGCGGCGCACCTCGCCGTCGCTGCCGGTCTTGAGGCCGATCCTGCCGAGCTTGGCCATGGCGGCGACGAAGGCCTCGTTGAAGGCTGTGGTGTTGGCGGCGAAGAGGTTGACGGTGGGGCGGGAGCGGCGGTCGGTGAAGAGCACCTGGTCGGAGGCGAGCAGGCCCTTGTTGTAGCGGAGGTTGTTGAAGTAGGCGTTGTCGAAGACCCGGGGCGTGGTGGCGTCCAGCATGGCGAACGCCGTGGGGCTGTAGTTGATGGGGCACACCCGCCGCAGCGACCGCAGGTAGTCCAGGTTCATCGGCGGGTTCCACGGCAGGTGCTGCTTGAACGTGTAGATCCGACGGATGAACTTGTCGCAGTGCGTCACGCCGATCGTGTGCGCGCCTGCCCACATCAAACGAATTCACAAACTTTGGTAAATTATTAGGACTTTGGAATGGCTGATGGCTTGCTCATTCGATTTTCATGCCAAATACTGAACTTCTAATAGATCTTTTTCATGTCATGGCGAAAAGCCTGTACCTAGCTAGGTAGTGTCAGCTTTTCTTTGTGCATTTTTACTCGGTTGGCCACATCAAAAAATTGTCCCCAAAGAATCTTGCATGCATGGAGTACTAAATGAAGCCTATTTACAAAACCTTTTCACAGATGAGTGCAACTTTGCACGACGAATCTAACAAGCCTAATTAATCCATGATTTGCTACAGTAATGCTACAGTAACCATCCTCTAATCGTGCGGTCAATGCCCTCATTAGATTCGTCTCGCGAATTCGCCAGGGGGTTGTGAAGGCAGTTTTGTAAACTGGCTTTATTTAATACCCCTAATTAGCGGTCAAAGGTGCATTTAATGGAGGGACAAAAATTTTGTCCCTCCATCCGAACACGCCCTAGGACTAAGCGCTTTGCATGGACAAAATTTGGTGGCTCTGTCAAAAGTTACTGCTGCTTGTTTCGGTTTTGTCGCAGGGGAAGGGAAGGCCTCGTGTGCTCAAATCTGAATCCAAGTTCAATTGGGTGAAAAAATTTTGGTGAAAAATTTTGCAAGAGAATCTTACCATTTAGGAGTACTAAATGTAGACTAATAATAAAACTAATTATAGATCTCGCCTGAAAATCGCGAGACGAATCTAATGATGGTAATTAATCCATGATTAATAGATATTTAACGGATGGTTACTGTAGCATCACTGTTGCAAATCATAGCCTAATTAGGCTCATTAGATTCGTCTCGAAAAGTTACCTGGGTTATGGAATGAGTTTTGTCATTAACACACGTTTACTACTCCATGCATGTAAGATTCCTTTGAGAAAAATTTTGGTGAAAATTTTTTGGGGGAATTGAACACCCAAGCAGTTAGCAGTAGGATCTGACAGGAACCAAGAACATTCAGACAAGGTGTCCTCTGTTCCCATGTACTATAAACTGGATTTCTTAATACGCCCAATAAAGAATCAAGGATAAAACAATACTAGTACTTCGTGATCATGAAAGCCTAAACAAGTTAACCCCATGTGTCAGACAAAAACACACACTAAAAGTTTTTACTAACAAAATACAGTACTTCATTACTTTTCAGAGGTACCAACCCCCAAAATGAACCAGAGCTACTTTTGAAAAGCTGTTTGAGCCTGTTACTGTGTGAGTACTTTTATAACTTTATGTCGGATTTTTCACCTCTAGATGTGCACTTTTCTGCGAACAAAGTACCCTGCATTTGTGTGTTTTCTACTGTAACTGTAATGGTTCTCTCAATAAGCACACAAGACGAAAGAAGGTTTCCTGGCTTTTCGAAAAGAACAGGGGGATGCAGATGCAGTAGCATAGAACAGTGAACCGCTTTGTCCTGTGCCCACAGCAATACAGTATATCACAGGATAAAGTCACGTGAGCTACAGAGTGCACGAGAAAGATGGTTGTCCTGATGCTCTGTAAAAAACACTAACCAGGAGGCATTGTAAGTTCCTGCGGTTAATGCAGTTTGCAACCCAGATTGTTACCACACCCACCCAATAGCAACGAGGACGAATTTGCAGTTGATTTGCAATGGCACGAGTTATTAGATGACTGTCGCAGAGATTTGGAAAAAAAAATGCAGGAAGAATGTAGTACCTGAGAGCGCGATCATGTCCGTCTGCGTGAGGCCGTTCTGCGCGAACAGGGAGTTGAGCTGGTCCAGGTTGAATCCGGGGCCGGGGAGGACGTGCTTCACGATGGCCCTGTTGAACGTCTTGCCGTCCAGCCGCCCGAGCTCAACGGCGTAGTTTGGCCCGCCCAGCTGCAGCAACATCACCACCAATAATACAGGGTTAATTTCTTTCTCCTTCTACAAGCTACTTCAGTGACATCACTTGGCTCCTTTCGACGTAGAGACGGTGTAGAGTAGTTTGTACGCTACTGCTACAGTGTCCGAATCCCATGGCTACAGTCTACGGAGTGGAAACTTTGTCCCCTCCCTGCAATGCCTCTCCCATTCCAGACGCGACGAGACGCATGGCAGCCAAGAACGGACGCCGTCAGTGCGTCACGGACCAGCGTGACGAGGCTCGCTCGGCTTGGCTGTGCAGCTGTGCCGAGCGTCACGGGCGACATCCGGACACGACGAGCTCAGCTACGCCCGGGTACGAGGCACGGCGATGTTACCTAGGGTCCGAGACCGGTCTCATGTCACGTCGCTGTCGCAACGATCCATCATGCAGTGTCCGCCGCTAGTCTGTCCGTAGCAGGTCGTCGAAGCTGTTGGCCGTGCCTTTCCGACGTCTCGGAACGGGCGAAAGGCCCGGCCATCCTGCGTGCCTGCGCGCTTCGCGTGCTAGCCACCTCTCGGCCCGTACCGTTCGTTCCTAGCGGCGCCGGCCGCCGGGCGTCGTTGTCCGAGACCGCCGCGCCGCGGCCAAGGCACCACCGGGACGGCGGCACCGCCAGGGCAAGCACTGGCACGCGGGCCAGCAGCTGACACGAAGCACATGTCCGGCGCTCTGGGCGCCGCGGGGGGACGAATCGGATCGGGGTGGTGCGCCGCGCTGTGCAGGCCCGGCCGCGGCGTGGACCGCCAGAGCGCCTCAGCGGGGCCGCGGCCGGCGAAAAAAGTGACTGACACGCGGGTTTGGAACAGTACCGGTTCCCGGGCCCACTTGTCATCAGACAGGCTTTGTGGGCCCACGGCGCGACCTAACCTAACCGGGTGCCGGGTGGGGAAGGCAACGGGAGGGTGAACTGAGGAATCGAGCAAGAACAGCGAAGGGAAGGGCTGTGGTGTGGGTCCGTGCGCGCCTGGCCGGCCGCTGACAACGGTGTGCCCTGCGGCGACGGGTGGGCAGCAGGCATCGGATGGCAATGGCATTGGGCGTGGTACGTGTACGAGATACTACCTCTGCGGTGAAATCGGCAGGAATGGAATGGAAAGGGCTGGGTGGTGAGCAAGGACTCGGAGGGAGGGGGCGCGGTTTGGGTTTACCAGGGAGACGACGTCACGTGCGGCCATGGCGAGGATGTCCGCGCACGAGACCTTGCCGGCGCAGCCCGGGAGCGCCTCCACGGCCGCCTTGGCCTTGTTGATGGCGTCCACGGCGTCGGGCGACAGCGTGGCGTCCGCGCCGCTGTGGCTCTCGTCGTCCCCGTTCGGCGCCATCAGCATCACCGACGCGTCGCATCCCTTCGATTGATTCAGGATGCAAAGGTTAGCAGCTAACAGAGGCAATGCAGGGTGGAATCGCAAGACCACCCACCACCGCCATGAGTCAGCAGCAGCTTTACCCGGACGAAGCAGTCGTGGAAGAAGAGGCGGAGCGTGCCGGGGCCGACGGCGAAGCTCTGCTGGAGGCGCTGCGAGATGACGGAGCGCACGGTGGACTCCGCGCTGGGGCACGAGCTGCCGTAGTAGTTCTGCTTCAGCTGCGCACTCGCCGCCCCGGCAATGCCCACCGTCAGAACGGCGACCGCGAGCAGCGCCGCGCCGCCAGGCGAGAGGAGGCCGCCGGCTCTCGCCATCGCCTGCCCTGCCACAGCGAGCTAGCTCGGTCGTCTTCCTCGGGGCGCGCCGGTGCGTGTCACTGCCTCACTGGCACTAGCTTTGCTTGGTGGCGCGGGGGCTCTGGAGCGAGGAGGAAAGTGCGGGAGATTGCCATGGATATATAGGAGCGCCCGGCGCCGGTGGTTACAAATGCGCGCGCGCGCACACAGCCGCGCTGGCCAGGGGAAAGGGAAAGGGAGCAGCTGCCTGCAAGAGGTGGCGCGGCGCGATGTGGGAACATCACGGCGGGGATCGAGAGAGTAGTTGCAAGATCTCGGCGCGGATGGGATGGAATACCCTTTTTCCTTTTCCGGTTACCGATGCCCATTTTTTTAGTCTCGTTATTCAGGGATCGATTCATTCAGACACGATGCAGAGATGTTCCAGCGAGCTCCTCCTGGATTACTCCTCACGATGATTTGTTGCTGCTTGTTGTAACTGCAAGTATTGCTACTGATAGGTCTGATGGTTTTCTAGGAGTCGTGTTCCCAACACGGAACAAGCGTTTATTTTACTGCACGCTCTCGCTCGCTTACAAGAACCTGAACCTCAGTGCGTGGATGGCGAGGGCATGGTGCGCGTGCACCGCGGCACCACTGCCGACTGTGCGCACCAGCGTAGGTAGCTAGCACCGTCGTGAGCTCGGTATGCACGCAACGCATAGTCAGTCAGTGCCCAGCAGCTAGGCTAGGCTAGGTTAGCTACCATCCAAGGCCCGGTCACATGGCCTGGTTGCGTCCAGCTCGTGGCCAGCACCCATGGTGGCCATGGGGCATGGAGGCCATGAGTCAGGGACTCAGGGGAGGTGGAGGCGAGGCGAGGCGAGGCGATGGAGCTGCTGCTCGGCTGCTCGGTTCCCAGTGTCCTCCACCCCAAGGCGCAGGCGCGACCCTGGGACAAAACAAGGTTCACGGACATGGTGCAGAGAAACGCGGACGCTTTCCGTTGCGAGCTTGTCACTTTGTCAGGATCATCTGCGAGATTGCGAGTGTGACCAAACCATGGTCCCTCTTCCCTGTTCCTGGCCGTGTGCTTAAGTGGTCGCGCGTTCTAATCAGTAATCAGGGTGTTGTTTTGGTAATTTGCTGTTAGTCCTAGTCCATTCGCCAATCACTGTAGTCGATGACGATGATTGTTTCAGAGAGGCACGAGACTGAAAGAAAAAACACCATCCTTGGGACCAGGACTAGCAAAGCACATCATTCAGGTATTCATCAGGTAAGGACCGCCATGGAGGACATCTATGACCTATCATAAGATCTCGATTACACCCAATTCTAGCTTTACTCTCCACCCTACATGGTTTGGTTTTGTTCAGTGCCATCCACAAAATGCTAGTCTGATGGATGCATCGGCTGTTCTTTCTGCTGGAAATCTAGCACACCAGCTATCCAATAGTAGTTAGAGCTATGTGATTTGTCCCTAGAACATCTGTGTCAGCTGTGGCCATTGGCCCAAGGGCACTTAATCTATACTACAGGTAATCTTTATTCTAACCATGGTAGTACACGGCAGTTACACTAACCCTCTGCATAACAACATGGCTAATTATTCTACAGGGTTCAACCCAATGCATCTCTCGGACGCAGGAAACAACTTCCCTGGTCCGAGTGTTTTCAGACGACCAACATGCAGCAGCGCTAGTGGGTTGTTTTCTCGGGGGAACAGAACACGGGTGTTGCTGCAGAGGCCAATGCGCACCTACGTTGGAGACGGCAAATGTAAACCATCCATGGAAGCAACTTGACAGCGTAGATTAATCCTGCATAAACCCCTCTTCCGGAGCGGCATTGGGCGTGGTGTTTTGTAAGGTCTCGGACAGGCGCATCTGCCGTCTGATCGGCCATGACGAAAAGGCGAAAGAAACGCTCTTGTTTATTCAGTCCAGCAGAATACGAGGGATCTTGGCCATTTCTGCCTGAATCGTGTTGCGGCAGGTGGTATCCATGCCCCTCTGCTCTCGGTATTTTACGGTAGTCCTGCTGACACTGTGCGTGAAATTTGCTTCGCTCTAACATCTGAGGGAAACTGTGCGTGAAATTTACTGAAACTGTGAAACTGTTGCGTTTCCGTAGTAGGATACCAAAAGTACTCAGGATTCTATTTGCCTCTGCAGTACCAGTTTGACCAGCTCAACGTCCCCGATTGTTACTGCTCGGTAAATCTCCAAGTCGCATGCTTCCCTTAACCGAGCCGGAGCCCGGAGGCTGGAGGCCTACCCAACGCCTATGCCCATGCGAAGTGTACACGCAGCTGTGAGCTCGTAGCTGTATGCCTATATCATTTATGCAAGTCTGCAAGTTCAGCAAAAGAAAGGAACATTCTTTGAATAGATCGTCCCCGTATCAGTGCCTTGAAACCAGGCAAAGTAGGCTCCTTCAATCACGGCGAGAAAAATGTGGCGCCCGTGTTGATCTGGAATTTGCAGGAAAGATACATTGGCACCCTACAGTCCTTTTCAACAGAGAAAAAAGAAGAAGAGAGAAATAGCTCCACACTGAGACTGAGCTCATCGTAGAGGTAGTCAGTTGGCTAGCTCAACTGTTCCCGAAAATCGATAATTGCGGCACCCAGCTCTATGCTACACAATAACTTCAGAAACCACTTTGTTCTGCTTTAGGCCACCCTATCTGTCGTTACACCTTTGCAACGCATGGACTCCGTTCGCAACTTCTGATGCTAATCTGTTCTTCATGACAGTGACAGAGTAACTCCTGTTCAAAAACAAAAAAAAAAAGACAGAGTAACTCTTTTTCGAGGTAAAAAGAGATAGAGCAGTTTGCTAACGCGATACCAGGAACCATCAGTAAACAAGCAGAGCACTAGAGCAGTTATATATTGCATGGATGGCAAAACGGAACAGAGGAAGAGCCAGAAACCCCATCCATTCGCGGCGACTTGGGTTCCCTTTATTCACGGAGGAAAACATGCACTAGTATTCGACATAGCTCACGTGAAGTGAAACAACCAAGAGATGCATGCAGCTATCAGCTACTAGCTGTGTAACAACGTTCAGAAAAACCAACCATTTGGAACTGACCGATATGACAAGAGAAATGTAACTAATTACACAAGTCATTGGGAACTCAAGCCTCGTCGTCTTCATCAAGTTTTTCTTCAGATTTCTGAATGTTCTGAAGGATAAGGCTACAGATGTCCTACTGACGCAAGCAGCTGTTCTGTTGTCCACATAGTCAGATTTCTATCTTCTACTTTTTCCTTCGGTAGATTTTCTTCAGAGACGATTTCAGGATCTCCTGCACCGCACGGTCATGCTGAGCTTCGATAGATGTGATCAGGTGCTTGTAAGCTTGATCTTCAAACTGTGAGAACATATCCTGGGACATGAGAGCGGTCACAATGAGGCAAAGCAGGGACTCGCCCGCACATCACCGTGTGTGAAGTCAATAGTTGTAGCAAATGCTTCATCAGAGCCAAGGCCATTAGCGAGGACTCATTTTTGGAAATTCCATTTGCTTACGTCAATGTCAAACGAATTTTCCTTTTTTCTTTAAAAAAATGCCTGTAGCTGCTGGAGTATGTGATCCCACAAAAAATCGTTCTAGGAAAACTATGCTAAGAAGTATTAAAAAAGGAAATTGTGGAAAGAGTATGTTCATCATCATCTGTGCGCTGTATATAGAAGAGAAAATAATTGCATGTTGTGCAAACTAGCAAATTTCACACAAAGTTCTGCAAGTTCAAACATTAAAGCATGTTCTACATCAATGGCTTTATTGAGTTTTGTTACTTAAAAGTTAACTCAGGACTGCAGAAAACAAATGGGACACCGACACATTCCAGTTATATACCTTCAAATCAAGAGCTGAGTAGGGGCCTGTTTAAATTCGGTGAAAAACTTTGCAAAATTCACTGTAGTAATTTTAAACCGAAGATTAAGAGAACTAAACATGATCTAAATATAAAACTAATTACACGGATGGACGGGAAATCGCGAGACGAATCTATTAAGCCTAATTAATCCGTCATTAGAGATTGTTTGCTGTAGCACGACATTGTCTAATCATGGATTAATTATGTTTAATAGATTCGTCTTACAATTTCACCCGGGGGTTATGAAATGGGTTTTGTCAGTTATCCATATTTAATACTCCTAATTAGTATCCAAACATTCGAATTTTCTGTAGCGATGAAAAAAGTTGGCGAACTAAACATTAGGTGTCTTTCACTTTGGAAACAGAAGTTGAATCCTTCTTCCCATGGCTTTTCTGCAAATGAGCGTGTAGGATGTCACTGACTCACTGTTCATGCTAGAATGCCTAAGTTACAATAGTTATGGTCTTAAATTCCCTACAGCAATACTTCTATCTGGTTACTGTTTGCGTGGGCAAGAGCTTGTACAAGTAACTAGGAACACTTGTGATCTTCAATGTCAGTTCCGACCTGAATGGTAGAAGAACACAAGATGAGCATACTTATTCAATTAGAAAATTGAAATTTCTTACAATATTTTTGACCTGAACTTTACCTTGCCTATGGTGTTAGGATCACCGAAGCAGTCCAAGTAATCATCCTGAAACGGTGCAGAAAATTGTCAAGGGAAAATTGAACTAGTGTCCATCACAAGATTTAACGGTGGATATACCTGTGCTTGAAAATATATTCCCATGTCAATAAGTACATCCCTTAGTCCACTGAAGTTTTCCAGTTTTGCACCAGACAGTAGCAATGCACACGCCACTTAAAGTCATTGTATTCAAATACTGTCTGGTGCATTGTAGTCAGCGTATTCAAATACTTTTATCTGACTTATGACAATATTGATCAATTTTCTCTAAAAAAAATACCAGAAAGACGCTGACCTCATCAAATAGTTCCAGGACATCAATGTAGGCCTTGTTTGGTTCCTTTGAGACTTATTATAAGTCCCGTTCCATCAAATGCTTGGTTGGTAATTAGAAGTATTAAATGTATACCAATGACAAAATGAATTCATAATTCCAACACTTTTTGGCGAGCCGAATCTATTAAGCCTAATCATGGATTAATTAGGCTTAATCATGCTACGGTAAGCATGTGCTAATCATGAATTAATTAGGCTTAATAGATTCGTTTCGGAAAAAATCCTAGGCTTATGAGATTAGTTTCATAATTATTATATTTATCTCCTCCTAAATAACATCAATATATTTGATGTGACATGACTTATTTTAAACCCTTCAGAACCAGACACCCCTAAGCCTTTTCTCTAAAATACTTTTTGATCAAACGTGCCGTGTGGCATTTCAGCAGAATACCATCGTTTATACCCCGAAGACCAACCTATAATCAGAAAGAAAAATAACCAAAGTTAATTTTTAAAGCCTAATCTAATAAATTGTCCTTGGCTCAAACAATTGTTATTTAAATATTTCAAAAACAGTCATTATTGATACATTGACAAGAGAAAAAAAGAAGATCGATTGAGCAACCTCGGGCCGTCGGTACCAGCAAATCTGATCCCTCCTCGTATGTGAACAGTCCATGATATCATCGAGTAACAGTGCGGATGCTTGAAACTGCTGTGTTTTTTTTCACAAAAATTAATTAATTAGTCAATTACCGCATTTCTTTGTTTAATGCGTTCAAATAGAACATTTAGAATGGAGTTGAAAAATAACAATATCAGACATTTAGTTTGCAAAAAAAACATTTAGAAAAATAACGTATATTTCTGATTCGGAATCGGAAGGTTGGTTAGTAACACATTACCCACTCGATGCACCAACCAAGGACACAAGCATGGAAGAACATGGAATGGAAGAACTCATCTTCAGTAACATTACTTCTTTCTTTCAGCAGCAAGTAGCTATGGATCACTGACAGACCTCGATTCAACTTGCCTTCGGAGAAAATGGTCAACTTGTCAAAACACTTCACAAGACTTCGAAAATAAATTGAGATTTGGCTTGAAATCTCAGCAGTCAGTAGTCCTTTGTTTCGTATATAACAATAGAACCAGCAGATTCAGCTTTGAATATTTGAATATGCCCTAGCTTCATATCAGAAATTCACGGTATTGAGGACCTGAGCGATAGCTCAGTGGATGGGTTCGGCGGTTACGAACCCATCGGTCCTGGGTTCGAGTTTTGAGCGACCCAGGATTTCCTATCTTGGGGGATTTTTCCCGGTATATTTCTGTGGGTCCTGGATATCCGCGTAACGCCACAATGGGACTACAACGTGCCCGTCGTCTACGAAGTTGCGGCTTCGGTGATCTCCAGAAGGACGTGAGATGTGTATAGGTTGTAGTTCTAGGAGTGTGCGTGTGTGTGGTGTGTGTGTTGAGTAGTGTTCAGATACTACAACTTGTATACTAGGATTCCAGGCTCAAAAAAAAAAGAAATTCACGGTATTGTTTAAATACACAACGCAGGTTCCCAGAGCTTGATCTGATTGACAGCCGTCCTCACCTCCTGTACTACCTACGTTCTTAAATATATGACATCATTGTCTTTTTTTCTTTGTTTGACTATTTGTCTTTTCTACAAATATTTATGCAAAAACATAGGTCTATGAGTTAAATCTAATCTAAAATATTATTGATATTAGATGTATTGGTACCCATTTTACTTTATTTAACAAATTAACTAATGAAATATTGTTGGTCAAAGTTGAAATAAAAAATCAACAGTCGTATATTTAAGAACGGAGGGAGTAGCTAATCATCTGCGAGGAGAGAAAAATAATAATAGATTAGCCTCGCACGGTGATACTAGTGATCAACCAAATCCGTATCAGACATTCAGGGCCTCCAGAAATATATGTTGTCACGATATATCTTCAATCATCGCAAATAAATCAGAAGAAAGTACGATAAAAGAATCACAAATGACGCTACTGATCAACTCCATTCGTCGTTTGTGTTATTCTTTCCTTTTTTGGGTTTGGTTTGTTTAAGGCCTGTTGGCTGTTGCTTGGGCAAAGACGTCGGGCTCCTAAATGGGCCGAATCTGCCGTTCAGCCGACGGTGAAAAGCAGTGGAGCAGTGTGTTCCCAAATCCCAATAGCTTAGAAATGGGCTTAAGATGTAGAGCCCCTCGTCCGGAGAAATAAGCGGGCCCAGTAAGACGTGTACCTCCTTGTGATTGTGACTTCCGATATCTGAGATCCGCTATTACAGACACATACAGATACAGACAGACAGATGGCTAAACTAAGGTGGGGAGCCAATCAGCCATAAATTAGTTAATTACTGTATTCTTAAACCAACTATAAATTAACTAGCAAATTTTATGATATATTGGATTAGGCTATTTAAAATATTGAATCAGGTTCATTGATTGTTGAATAAGAAAATATAGAATCATGTATCAGGCGGGAGCGGGAGGAAGGGGTGTTCAATTGCGTGAAAAAATTTTGGTGAAAAATTTTGCAAGAGAATCTTACCATTTAGGAATACTAAATATAGACTAATAATAAAACTAATTATAGATCTCGCCTGGAAATCGCGAGACGAATCTAATGATGGTAATTAATCCATGATTAGTGGATGTTTAGTGGATGGTTACTGTAGCATCACTGTTGCAAATCATGGCCTAATTAGACTCATTAGATTCGTCTCGAAAAGTTACCTGGGGTTATGGAATGGGTTTTGTCATTAACACACGTTTGCATGTAAGATTCTCTTGGGAAAAATTTTGGTGAAAAGTTTTTTGGGGAATTGAACACCCCCGAAACCTACGTGAGGTACAGAGAAAGTCACCGATTAATTGACCTCGTGAAATATTGAGTTGGCCAATTAAAAATGTTGAATCAATTATATGAAAACGTAGAAACATATTAACGGTGGGACGTTGGTGAATACTGAATAGTTAAGCCCCTCCTTGCTCTGCGGCTTTGTCGTCTCTCTCTAAAAAGGGCACATGCTGACAAGCGCAAACCTCCGCTACGCACACGTATATACGTATGTACCTGGGTGAGCCAGCGCTTGGCCTCGTCTGTGAGCTCGCACGAGTCGAGTCGTCGGAGAGGAGGTCGTCCCGGAGCCGGTCGTAGGCGCTGAGGAGCCTCTCGCGGCAGTCGCTGCCGACGTCCTCGACCAGTGGCGGACGCAGCATTTTTATATTGGATGTACATAGTCGAAAAAAAATATTGTCGGAAAAACTAAAGTTGAAAAGGCTTACAAATTAGGCTAATTCTTTACATGGTGTCACATGAAGAAAGGGAGAAAAGTGAGAAGGACGGGCTTGGACCAGGCTATTTCACGTATTTGAGCTTAAATATCTACGGTCTAATCCAATTGCAAATATGTACATGTATTATACATTTTAATAGTGATTTATTTGCCAAAATTATTGGGTGTACATTTGTACACCCATGTCCCCATGCTAGGACCGCCCCTGTCCTCGAGACTCTAGCTCCGCTTCGCTGCCCCGGCGGCGGAGGGAGCGCCGTCGTGGAGCAGGAGCAGGAGCTTCTCCGCGAGCTCAGCGTCGTGGGTGCGGTCTCCACCGGGCGTCGTCGTCAGCTGTGACAGCATAGCCATTATCCTAGCTCTCGGCTCTCGCTCTCTGCCTCTCCTCCCTGCTGGCTGGGTGCGGCCACTGCGAATGTCAGGTGATCTATATATGCGTACTGATCAGACAGTTAGGCTGATCGATACTATATGATCGTCGAATTGATCGTGCCAGGAACTCAGAGGAAGTAGGTGTGGTTGGGCACGCATGCCACTGATCGATCACCTGACTACTTAAATCTAGTGCCCAAATATCGTCTTAGTTCTGTCTGTATTGCGCGGAGGACGTGAACAGGCGTGCTAATTTTTTAGTGCTAATTACCCTTGCTATTTTTTTACTAGTACCGTTTTGCACTGAGGACGTGAACAGGCGTGCTAACTTTTTTTTTACTAGTAGCAGAGTGAGAGTAGCATGCCCAATAATTCATGTCTTTGTCTGATCCACAACGGATCTTTTCCAGCTTTTATTAGCGCTCTCCGAATCAACTTCTCGATGCTTCAGTTAAGAGAGAATCAACTCGAGGAAAGCAAGCTGGTTAATCTACTCTGCAGTCTGCTGTGCTGGCACATGACGCCAAAATGGCAACATGGGGGCACGCGGCGTTTTGTATTGTTACTAGTGTTTTGGCGCGCGCCCTTGCGCGCGTGGAGTTGCAAGATAATAATATTGTGTTACATACAAGATAATACAAACATACAGAAGGTTGATTTTGACGCTCAATATCACTGCAGCTGATATAGTGTTAATTTGATCAATTGGATTCAAAGCAAATTATATATAAAAATATACAAGGCTCTAGCAAAGTTTAAGGTTCAGAACTTCATACTTATTCACTAAGTGGCTCTAGCTTGTCACCCTCCGAATACACTTTCTTGAGTCCACAAAATAAAAAAAACAATTGTGAATGGCCACATGCAGAGAATCTTTTCCAAAGCGATGTCCTTGGCATGTCATGCCTGGGCTTTCAGACCCATTCGCTAAGTGTCTAACTTGTGAGCTCCCATCTCCCAACATACCATCTCCCTCCCTTGAGTACACAATTAAAAAAACTTGAATGGCCGCCAAATGTTCTCCATATGTTGCAATAAGTTCATATACGTAAAACTCTGGTTCAGATAAAAAAGAAATGTCAAGTGTCTGAACGTATTTGATACAAATATGAAATTGGGCTAATTTATGTAACCTGCTGCATAGAATCTTCAACGAGAAAAAAAACATATACATATATGCATGCTGCATTGTTGTAAGAAGATTTTGTGGTAATTGAAAATATGATCTCATGATGCACATAAATATGGGGTATCAAAAATATGTAAACCACGATAAAACTCTGGTCACGTAATTTTTTTTATACAAATAGGAATCGGCACCTTGTGTCTTAGGTGAAAATAGTCCAAATTGGAAACATGCTTTCAGAACAAAATGTGCTTGGCTGATGTTGCCGCTTGCACTGTCTGCACATAGATAGGATATGTCTTCTAGTTATCTAAAAAGAACAATTGGGTAAAAAAAACATTTCCAGTAAAAACTAAGCAGAAACCGCAACCATAGTTTTAAAATTTGAAATATACCAAAGACAGTCAGCAGGCAATGTGCAACTTCAAAGTGAATCAACAAATACAACTTGAGAATGTTACTTGTTTGAAGATGAAAAACACATGGAAGGCATTGTGTGGAAATGGAAATTGCAAGGTCCACTTAGCAGGCAGTAATCAGCTATGTGAAGTGACTGATTCATCAAATCTTAAGATATGTCAATACATAGGAAACTAATTGTATAGCATCACTAATTAAGGATCGTAAGGATTGTGATGTTGCCATTAGAACTACAACCAAACCACAGGAGGCATTGGTCTTTACATTGCATAGCTGACACACTGGTAGATCTGAATTGGTAATGGGACAGAAAAAGGATTCAAAAAAAATTCTCATCCTCCTCTAAGGTGCAACTTTGTAAAACCCTGACACCAAAAAATGGCTTCATGACTATCAGTTTGCAAGCTGCTATTCTTTTTTGGATTTGGAAGATATAAATGTGCAAATTAAGAATATTTTTGGAGAAAAGTACCAAGGCTGAGTATGGGCTTGACCAAACATAAAGTTAAAATGATAATCAAAATATTGCACACAATGGCTTGACTTTTTTTAATTTTTAACACATGTACTTGCAATAAGCAAAAAAAAAAACTTACATTGATGGCGACCAAACATAAAAGAAAGCAATCAATCGAATAGGTCTTCATTAGTTGACATGTAGATGATACTGAGAACACTTGTAGTAATTTTCCAAATTTCCATTGCCCATGGGTTATAGGCTTATAGCGCTCAATCATTTAACCATTTATGTCAGCCTGTAAGTGGTGAAAAAACAGGGTGTGAAATTAGTGCCACTCCCTTAGATAGGATGGAGCAAAGTATGAGAAAAAGAAGAAAAAAAAGGTATGCAATACCAGATAATAAAACAACTGGCTAAAAGTAACTAAACTCGGAGAAAATGATTACAATTCATATGCCTTTTCCTTTGCTAATATGCCTAGCTGCACATAACATGTCATTCTCCAGGCAATTACTGGGGTATATATAGTATAACTTAGGTAAGTTAGTGTATACGAATAGTGAAAAGCTAGAAATTAAATAGGACCTTCTTTGGTTGGCTTATAAACGCCTTTTGTGTCTGCATATTTTTCTGTTAACATTCAAACTAAGATACCTATTTAAATAGTAAAAATCTATTGACTA
Organism: Alloteropsis semialata; assembly: GCA_004135705.1. NCBI lineage: Eukaryota > Viridiplantae > Streptophyta > Magnoliopsida > Poales > Poaceae > Alloteropsis > Alloteropsis semialata. The sequence continues at coordinate 62,935,687 of CM014276.1, forward strand.
AGTTGATCAGCCTTTATAAATAACTTTCAAGGACAAAAGTGCTATAAATATTCAGAAATCATAAGGCACCCTTTTTTATAATTGTAAGCACTGAATCACACGCTACGACTTAAGGGGACACGAAAATCACATACAGATGGTATGCCCTGTAAATAAATAAACTGAAAGTCTGCACATGCACAATTCTGAAAAACTTACCGGTTTTACACTTCTAACATCATCTCGTAAGGCAATGATCCCTGCTCATGGTACATGATGGCGCGATGATCCCATATAACTATCTTATCATGTAAGGTTTCCCCCCGCTATCTATGATTTCTGCTCATGGTACATTAAGACTAATCAATGCAAACACCGTCGATAAGCACCATTCAACATGGATATCAAGACACTTAGAGAAACAAAAGGAAAATTTATGAGTGGCTTCAGTCTTCATACAGTCTCCAGTAGATGCAAGCTTTTAGAAATTTACAATGAATACTTTGCTGACATGAGGAATCTGTTTGCGCACGACTTGTTGAAAAGAAACGTGGAATTTGCAGCTCACGTTGGTAGTTCAAATGTATAAAAGGGGCCACATGGAACAAATAAAAGTTGACTAAGTCAAGGGTCATATGCAAAACTGACAAAACTTAACTATTGTGTCCTATTTTTACAATTATGATAAAGATGCAAAATAGAGGAAAACACTTGTATGTTGAACCACTATAGGCTTCAAAGCAGCTAAACGGCTATAAGTTGGGTCAAACATTAGTCTTTAGGATCAAGAAAAACTATTACCAAATTGTTTTTTGACCTTCCAGCATGGTTCACTATTGCTAGGTCTTGTCTCTATGGAATTTGCATGACTTTTAACTTCTGTCTGAAAGATGCAATAACAGCCAATGCGCAATTGGTAGTAGCCCATTGAAGAAAATGATCAAAAAGCATGGTGTAGAAAATAGCCACCACACAGATTCCTGCATTCATATGAAAAGAACAACTAACCTCAAAAGATGCAGAATCAAAATGGGAGCATCCACAATATAGCAGTGGACAACAACCAGATGAGAAGTTCATGGAAAATAGATGTAAAATATAATTTTCATTGTACTGATAGCAACCGAACAACAGAAGATGTGCTGTTTATAGAAGATTGTTCACAGGAAATCATCGATAGAGAATGATTTATTACCACAAATACTCAAGATTGATCTCATGGCAGTGAAATTAATAATAACAGAAAGCCTTCCTTGCTCTCTGAGCACAGAGCTATCTCATTGCCATGAGATTACGGAGAACATGGTTCTCACCTCAACAAAATGGCCTTCATCAGAGATAAAACCATTATTGGGCCATTTTTACAACAGCCAGCTAAGCTCACTTATTGCACAACAGTATTTTTGTGAGATTTATGTGATTAGGAATACAAATATACATATAAAAACTAAATATTATCTGCAGCTGGTTGGTACGAAAGAACAGAGAAAACAACATAAAGTAATATATCCGGTATATTATGAACCACATAACATTATTTGCCATGCCCTGTCACTGTGCACCCAATGGCTTAGTCCAGTTTCACTTGTCGAACTGAAGATCCACACATAAGATAGTAGAAATAACTAAGAGGATACACAACAGCATGTTGAAAGGTCCTTGTTTGGTTTTGGTAATTGAGTGACAACTTAGGTGGACTAATATGTGTTTAAGTGAAATACACAGGTGATTAGTCCATAGGTAATTATGTGATGAAGGAGCTCATTGCATATGAAACATGACATGGAGTCATGTGACTAGGTGGAGAAGATCAAGACAAGACTTGACTTGATGGACCAGTTGCAAGTGTGAAGGGTAAGTTAGAGGCTTTGAAGCGCTGGACCGCGTGGCGGGATGCTTGAGCAAAGACTTGGCGCCGATGGACCGATGCAACGGTGAAGAGCAAGTGAAGTCAAGATCGATGAACCAATACGTCACATGATGATATGAAGTGGATCATAACATTTGTGATGGTGTTGATGGATGTGTTGCATCAACATTGGAGAAGATGAAATGGAATGCGCAAGGCAAAGGTATATACAATAGGCATTTCATTTTCACCAGTCATAGGTGTGTAGAGAAGTTTATGACCGGGTTTAGGATAGATGGCCGTACTATCAAGAGGGGCAAACTTGTTTGCATATCGGTCATCTAGTGCCACTTGAGCGATCTAACATTGCGATGTTGCTAGGATCAAGTGGCGTGGTGAAGAGAGTAAAAACCCTTTGAAAAATGGTTGTGTAAATGCTAACTCACTCACACATAAGGTGTTACACTTATGGAGTTAGCACCTTTGCAAAGGGGTTGAAGATTTGGTTGATGGATATGGTTTGTGATGGATCTTGGAATGGAATTCTGCTTTGATCCAATGAGATTGGAGTCAAGCATTCAATTGGGATGTGTGCTCCTCTGAATGAGCTTTCCATAGAGTCTCCAAGATCAACTTATTTGGACATCGGAGCGAGAAGTTACAGCCGTTTTACCGTGCCTCGGTTGTGCTGGAATTGGACCGGCGGACGGTCCGCCTCTCTTAGCCCGGACAGTCCGCCGGTGGCGGACGGTCCGCCCCCGAGAGGCAGACGGTCCGCAGGCAAACCTCGTTTGAAGCGGACTGTTTTGGCGGACTGTTTACACAGAGACGGTTTTGAGGGGTTCCAGGCATCTTTTATATGGCGGACTGTCCGCCATTGAAAAGGCTGTTTCGGCGCGAGTTTTACCGTTTGAATCTAACAGAGGCGAACGGTCCGGCCTTTGTGAGGCGGACGGTCCGCCACGACTGTAACGGTCATCTTTGGAGTTCGTTCTTTGGAAATATAGCCGTTGGGTCCCTATGGCGGACCGTCCGGGCCTGTAAGGGCGGACTGTCCGCCGAAACAGAGTGTCTCGAGCTGATTGCTAGTAACGGCTAGTTTCTCCACTCCCTCTATATATAGAAGGGGTGGCCGGCCATTTGGGAGGTTGAGCACCTTGGGGATGTGTTGCCCTTGGTTGTGCTTGACTTGGGAGCCCTCTAACTCACTTGTGCTTGCAAGATTGTGAATCGATTGCTAGTGAGTGCGAGTCTAGTGCGTTGCTTTGTGAGATTACATCGAGTGGCACTAGGTGTTCGTGTTGCAAGCCGGTGGTGCTTATTACTCTTGGAGGTTGCCACCTCCTAGACGGCTTGGTGGCTTGTGGCTCCGTGGAAGCACGCAAGAAGATTGTGCGTAGCTCCGGAGAAGACATTGTGAAGGGTGTTGTGCTCACCCCGCAGGAGACGCGAAGAGCAACTCTAGTAGAGCGAGACGCGAAGAGCGACAAGTGGTTCGGCCGGGTCAAGTGCTAGAGCTTGTGATAAGCACTCCACGAGGGAGAGTGTGACTTGTGAGTCACCACTAGCAAAGAGGACCGGAGGCAACCTTGGAGCTTGTCTCAACGAGGACTAGCTTGGTGGCAACCAAGTGAACCTCAGGATAAAAATCTTTGTGTCAACATTGTTCATCCCATTGGTTTGCAATTCCTCATCACAAGCTTGTATTTACTTTCATATACACATTGTGCTTGTGTAGTTGCTCCTGTAATTAGTTAGCCTGTGTAGCTTGCTTGTTACCTTCTTGCTTGTGTAGCTAGAAGTACCTCCTTTGTGCAACATATTTGGTTTGTATAACCTTGTTAGTTGCATTGCTTAGTTTGTATAGCTAAGTAAGTTGCGCTCTCTAATTTGGCATTAGTTGCCTTGTTATTGAGCATTGTTAGTGAGCTTAGGAGCTTTGTGCTTTTGCTCACTAGTTGTGTAGGAGCTCTCCGGTGCTTAAAGTACTAGTGGCATATGTTTGTGTGACCTTGCTCCTAGAATTGATCAGGTGAGCTCGTGCTAGGCCGGCACCTTCTTGCTTGTTTAGGATCTTTTATAAGGTGCTAACAAACATAGATAGAGGGGTGTAGTCTTGGCTAGACCGACAGTTTATTTTTCGCATTTGTTTCGGTTAGCCGGTGCGTTAAGTTTTTAGAAAGGACTATTCACCCCCCCTCTAGTCCGCCATCTCGACCCTACACATGTTGAGTTGTTGATATGTAGTACAAGAAAATAAGCAGATCAAGGGAGAAAAGAATGCATTCCACCATGAATTTCTTGATATTAATTAATGAGCAGGTCCTGGGCACACCGAGAAGGCGAGAACCTTAGTAGAGCAGAGTTCTTTTCGCCAATTTCGCAAAGTATCACCAATTTGTTCCTGAAAAATCTAATGCAGCAAAATTAGAACGTAAATTTCTGAGCTAGTATAATATAAACTGCAGGTTAGGTAGAAAGGTAACTGAAGCTAGCTAGGAAATTATAATAGATATAATAAGGAATTTATAGAGACATTGCCAGTGTGTAGCCCTATCTGAACTCTACATCATGAGAGCTTGTTTGGCTAACTTTTTTTAAGAGATAAGTCAGTACATATTTGAAATAAGTTTCTAATCACAAAATTAGCAAAACAAGAGAAATAATGAATTTAAGAACCTAAGTATTATGGAAAAAAGATACAGCACTGGTAATCGCACCTGCCTGAACACCAGGACCATAAGAAATTTATGTATTATAAATCTAACTACAAAATCTCAAAGAAAATTCATTGTAAAACTGCTCACATTGTAAAGCTGAATCAAGTGAAAAAACAAACATTTGCATTTACTGAACAGAATATTATATATGAGACATAGATCTAAAAAGTAATCAATGGCAGGTAGTTGTGGGACAAAACTTGGAACGAATCAGTGTTCTCCCATAGCATGAAGCAGGTGGCATCATTAGACAAAGAATGCACTAAGGAAGCTATTACAGAACTAACCAAGCTTAGTGAGATCCAGAATATATGAATATTCCATAATACCTATCAATTACAACCATTAATTCATAATCATGACAGAGAAAGCTAAAATTGGAAGAACTTTTAAAACTATCAATCTAAGAATCAGTACACCTAGCCGTGTGGTAAGAGCATTGGCACTTCTTGTGTTTAGTGCGCTTATCTGAAGGTTTCATCATGGCACTGACATATTTCTTTGAAATAGAAGATTAAGAAACCAGGGGAAAAAGCAATCAATTTTATTCCCAATTGCTAAAGGCATCACTAGCAACCAGAATATCTCCAAATCAATGAAAGGCCAAACGGAATACAATCACCAAAACAGATAAGAAATCTGGAAGGAGAGTAGGAAAGGGAAAGGGTCACCAACATACATGAATATAACAGAAACCAATAATAAGTCAATCACCTCCAGTCAGCCCTCAACCTGAAAATGAGTTCATAGGCAAAGCAACAACATTAACCAAGCATAGAGTTTCTGCCTTAGTGGCAGCAAAACACAGGGACATCACAAGCAACAGAAAAAAACAACAGCAGATTTGGTGCATCCCCAATAAAAGAAAAAATACTTCTCAAATTAAACACTCATCCTAAAGCTTGTGTTGCTCACCTATTGCCTGAAGTAGGCCTGTTCTTGATATGGTTCTCACAATGGAAGGATCAGACAACTATCCTCACATTGGTGCCATAAGCTTTCTAATGAGCATTATGTCGAACACCTAGCAAGCTGTTGCCATGGTGTATGAACTTCAATCATCAGAAACCCAGGAAACACCAGAGAACGACTAGGATCACGTCAAGCGCTAGTCTTCCATTCGGAGGAGGGGCTCACCTTGGTCTATCCATTGTCCAGACATGGCCACGGCTGCCCGCAGGTCCTTCCATGGGGTGCACAGCCGCACAGGCACGTACTTCGGGATGAAGCTCGAGGGCCATGACGGCCTTGAGACACGGATAGAGGATGGTGGAGCGCCACCAGCGCCGCGGGACAGTCGGCTGCGCTGCTGGGCGGGGGCAGGGTCTGGCTCGGCCGCTCGGCTGGCTCGAGTGGGCGAGACCGTGAAGGAGCACTCGTAGAAGACGACGTCGTGGTTGACGTGGTGGAGCGCGGTTGTTGGAGTAGGCCTGCACCTTGCCAGGGAGATGCAGCGGGAGCCCGCCAGCTGCAGCCCCGCCACCCGCGCTCGAGGTGTCCCTTGGAGGGGGAGGAGCAGGAGACCCATGGCGCGAGGAGGAGCGCGGTGAGCGGAGTTGCGTCCCTCGGCGAGCAGGAGGAGCGCGGGCGCGGCGGCATGGGGCTGGCGTAGGGCACACTCGAGACAGGAGGCCGCGGGTAAGAAGCCGCCTCGGCGCTCGGCAACGCCGGCCAGCGAGGAAGAGCAGAGAGGAGAACTGGAGAAACAATGGATAGGATGAGAAGTCTCTGGAGCGAGATATTTTAAAGACAGAGCGTTTCGAGAGCCTTCGAACCAACGGAGCACCGACGCGTGCCCCCATGTGGAGACGGACTGACGCAGCAACGGAACCGACAGATGAAGATCGGATGGCGGAAGAAAATTTTGCTAACGTGGATAGGCTTCCTGGCCGAGGAGTCCGGTGGCTTTAAAGGGGTTCCATACAGTGACCGAGAAGACAGGAACCAAAGAAATGTATATCAGGAAACAAGTCGCTAGGAACAAAACAGTGTTTAGTTCTGATAAATTGGTGAAAAGTGGTGAAAAGTTTATGCATTGGGCCGCGTGCACAGAGAGAAGAAATGAAATGACACGGTTCTCGAGGTGAAAACTTTTTGCAAAGTTTGCAGAATTAAACAGGCCCTAGGTCTTGTTTAGTTCGCGAAAGTTGCAAAAAGTTGCATTGGGAAACGTGTCGCAAGAGAGAGAACATGTTTTCTAATGCAACTTTTTGTAACTACTTTTTACAACTTTCGCGAACTAAACAAGGCTTTATTCAGATTTCTCAATGGTCCAAAGGATACAGAGGGGAGAAGTAGAGGTCACCAGTAGCACCCCTACCAAAAATATAGATGTCGGATGTGTAGACCATGCAAAGCATCTACCACCGTATAAATCTTGAGGTTGAACAGAAACTTGTGCAATGAGAAACAATGCAAAAAAGAAAAATCATCATATGAGAGTACGTGAACTTCTCCCGGTAACAGATACTGTGATCGACACGAGTACGTTCTTATAGTATTTTTGTTTTCTAGAAAAATATCTACTTTATCCTTCGGTGGATTTTCTTCAGAAAGGATTTGAGGATCCCTTGCACTGCACGGTCATGCTGAGCTTCGATAGACGACACCAAGTGCTTATACGCTCGATCTTCGAACTCGGAGAACATTTCCTGGGACGAGAGAACAATAGTTATAGTGGGGCTCTGTTTATTTTAACATATAATAATCAGCAGGGGCATCATGTTGCTTTATTAAAAAGTGGGGTGAATCATGGATGCATGAAAATGAATGTCAGAGCAATTTCATCATATACTAGTACTAGAGCGCTCTACATCTTGATAGGCAATTTTAATTTTTTCCAAAAAATAATTCAGAAACACGTTATGGGACAAGAACGCCCACATGCACAACATCCTTATTCCACTTATACCTTCAAATCAATAGTTGAATAAGTGCTTTTCACTTTGGAAACAGAGGTTGAATCCTTCTTTCCATAGTTTTTCTGGAAATAAACATGTAAGATGTCATTCTTCGTGTCCTCCCCAACCCACAGTTACATTACATGGTTATGATCATAAATTCCTTACCAGTAATACTTCTATCTGGTTATTGTTGGCATGTCCAAGAGCTTGTACAATTAGCCAGGAACACTTGTGATCCTCAATGTCAGTTCCAATCTAAAACGGAGAAGAGCAGAGCATGAACATTACTTGTATATAAAAAATGAATTCCTAAAAGTATTTGACTTTAATTTTACCTTCCCTATGGTATTAGGATCTGCAAAGCAATCCAAGTAATCATCCTGAAATTTTTGTAAATGTTATGGGAGACATAACTCAAATAGCAGCACACATAATGTTTCATCGACAATCAACATACCTGTGCTTGAAAATATATGCCCATTTCAATGAGTATATCCCTTAGCCCACCGAAATCTTCTAGTTTTGCACCGGACAATAGCAGTGCACAAGCCACCTAATACCAGTATAGAAAATTTGAATGACAAATTTGAGAAGAGTAGAAGACATGCATGCAGCACTAAAATTTATCTTCAGAACAAAATTGCTTTTTTGTGGAACGGTTAGGGTAGAAATTTACGAAATTCGGACTTGAGGTGATATTTATTGAGCAAACCCGGCCAGGTGCCCAAAAGATGTTTGATGCTTGTTTTGCATTAAAATTATTAGGATTTAGTTCGCACTCAAATAAATGACATAAAAAAAGTCAAGCAATCCACCTAATGGCAACACCCTTTTTGTTAGCAAGTTTATCATGAATAATGCTGAAATGTAGCTTTTAGACTCTACTTCGTCCAGAACTGAAGCTTGTATGACATCTACATGCCTTTTCATAAGAGTACAATAGATGCATATTATCATATGCACGACTGCGAAGTGAAGAGCCATTATTCTGAATTCTGACTTACAGGAAGATAAAAGGAGTAGTAAGATGTCTTGTACTTAACAATACGGCGGTACCTGCACAAACAAGAGAAAAGGCATCAACATAAAGCAAATCTAGTTATGTAACAAGTCAAATGAATCACATACCCTTCAATATTGTATTTTGGAAGCTCATCTGCCCCATTATGTGTGCTAATAAGGTCAAGCATTTGTCCTAGAGAAGTCTGCAGAGCTATCTGAACAAGACATCCAAAACATCAATAGTTGACCAATAATGTTACAGATTCATCAATTTCTTCAGTGGTGTTTCAGAAAGGAACGAAGCTGACCTCATTCCATAATTCAGAGATATCAATATAGTATGATTTTTCTCTGAAGTATTTTTTGATCAAGCGTGCAATGTGGCATTTTAGTATAATACCATCGTTTATACCCCGAACACCAACCTATAAACATAGAAAAATAATTCAACTTTATTATAGTAGATCTTTGAAAGCGGAGATACCATACAAGTGGATATATTGACCAAAATAAAACCAAGACGTCGATTTAAGGACCTCAGGTCGTCGGTACCAGCAAATCTGATCTCTCCTTGTGTGTGAATCATCCATGATATCATCAAGCATTAGTGCACACGCCTGAAACTGCATGTTTTTGGGGCAACAAAAGAATCAGCTACTCGTCCCTTCATTGGAAAAAAATTATTGATTTTGGAATTAGGAGGGTCATTTTGCGAGAGTACCCATTCAACACACCAACCAAGGACGCAAGCAAGGAAAAATTCATCTTCAGTGACCTCACTCCCTTGTTTCAGGAGCAAGTAACTATCGATCACTGATAGACCTCGATTCAATTTCCCTTTAGAGAAAGAGAAAAATGTCAACATGTTAATAGAATCTATATGACTTCAAAAATAATCAAGATTTTGCATGAAAGCTCTGTCATATTTGCTTTGTGTATTTTTTTTTAATCGGCAGTTTTGTGTATGGTTGCAACTTGCAAATTTTGCTTTGAATATTTCCAAATGTCATAGCAAATGAGACATTTGTGGTGTTATTTAACAATTGGATAATTGGAGCTGAATCAGATTGATGATCCCTCACCTCCTGGTACATTGTAGTCAATCATCTGCAAGGAAAGAACAAAGGATTGATGAGAAGGTCATGTATGGTTAATGGTTATGCAACGAATTATCAACTCAATTTTCTATATCTTGAGTTATATTGGCAATTGAATTATGCTTACGTATCCATGCTTTATTTTAGAACTTTGATAGGAATATACCAATGATGGTATGTCATTTTTTAAAGGTATGTTTTCTTCTATCTTTTTTTATGGCAAGAGAAGATCGTGTGGTTAAGCCTGGTTTGTCCCAGGGCATAACGGGCCGAATTTGCTAGAAGAGTCGGTTCTTGAATGGGCCAACTCTGGCGTGCGTCGGAATGGGCAATAATGGGAAGTAGGCTTCATGACAAATGAGCGGCCCAACAAGTGTGACCAATTTAGGTCATTTGCTATGTACTCCCCTCAGTATCAAAATATTTGTAGTTGTTGATTTCCTTTATCACGACTTTGATCATTCATCTTATTTAAAATATTGTATACATATCATTTTTTCATGAGAGAGAAAGAGAGAGAGAGGCAACATTCTGTCCCATCTTTGCGCGCTCATATTTGAGCACATTGCATTGTACACGTTCTTGGGGATCTTGTCGATCTGTGCTATCCTATGAAGTTTAACGTACAACTTCACAATACCACTACTTTTTTACTCGTTTTGGTATAGGAATCCCATTGAAGAATAAATGCAGGCGTAAGATCAGTATATGGAGACTACAAATGCATTGCAAATTTGACTGACGGATCGGATCATCAGAATACGATGAGTACAAGTTCCGATCGATCATGCAGTCCAGGCATGCGCATTTTTAGTTTTTTTACAACGTCATCCACGTACACGTACCTGTGCGACCCAGCGCTTGGCCTCGTCGGTGAGCTCGCACGAGTCGTCGGCGAGGAGCTCGTCCCGGAGGCGGTCATACGCCCGGACGAACCTCTCGCGGTAGTCGCCGACGTCATCGCCCTGGTCAGGAAACCGGCGTCGCTCGATCCCCCGCTTCTGCAGCGCTGCCCCCGCCCCCGCGCAGCATTTCGCCGCCGGCGGCGGCGCCGCTCCGCCGTTCAGGAGGAGCTTCTCCTCGAGCTCACCGTCGAGGCTGCGCTCTCCACCGCACACCGTCGTCTTCATCAGCTGAGACATGGCCGCTCGTTCTTGCCTACTCTTGCCTTCCGCAACTGCCAGTAGACTATGGAGGATGTGGCAGCTAGGCCCCCGGTGGTCGGCATATATATACGCGCCCCGCGCTGCCGCCCACGTATACATGTGCAGGGGCGCGCCGCGCGGCCGGAGCCCGGGCCCCGTGCGCCTCTTGAAGCGGAAGGATAGCGCCAGAGCGGCGTCGGCCGGAGGCCCGGAGCAATCACTTTGATCGCCGGAGGTTGGCAGTTGCGCAGAATTCAATTGATGTTAAAAAGCTAGTCTGGTTACTTTGATCACCGGACTAAACTCTGCACCCCGTACTTTCAGACAGGATATTCAGGTACCTTGTCAGATAGTGGTACCGTGTATTATTCTCGAAATGCAAGTGAACCATTACGACTCCTAGCCATTTCAGAATTTCCTTAAGATGATATGTCCCACTAGTTCAACGCAAAATTCTGACTTGTGAAAGAGCTCAGGTTATTGTGACTTGTGAGACCGTGAGTCAGTGAAAGTTCAACGCAAAATTCTTCGAGTGCGTCTTTACTGAACTGGCTCTACGTACCATCGGCATATTATTTGTATATATGCATAGCCATCAGTCCAGTGACATGCTCGTACAATATACAACTACTGATCCCTGAATGCACACATCTGCAAGACGATGCAGGTGCGTCCGCCAAATGCAATAACTCTCTCCCTTCAGCTGATGCGGCACGAGAGTTTGCGAGCAGGACGTGCATCGATCACGCTCTGCCTGGCCGGCCATTTCTTTAGCCTCGCGCGTCTTCCCTGCACTCACAATAACCATGGAGGCTCTGTCTGATCGATCGATCTGATCCGTCACCATCGCAATCACACACGTAGTATTTTGGTAATGCGCTTGGAAGCAACTTTCGCAATGCTTCGCCTGGTCTAGACTCGATCGCGGAAATGGAGCCAACATGCGGCGTGGTTCTTCTCAGTCGGCACCAAAGCATATGGCGTGCATGGAGGGTCAGCTCGAGATCGGCATGCAGACCGAGAGTGGCGCGCGCAAGACGCCAGGCAGCAAGACTGTTGCTGCATATGAGGGCGCCCCAGTTTGCCACGGCGCGGCTGCTGCATGCGTTGGCCATGGCGGCAGAGGCTCTGCGAAAGTGGAAGATAAATCCCATCCCAATCTGGCTTTCTGACCAGCCTCTCGCTAGCTTTGTCATGACAAATAAATCGAAGTTATGATGCCATGACAAAACTTTAAGTTGTGCTATAGGCTATAGCGTGCAGCTTTATATTGCATATATATTTCTTTTACTATCACATTTGTATCTCTTCTCCCGATACTATAATAGACCTTCGATTTGGCAGGAGCAGTACGGAAATTACATGTTACAGTAATGCACCAGCCACCAGTTACATGTTACATGTTAGAGGGTGCTTGTTCATCTGATCCCAACTCTTGAGGCGCTTTTCTGGTTGACCTCGGTAGTTAAGTACTAAACAGGAGGACACAGGTGTCTACTTCTTCCTCTTGTAAATCTTCTTCAAGAAGATCTTCAGAATCTCCTGAATCGCACGATCTGGCTCGGCGTCAATGGCCGAAACCAGGTGCTTGTAAACTCTTGACTCGTACTCCAAAAATATATCCTGCAGAAGGGCCAAATAAGAAAAATTAAAGAGAGTTTAAAAATTTATGTTGCTAAATTGCTTAATGCAGCAGTAAATTCAGTTCAGATAAGACTGGTTCAGAAATCTCTGCTTAGGTAGTTAGTAACTCTACTTCGAGCTGTTGAAATAGGAGCTATACCTGAAGATCAAGCTCCTTGTAAACATTCTTCACCGCCGCAACACGTACCTGTTCAGACTTGCCATAGTTCTCCTGATAAAGCGAAAAGGTGGATGCAAACAAGTGAAATTAGTACTAGCAAGTTGATGGTGTTTTTCTCCATCAAAGGGGTCGTATGTGAAAACTCAAATGGATAGTTTTCTTACATATAGTATTTTCATCTCATTCTCATTAGCCAGTTCCATGGCCTGGACTATTAGCCACGAACACTTGTAGTCTTCTATGTCTGTTCCAACCTGCATCACATTGAAACAGTAAATTTGAGATTTTTATCGAAAAATGGAGTGCAAAGACTGCTGCTGAATTTGGCCCATTTGATCCTCGGTTGGTGCTTGTACACTCTCCTTTCTATCTAAGAAATAAGGCAGAGCTCGATACAGAAGACTGTGTTACCAGATCTTTAGGTCGGACTGAAGCCATCAACATAACAATTGTAAGGACAAGAGATGGATCATTCTTTTGTACCTTGCCAATCACTTCTGGGTCACCAAAGCAGTCCAGGTAGTCATCCTAATTTGCATTTTGATCATATATATTAGAGAAAGTTAATGACAAGACTACAGAAAAAACAATTAGCAAGGGTAGTGCACGTACCTGTATCTGGAAGTACACTCCCATTTCAATGAGTACGTTTTTCAGCTCAACGTAATCACTCAGTTTCGCGCCATTCAGGAGCAATGCACAGGCAACCTATTTGAAATGAATCAAAACTCATGATTATTATGGTGAGGTTTTTTACAGTGCCCTATACTACTACTCAGTGGTATAGAGTATAGAGGAAGGGCAACCTATTTGCAATCAGGCTCTAGGGATAATATCCACTACCGGAAATCGGACCATTGCCGTGTGCTTCATCCTTTGCCGTGAGCAAAAGTTCGGGCACACGGCACATGCCCTCTTTGCCGTGAGCCGTCCAACAGGCCCACGGCAAACACGAAGCACACGCCAAATCGGGCCACTGCCGTGTGCCTGCCCACGGCAAAGGTCGAGCTCACGGCAAAGGTCGATTCCCGTAGTGATCAGGCACCAAGATAGCAATGTGTGGTTTCAGCATATTTCTTTATAGTTGTTTTGAGCAAAGTAACAATCAGTAAATACTGCCAACTGCAGTCAGGCTCTAGGGACAATATCAGGTATTCAGAGGTAAACTGTAAAGGTTTCAGGATATAGTTTGCCTGACAGTTTAGCAGATCGAAAGAAGCTGAAATAGTCCAGACTCCAGACCAGACATAGAAGATGAGCAGTTTTTTTTTGGCGACCGTGCCTTGGCACGTTTTTCATTAAGAGGAAAGCAAATTTACACCCAACCGACTGATTCCATACAGAGGATGGAACGGCCCTACGCTAGAAAGGACTATACGTTTAACAAGTTTGCGACCGCTACATCGTCGATCCCCTCGACTACCACCCGCTGCAGTGGGGGCCACCCCGCTAAGACCCAACATTTTCCTTCCGCCCAAATCGCATCAACCAAATTTGACGCCGAGAGCGAGCGTCGATTGAAGACCCTGTCATTGCGTTCCTTCCAAAGCATCCACGAGGTTAGGATGACCATCGAATCGAACGCCGGTCTTGCCATCCTGACCACCCGCTTCCTAGCTTCCATCCACCATCCGGGAAGTGTTGGATAGCAGCCGAAGGAGCGAGGTTATGCCAACCGACCTGAGCAAGCACGAGGAACCAGACCTCCCGCACGAAAACGCATGAAGCTAGCAGGTGAGAGATGGTTTCGGTTTCCTGACAACACAGACTGCACCCGTCATCATCCTGTAGGCCATGCCGTTTTCTCCGGTCGTTGGTCCAGTAGCGATCATGAAGAGCTAGCCAAATGAAGAATTTGCATTTTCCAGGAGCCTTTGTTTTCCAGGCGACCTTGGCACCCAGGATCGCACTCTGACCAAGGAAGAAGGCCTGGTAAGCCGACGCGGTGGAGAACCGCCCATCAGGCGTCCATTTCCAAACCCAGACATCGTCGACGTTCGGGGACAGCTGGACGTTCTGTAAACGTGGCGATAGACGCAGGAGCTCAACAAGGACCTGAACTGTGAGTGTGCCGGTGACATCAGCAATCCAGGCCCGGCCTTGAAGGGCGTCATGTACGGTGCGCCTGTTGCGAGTCCTTTCACCCACAGCACGTACCAAGCATGGGGCCAACTCCTCAATGGAGTGTCCATCCAACCATCTGTCATGCCAGAATAAGCAATTCTGCCCACTACCAACGACCACCGTTACCGATGCCTCAAATAACGCAAGCACCATGGGCTCCACCGAGTCTGGGAGCTGCGACCACGGCCGGTTTGCTGCGTCCGTGTGACGAAGCCAGAGCCAGCGCATACGAAGAGCGAAGCCGTGCAGCTGAAGATTGACGAGGCCCAGACCACCAAGTGCCGATGGACGGCAAACACTTGGCCATGCCAGGAGGCAGTGACCACCCAAAACCACCTCAGTCCCCTTCCAAAGAAAGGCACGACGCCGACGGTCGATGCGTTCAATAACCCAAGGCGAGAGGGTCACCGCAATCGCCGTGTGCACAGGAACAGCCGAAAGCTTGACCTTAACAAGAACTGCCCGGCCGGCCTTGTTGAGCATCCCTGCCTTCCACGTCGGGAGCCCGCTTGCAACTTTGTCAATGAGCGGCTGCAGATCCCTCTTGCGAAGCCTATGTGTGGACAGCGGGATGCCGAGATAGTTGCAAGGGAAAGCTTGGAGTTTACCGTGGAAATTTTGCATTAACCCGACCGTGGTCTCCAGGTCGCACTGGATTGGATTGATGAGACACTTGGCCGGGTTCACCATGAGCCCAGAAGCTTCACCAAAAATGTCCAGGATGGACCGAATGAGTATCAGGTCCTGCTCAGCCGCTGAGGAGAAGAGCACGACGTCATCTGCGTATAAGAAAATACGCTCCTTGATGCATGAAGGGCCTAAAGGCGAAAGCAACACATCATCCTCGGCCTTGCGGAGCAAGGCATTAAGCGCCTCCATGACCAACACAAACAACATTGGCGAAAGCGGATCGCCCTGCCGCAACCCCCGCGCGTGACAGATACGGTCCCCAGGACATCCGTTCACCACGATCTTGGTGCTAGTAGAGGATAACAGCATACTTATCCAGTTGATCCACCGACGAGAGAAGCCCATGTGAGATAGAACGGCCAGCAGAAAGGTCCAGTCGACCGTGTCAAATGCCTTAGCAATGTCCACTTTAATCAGGGCAGACGGCCGGTGTGAGCGATGAAGCAATCTTGTGGTGAGCTGCACCGCCCTGAAATTATCATGCAGGAGAGAACCGCGTATGAACGCACTTTGGTTAGGCCTCACTAGCTCCAGCAGGAATGCCGCAAGCCGCCTTGCCAAGATCTTAGTGAGCAACTTGGAGAAGCTATGGATCAAACTGATTGGTCTGTAATCGCTGATCTGTCTAGCATCTGGCCTTTTTCGCAGAAGGACCATGTAGGTAGGGATGGCAATTCAACCCGCGGGTGCGGGTACCCGTGGGTTTTGGACCCGGCGGGTGCGGGTGCGGGTTCAAAATTCCACCCGCGGGTGCACCCGCACCCGAACCCGAGATTCGCGGGTGCGGGTGCGGGTCTGAAATTTCACCCGCGGGTACACCCGCACCCGCTCGCATATACTGTAAAAAGCACTACAGATTATTGATTGTGGTTGCATCTAAATACAAATGGAAGCAATATAAGATCTCTCATACATTAATTTGAATGATAGTTGTAATAGTTTATCTATTTGATTATTTGTTGATTTGGAGACCATGTTGTTGTCCTCCCTATTGACTGCATTGTAAAACTTAAATGTATCGTTGTCTGTGAATTTTTATTTGTTGATTTGGAGACCTCTATTTGATTATATGTTTATTCGGAGACTACGGAAATTAGAATTTTTATACTACTAGATAGTTGAAAATTATATGTGTAAAAATAAAACTGTGAAATCACTTAAACCATGTTCAAATTCATCATTTGTGCATGTGATGCTCCCAGACCCGCGGGCACCCGAAACCCACCCGAAACCCGACGGGTGCGGGTGCGGGTGTACAAATCCACCCGCGGGTTTCTCGTGGGCGGGTTTTTTTCTATCCCGTGAGTTTGGCTGCGGGCGGGTTTTCACTAAACCCGCACCCGAATCCGCGGGTGCCATCCCTACATGTAGGCCTGATTCAGGAGAAATAAACTGCGTCCATCTAAAGCCCAGAACGCCTGGCATGCCGACATAATGTCCTGCCTGATGATCCCCCAAGCCGTCCTGTAAAATAAACCGGAGAAACCATCTGGTCCCGGTGCTTTGTCCCCCGGCATGTCGAAAATGGTCGCCTTGATCTCCTCCTCCGAGAAGCAACAGTCGGTCCCCGGCATATCCAGGCTAGGCAGCCCAAGCGCCATGAGATCCAACTCAAGCTGAGGCGACACCCTGGAGCCCATGATCGACGTGTAGTGGTCAGTGATGGCCCTGCATTTCTCGTCCTCCTGGACGTAGACAACATCATTGAGCTCCATGCTCTGGATGTTGCTCTTGCGCTTGCGGTGACAGGCTTGTAAGTGGAAGAACTTGGTGTTGGCGTCCCCTTCGGCGAGATAGGTGATGCGCGACCGCTGTCTGATGATGGTGCGCATGAGAGAAGCTAAGCCGAGACACCTGAGCTTCATGCGCTTCCAGAGCTGCTGCTCACGGGGGGACAAGGTGCGACCTTCCAAAGCCAAGTCGAAGCGGTAGACCAACTCACGAGCAATGGCTAGCTGAAGGCGAACCCCCTCCCCCCAATGTGAGTCGCACTCCAGCGCTGTAGGGCCTTAGCCGTAGCCCTCAGTTTGACATCGAGCACACGCATAGAATCGCAACCTGGTGGCACAGGAGTGTCCCAAGCCGCTTGCACCGTCTCCAAGTATCCGCCGAAACGAGGCCAAATGCTTTCAAATTGGAAGCGTCGGAAGACACTTAGCGGCGAGCACGTACGCAGCAGCAGCGGCGCGTGATCAGAACAGTACGAAGACAAAGCGTGTAGCATATGGTTTGGAAAATCCGACAGCCAGTCTTCGGACACAAAGAAACAATCCAGGCGCTCCAGGGTAGGCTCAGACCGTTCATTACTCCAAGTGAAGCGCCGATCTAGCAGGGTGAGCTCATGCAACTCGGCATCATCAAGGAAGCGTCTAAAACGACCAATCATGCGCTGGTCGAGCCTTCCATTGTTTTTGTCGGCCGCCTGGTAGATCATATTGAAGTCTCCACAAACCATCCAAGGACCAGCGTGATGAGAACGCACATCGCGTAGTTCCTGCAGGAACGCCGCTTGGGCCTCATCCGTGTGAGGGCCATACACAGCAGTCATCCACCACGAGACAGTAGAGTCCTGCAGCAGGTTCAGCTTAACCGTGACCGAACGGTCCAACAGGAGAGACGAGGAACCCTCCCACACGTCAGAACGCCAGGCGAGAAGAATCCCACCGGCGGTGTGCACAGCAGGCAAGCAAACATAATCAAAGCCCGAGCCGAGCATTTCCATTACCATAGAGTCAATACAGACATCAAGTTTAGTTTCTTGTAAGGAAAGTAAAGAGATGCGTTCCTGGGCGACCAAAGAGCGAACAACGCTACAACGAGCCCGACCATTTAGGCCGCGCACATTCCATATCATGATACTTTGTGCTTCCATGTGCACCAACTATGCGACCTGTGCGCGAAGTACCTCAGCATAACGGCTTCGGATCTCCCATGGAGAACTCGGCCACGTCCACCGGCACCAGCTCATCAAGCGCGTCGCACTGCGCATCCAGAAGCTGGCTCTCGAACAGTTTGGTATACTCAACGAACGCCTCGGCATCAGGCGGCGAGTCGTTGTCAAACGTGTTGGAAATCTTCAATTTGCGCATCATGACGTTCTGGGCCTGCACCACCGGCTTGGAGGCCCTGAAACGGGACTTGCGAGCTAAGCGCTCACTACGATGAAGTGGGGTAGGGGCACAAGATCTCTTCCTGGGCCTCCTGAGCTGTGGCGTCCGGACCAGGGCGACCGAAGGCGAACGTCGACGAGCCACCGAACGCGCGAAGGACTCCACCCGTTCGTGCACCGGGGACGAGGCGTCAGCGACCGTGAACGGCGGCGCGACGTCCGAACCGCGTGAGAAGCAGACGTGCCGAGCCGGAGATGGGTCATCCGCCGGCGACGTTGCCGGAGCCATGTCGAACCGAACCGCCTCAAGGACACACTGCGACGACGAAACCGCAGAACGTGCCAGTCCTACCCAGCATCCTATCCGGGCCTCAACCAGCATTGGGTCAGCAGCATCCAGCTGCGGAGGCCCATCAGCAGCGGTGGGCCACAAGCAGGCCCAAGAGTCGTCGAAAGTAGCTGTACGTTGAGCACATGTGTTGGTCGTCACCTTACGACCGAAGTCCATTGCCTCTAGGCGCATCGGGTCGAATGAGGCCGATGACGCGGGCGCGGTCGTCCTGCAGGCGGAGGAGTGACATAACGGGTCACTGTCCCCCAGAGCGGGACGCGCGGGGCCCAGCGGACGGTCCTCTGCCAATGGCTGTTCGACAGCGGGTTCTGCCACCTGCCCGCCGGGCCCCACCACATGCACCTGGGCACGTCTCCCCTCGAGCGACCAGCCGCGCGTCGCCGCCGCCCGCCGGCGAGCCGCCCAGGCCACCTGCGAATGACGAGCGCCATCACCCGGGGGTGCCGTAGGCGGTCCACCCCGCGACGAGCCAGCGCCAGCGTCATTGCTCGGCCCCTGGCCGGAGAGCAGAGTGCGCCTTGGCCACGGCCGCGACCGGCAATGCTGGCCAAAGCCAGGGTAATCCTCCTCCGAGTCGCTGCACCAACGGTCCGGCGGCGGTGAATACGGCTCGTCGTCGTCATCAGCGTCAGAGGGCTCATTCCAATCTAGCACCTCAACGATGGTTGCTTGAACCCGATAGCGCATGGTAGGCAGGCGATTTAGCATCAACTCCTCCGGCCTGAGGTAGTGACCTGGTGCCCATTCCAAACTGATGGGCTCAGGCACCGCGATGATGACCTCGTTGGGGATGAGGTCCGGGTCGGAGCACCACGTGACCACCTCGTAGACACGATGATCGCCGGACGCCGTTGTGGGTGGCGTCGGGTGCGTCTCCGCGCAGACAGAACCCAAGATGATCTGTGCCGTGTCAACCGAGCGCGCGTGAGACGGCACCCCTCGCAGCTCCACCCTGGCTTGGAAAAGCATGTCGCCGGCGGACGCATGCGACTGGCGACGCCATGGACGGAAACGTAGAACGACGTCGGCGACCGGCAGTGGGGGCGCATGGTACACCCTCTCCAGAATCGACCGCTCCTTGAAAATGATTAAGAAGTCTTCCGGTTCATACCGATGCAAGGAGAAATCCCGACGATCCAAGCCGTTTTGATATTGAAGTTATTGATTTAGTTTTCGAGCTCGGACTCACCGGCAGATAGAAGGAATAGTAGGACGTCTTGTACTTGACTATGCGACGGTACCTGGTAGAAGCAAAAGGAGGCACGCCAACTATGTGAATCTAAAGAAAGCATCCACATGGTTTAAACAAATTTGTCGAACTAGTCAGATACCCTTGAATTCTGTATCTCGCAAGATCCTTGGCACCAGTGTGGGTTGTGATGAGATCTAACATCTGCCCCATGGCTGTCTGCAGGCCTATCTGTGGGAACAGGACAGGGAAACGTGTCACCCTGGAGATAAAAACTTCCGGAATGAATGTCCCCTCAGGAAATTAGTCTCACCTCGTTCCAGAGTTCCATGAGGTCGAGGAAATAGAACTTCTCCTTGAAGTATCTCTTGATGATGGCCTGGACGTGGCATTTCAGCAGAACACCGTCGTTTATAGCAGACAGGCCAACCTGCATCACCAGCCGAAAGCGTTTGCCATCTTCCACGGGATGAAGATCCACATCAGATGGAAACGATCGATGCAAGAGTTAAGAAGGAAACGCACCGTTGGCAGCTTGTACCAGCAGAGGTTATCTCGCCTCGTGTACGCGTTGTCCGTGATGTCGTCGAGCACAAGCGCAGACGCTTGGAGCTGCAGATCGGTTCAGAAGCATTTCGTCAAACACTGGCGGTGCTCCGACACTTGGTGGCAGAGTAGCCACGAGCTGCTTGTGGCGCTTACCCATTCGACGCACCAGCCGAGCACGCAGGCGAGGTAGAAGTCCTCGTCGTCGACCTCGGTGCCTTCCCTCAGTAGCATGTAGCTATCGATCACCGAGAGCCCGCGGTTCAGTTTACCTTCAGAAGGGCAAGAGGCAAATCAAGACAAGGCAAAGCAGATTTCAGAGCACCGTGCAGAAGTAAAGCGCGGTGTGATTGAGCAACGATTCGTCGGCTCACCTCCTGGTACGTTGTAGTCCAGCATCTGCAGTAGAAAACAAGACAAGAGAGGGCACATTTTTACAATCTGCAAGTCTGTAATAAACAAACAAGAGAGGCTGAAGGAAAATTTGTTTGTTTGGGCTGGGCCAGTGGGCCAAGCTTCTACCTGTTGGGCTGTTGGGAAGAGGAAATAAATCTTAGCCCAGTGGGCCATATTTCCTTTTCTACCTGGGCCGCGTGCCCAAGGAACTAGACTGGGCCATTATTAGACGTTGTGTGAATAAATCATATAATTTTTTTACTAGATCATTGCTTTTCTCAAAAAAAAAAAACTAGATCATTGCTTCGTTTTGTTTGGATGCTGTAGAATTTGTCCAAGATTCTCTCTGGTGGGATCCAGGTCAGCTTATCTATCCGTCGTGATATTCCTTTGGTGACATGGACATGTGCGAACGGAGAGGGGCAGAACTCAACAGCCACACAAGGGCAGCAATGGTCATCTCCAGCGCTGTCCACGTTAGGGGATGTAGTACACAGGGCACGGCGTTTTCACTCTCCATCGGCTACGATTCACTGGCGCGCGTCACGGAACGGGATCCGTCCAGACATGCGGCGTTGTTGGACAAAACGGAGCGACGTGGACTTCTCGCAGCTGCCTGGAGAAGCTTCGTCTGGGCCGACACCGACTCGTCTGGGATCGCGGATGCTGTTTGCCACGCTAGATCGGGGACGTTAACGTTTCGTGTGAATCTACTACGACTCTACCAGCTAGCTAGTAGACGATCTATACATATATATAGCTCTTTTGTGTGGTGTCCCATTATCGATGATTCTCTGACGGATATATATCTGGACCAAGCTTTTAACATTTAATCTAGAAAAGACAAACTAATCTTAAGATGCTCTCGGTGGAGGAAAAATGACCGAAACGCCACCCCCCGTGGGGGGCGACTCCCATGGCGACCGCCAGCCACCGCCCCACCTTCCCCCTAGGATCCCCGCCGGCGAGGTTCCCCCCATCCTGCCGACACCAGATCCAGATGCGCCCAAGGAAAACCCACCAATCCATGGCCGCCCCGTCGCCTACGGCCCAGAGACAGAGGAGATCGAGCGAGTTCATGAAGCTTCAACTGGTGACATGGAAGCCACGGCGGAGCCACCATCAGCGGAGCAGCTCGCAGCCATCAATGCGGCTGCGGAGGGCCGTGGTCAGCAGATCAGGTCGATGGCGACCATTCTCTTCCCGGATCTCGCTCAAGATTTGCAATTACTTGCAGGCATTCAAGAGGCAAGCCACGACGTTGGGCTCGAGAAGGCGGCCAAGAACCGGCCGGATCCGCTGGTTCATGGTGATGAGATGAGCGGTGGGCTCGATGTGGCGGACTTGACCTCGCCGGATCCGTTGGTCCTTGATCTGCTCCAGCGCCCGCTACACGAGATACACTCGGGACATCTCGCCTTCACTCCTTCACCGGCCGCAGAGGACATCAGAGTCAATGACCAGGCGAAGCGATTCACTGCTGCAGAGAAGGGGCAACGGAAGAACGAGGCACAGGCTGCTGAGATGCATTCAAGCCCTGCAACGCAATTCAGAGATAGCAGTACAGAGACGAGCTGGGCGCGGCAAGGAATTGATGATCCACCATACGGCCGAGCTCACCCGCAGATGGAAGGAAGCAGACCTCGGGAAGCTCCACAGCAACATGGAAATACTCTCCCTCACAATAGATCGCTGCATTCATCACAACAACAGAAGGATTCAAGCAGCCACTTTGATGAGCATAGCTTCAGAGAAGTTAAGCAGCCATACTGGTGGAGAAAAGAGAGGCAGCATTCAAGCAGAAGCTCTGAATCACACCAACCAGGAATAACCGAGCAGAGGAGAAGGAAATTTATGTCTCATGTACAAGGAAGGTGCCTTAACTGCTTCTCCAAGGAGCATAGAGTTGCCCACTGCAGAAATAGCACTAAATGCTGGAGGTGTCTGAATTCAGGGCATAGAGCTCTCTCTTGCCCGGCCTGGAAGAACAACTTCAAACAGCCATCCTATAAACAGCCAAGCATCAACACAGCTGCAGCTTCAGCAACACCATCTCAGCAACAGCCCTCTCCTCAACCCTCCTTCCCCCGGGCCTCTCACCCGGACGGCCGCACCTTTCTTCAGGCGGCTAGGGGAGACCCTGCTCCCATGGCGTATCCGGGCGACCCGCGTGCTCGCCCCGACTGGGCGCGCTGCGTCATCACGGCGACCGGGGGAATCAAGCGCAGCAGGGATGCCATGATCGGCATGACGGCGGTGTGCTGGCTCAACGGCAACAGCCACGAATCCGGGCCACACCACGTCACCGACGCGCTTGACGAGCAGCTGCGCATCAACCGCCACGACGTCAAGGTCGTCAAGCACTACCCCGAGCAGTACCTGGTGTTCTTCTCCGACAGCAGATCCTACAACCGCGCCATCGACCACGGCGCAGTCCACAGCGGGGGCCGGACCTTCAACTTCGCGCCATGGTCTGAACGCCGCTACGCCGTGGAGAGCAAGCTCAAGTTTCGGGTGAAGCTGCGCATCGAAGGCCTGCCGGTGCACGCATGGAACGAAGCTGTGGTGGCGCAAGTCATCGGCGAGCATTGCGCCATCCACTATGTGGAGGAGCAATCACGCCGCCGTGACCGCACGAGGACTTATGATCTCTGGGCTTGGTGCACAGACCCCTCTAAGGTACCCAAGGCTGTCCTTCTCACCATTACTGACCCTGACAACGAGCAAACTCCAGCAGACATCAACCACTACGAACTCCTCCACGACCCCCCAGCGAACTACAAGGGTGCATACGACTACAAGCTCAAGATTCATCTGCAGGTGGTGGAGGACCTCCTTTTCCTTCATGGGGGTGGGCGGGATGCGCCCCCCAACAGGAAGCCCCGCAGGGAGTTCGCCTGGAGCTATGGTGCTCTGGACTCCCTGGGCGAGAAGAGGGACGGGCAGCAGGACGTCGACAATCATGCTGGTAGGGACTTTCGTCCCCGTCGTGATGACCCTGATGAGGACCACCGCAGAGGTACGAGGCGCCCCCGCAGTAGCTCTGTCTGGAGCAGGACGTCCCGCTGCAGGGGAGCTGTGGATGACTGCTACAGCTCCACCCGTTACAGGGGGGGCAATTATGGGCAGTCCAGATACCGCAGTAGGCGCTGCTCGCCGCCACCAAGCTGGGGGCACGGCGGCGAACCGAAGCAAAAGAACAAGATGAAGTGGGTTGCAAAGACCAAGAAGAAGGTGTCCTTCGCCAACCCTTTAGTTCAAGTCTTTGGTGAGTTGTTTGATGATGCTTGTCTGATATCCACTGAACCACACAGTGAGCTGGGCTGCCCAAACTTTGATCCAATGCTTGATGAATTATTACACCATCACAACCCTGCAGGCCAAACTAATGAGGTCCCTGTAGGTCCAACCAAGGATGACTACATTAGGGAGATGCTGAACACACCAGGATGGGAGCCTGTTGCCTCCCCAATGGCTGATGACGACTTTGAAGAGGGAGAGCTGCGAGAACCGGCAGCAGTGGCACACATCAAGCAGAGCAACGTCACCAAGCAGAACAGCTCCACCTCTCCCACAGGCTCGCCACAGGTCAGTACCTCAGCAGTTGCTCAGTTGATAGGTGATTTGCAAAGTCTGAACACAAGGTCTGTGACCGAGCACACAGTTGCACAACCAGTTTCAGAGACCCCCACAGAGCATCATGCCAACTTAGAAACGCCCCCTAATAACACCCAATCTCTTTGCCCTGCACCTACAGACATAGACAACAATGACTTGAATGAAAATGCCAATCCTCTGCCTGACCAACCACCGACGAATCCAACCACAAACACCACGCTGAATGACATCACCGCTTTTATTGAGTTCATTTCATGCAAACCTGCAACACCTGTCCTAAGTACCCCTCCAAAGGTAAACCCCACCCAAGATACTGAGAACAACTCACCAGCAGCCACAACAAAAAGGAAAAGCTCCAGATTGGCAGACAAAGCAAAATGTAACCCAGGTCGGAACACCATTCAAATGGCACAGCAAGTCCTGATTAATAAGCTAGGAGAGTTGTCACCCAAACCACAGAGCAATACTAATCCTGATTTTGATCAACTTGCACAGCACCTCCCGAAGCCTCTGAATGGGCTGAAGCTGGAGGCTATCAAGACACTCATAGAGAAGGGGAACCAGTCCAAGAGCAAGTCCAAGAGCAGGAAGAAGAACAAGGTTGCCCCAGTGATGATGGAGGCGTTGGACGCCCAGGAAGCATAGAAGACTGACACACTGCTTCGGCCAGTTTCCAGTAGCTGCTCATGTTTTAATTATGTTAGCCAAGAAACTTCAGAACTTGTTTTGGGTTGTAATCCTAATCGGGCCAGCATTTGGGCCCTGCGACTCCTGCGCTGCTGGGAACAGTGACGTCCCAGCACCGATGAACGCAAACTCCCCCACGCTCTGGGCTCATCAAAGAAGCCTACGCTGCATGGACCTTCTCGGCTTTGTATCTGGCCGTAGCGCCAAGCCTCGAAACCTTGCACCCGTCGTGTTATCAAGTCGTGTGATTTGTTTCCATGTTGTGTTATCAAGTTGGGTGATTTGTTTCCATGTCGCAGAAGAACTGTAATGTGTTATGCTGGAATGTTAGAGGCCTTAATGCGGCGGCTAGTCGAGCAAGCGTTCGCACAACTGTCCAATCATCAGGAGCCACAATTGTATGCCTACAAGAAACAAAGATAAATCATTGGACGGCACGATTAGTTTCGGAAACTTTAGGACCCAACTTTGCCGGCAACTATGCTGCTCTCCCTGCGACAGGCACCAGAGGCGGTATCCTTCTCGCGGCAAATGAAAATTATTTCGCTTTAGACACTGAGTTTTCCACAGAACATACTGTCTCCGCAAATATCACCATGAAGACAGATAACACAACCTGGACCATTACAGGTGTCTACGGCCCGCAGAGCGATCAGGATAAAATCGTCTTCTTAAATGAGATCAAAGACCTAAAAAATCAAGCACTTGCAGAATGGCTTATAATTGGAGACTTTAACATGATTTACAAAGCAGAAGACAAGAGCAACAATAGACTGAACAGGCACCTAATGAACAGCTTCCGACAAGCTCTGGATGAAACACAGCTGATGGAAATTGATCTACACGGAAGAAAATATACATGGAGCAATGAACAAGATAATCCAACGCTCACACGAATTGACAGATTCTTCGCTACACCAGAATGGCACTTCCTCTTCCCAAACTCGGACCTGCAAGCACTATCCACCATGGGATCTGACCACTGCCCTTTATTCCTGACTGGGGATGTTGAACGACAGAATTACATGGGTTTTTGCTTTGAATCCTACTGGGTAACCATGCCGGGGTTCATGGAGGCTGTGCAGGACACATGGGCCCAGCCGGTCAACACACAAGACGCCATCTTGCGAATGCACGTCAAACTAATCCGCACAGCCAAAGCCCTAAAACTATGGAAAAGGCAAAACTTAGGAAATCTTGCTCTCAGACTAGCAATAGCCAATGAGGCACTTCGGTTCCTAGATGCCGCACAGGAACAGAGGACTCTCACGGAGGAAGAAACTGAATTCCGGAAATATCTTAAAGCAAGATCAGTCGGCCTTGCAACGATCCAGAGAGCACGCGCAAGGCAACACTCCAGATTGACGTGGATGCGCAAAGGAGATGCATGCACTCGGCTGTTCATGCTGCATGCAAACAACAGACGAAAGAAACTTTATATCCCGTCCCTCTCCACACGTCATGGAAATTCTACAAATCACCAAGACAAAGAAGAAGCCATCTATGAACACTTTGTTGATCTAATTGGTAAATCCCAAGAGAGAACACATGGACTTAATTGGGCTCATCTTGGGTATCAACCCACCGACCTAAACGAGTTGGAAATCCCTTTTGGAGAAGAGGAAATTAAAAAGGCAATCATGCACTTGCCGCCTGAGAAATCGCCGGGCCCGGACGGGTTCATCGGCATCTTCTACAAGAAATGTTGGTCAGTAGTGGGGACTGATGTGATAGAAGCGCTGCAGGCATTCCACTCTCTCAAGACCCGGCGTTTGGAACTGATCAATGAGGCTAACATAGTTCTAATACCCAAAAAAGATGGAGCAACACGTGTAGCAGACTTCCGGCCAATTAGTCTGATCAACAGCTTAGCCAAAATCATCACCAAAATACTCGCAGACAGACTAGCGCCAAGATTAAATGAGATGGTATCCGGCTGCCAAAATGCCTTTATTAAGAAACGATGCATCCACGACAATTTTGTCTATGTTCAGAGTGTCGTCAAGGCTTTGCACAAGGCAAAGCGCCCAGCCCTTTTTATCAAACTGGACATATCTAAAGCATTTGACTCACTCAGCTGGGTTTTCTTGCTTGAAGCCATGCAAGCTCTGGGCTTCGGACAAAAATGGCGTGATTGGATAGCAACTCTGCTAGCCTCCTCGTCCTCCAAGGTTTTGCTTAATGGTATACCAGGGAGAAAATTTAAACATGCCCGTGGCTTACGCCAAGGAGACCCTCTTTCACCGATGCTCTTCATCCTCGCCATTGATCCCCTCCATAAACTCCTCGAGTTGGCAGCTGACCACAATATCATCCAACCGATCCTTCCAAGGGGTGCAAAGCTTCGATGCTCGCTCTACGCTGATGATGCTGCCCTTTTTGCTAATCCTGACCGGCAAGAGTTACACCACATCAGCCAACTGCTACAGATTTTCGGGAATTGCTCAGGCTTGAGGGTTAACATTAACAAGACTGAGATTTTTCCGATCCGTTGTACTGAGGACGCCACCTCGGAAGCTCTAGTGGATTTCCCGGGCAAAATCTCAACCTTCCCGGGAAAGTACCTGGGCCTCCCGCTCCACACACGTAAACTCAGAAAGATCGACGTTCAACCCCTCATCGATAAAATTGGAGGCCGGCTACCAGGATGGAAAGGGAAGTTGCTATCTTCTGCTGGTAGAGAGACTCTGGTTAAAAGTGTGCTTACATCACAACCCATTTACCATCTCACAGTCTTCCCGGTCCAAAAATGGCTAATCAAACAGATAGATCGATTACGACGAAGCTTTCTTTGGAAAGGAGAGGAGCCGGAGAAGGTCAATGGAGGGCACTGCCTGGTGAATTGGCCTACGGTGTGCACACCAAAGGATTTGGGAGGACTTGGAATTTTAGACCTTGAGAGAATGGCAAGAGCGCTCAGATTGCGATGGTGCTGGTTCCAATGGAAACATGATGAGCGGCCCTGGGTTGGCCTAGATATCCCGTGTGACAGAAATGATAGGGAGTTATTCAACGCCTCCACAGTGGTGACAATTGGAAAGGGCAACAAAACAAGCTTCTGGTACTCCTCTTGGGTTAACGGAGCAGCACCAAAGAACCTAGCACCACTTTTGTTCAAGCGATCGAAGCGGAAAAACTTCACTGTCATGAAAGCTCTGCAAGATGACTATTGGATCAACCAGATATACCCACTATCAACGGGAGAAGAAGTTAGAGAATACGCTGCTCTCTGGGAGGCAATCAGACTGCAGGACTACAACCCTGAAGAAGAGGATGAAATTAGATGGAGATGGACAACTGATGGGCAATATTCGACGAGGAGCGCATACCGAATACAATTCCAAGGACGGACAAGGCGAATTAATATTACCCCAATCTGGAAGGCCAAGACGGAACCCAAATGCCGGATCTTCGCATGGATCCTGCTCCACAGGAAAATCCTTACAGCAAATAATCTGGAGAAAAGAGGATGGCCAAATGACTCACTATGTAAATTATGTGACCACGAGCTGGAAACACCCACGCACCTGTGCAAGGACTGTGAGTTCACCAACGCGGTATGGATCCAACTGACTACTTGGTTCCATCTTCAACATTTACCACCAACCAACGCAGCGACCTCGATTTACAACTGGTGGAAAAAAAGTCGACGACTCGTAGATAAAGAACGACAGCCCCTCCTTGATGGTCTCATCATTTACTTCTGGTGGAATATCTGGAAAGAGCGCAATAGAAGAACCTTCAACCAAGAAAGAAAATCCGTTGAGGAGGTGGCCTTCCTCACCAAAGAGGAGTTTCAACAATACCAGATGGCGATTCATACCCCAGGACAGATTACGCTCTAGTTGTTGCCTTTGTTTTCTCTTTCTTGTGTCGTGTTTTCCTCAGTTGTTCTTTTGTTTTTCCCCGGCCGCTTGTGGTTGGTCGCCCGTCAGTTGGCTCGTCAGCTGGCTGAACGGCTCAGTTGAGTGCTTGTTTGTACTTTCTTTGTTTCTTTCCTTCTAATAAAAATTCGGCAAATCTCTTGCCGTCCGTTCAAAAAAAAAATCTAGAAAAGACAAGCAGTAGAATAATCTGCAAGATGCCACTCATTGCCTGTTTGCCAGCGGCCACGCT
Source organism: Alloteropsis semialata (assembly GCA_004135705.1). Lineage (NCBI taxonomy): Eukaryota > Viridiplantae > Streptophyta > Magnoliopsida > Poales > Poaceae > Alloteropsis > Alloteropsis semialata. Next base: position 62,965,013 of record CM014276.1, read on the forward strand.
CATTTGTCCGGTGCAGGAGCTGATGAACAAAAGGCGGCTACTATGCCAAGCGAATGGCTCGCGTATAACTGGCGTTGCAAATTTTTCATTGTATTCATGGAACATCTGAAAAAGCTGGAACGATTTTAGATTTTTTTTTATTTGTGGCATTCTACACTCTCCAGCACTTTAGTTGAGCTCCCTTTTTATTAAAAAAAAGGTAGAAAAGGAACACATTCCTCTTATCCTCTACATGTTCAAGCAGGCCCAATAAAGACTATGCATTTTGCGGGCTTGATGGAGAAAAATTGTGTATTTCCTCCAATCCTAAGTGTAAGTTCATTGAGATGTCAATACCATCTACAATATCATATTTTGATTAACAATGTCACTATATGAATTAAAAGAGTTGCATATAACTATGAAAAACATGTTTTCGTGCCAATTTAGCAACATCGATCTTATGCTGTGTCATTTAAACGCTAATGATCAAAGTTAAAAAGACCATACTTTTCGTGCGAATTTAGCGACATCGATCTTATTCTGTCATTTAAACGCTAATGATCAAAGTTGAGAAGACTATACTTTTTCGTGTGAATTTAGCGACATCGATCTTATGCTGTCATTTAAACGCTAATGATCAAAGTTAAAAAATATATATTTTTCATGCGAATTTAGCGACATCGATCTTATGCTATCATTTAAACGCTAATGGACAAAGTTAAAAAGACTATACTTTTTCGTGCAAATTTAACGACATCGATCTTATGCTATCATTTAAATGCTAATGATCAAAGTTAAAAAGACTATACTTATGATACCGGAGATAGCAAAAGAGTTTGTGACAACTAATCGCAACTGGAAACAGGAAGGCATACCTTGCCGACCCACTGCCTGGTCTCCTCGGTGAAGTCGAAGTTGAAGGCGCGGTCGTTGAGCAGCTCCGTCTTGAGCCGCTCGTACGCGCGCAGGAACCTCTCCTTGTTCTCCTGCCCGGCGGCGCCCTGCTCCGCCGCCGCCCCCGCGCGGCCGCCGTGCACCCGCAGCAGATCCTTGAGCTCGTCCTCCAGCCGCGACGCCCGGCGGATGATCTCGCCGGGGCTCGCCAGCGCCGCCAGCGACATCCCCGCGCTCAGCAGCCCCGACGGCACGTGCGACGCGATCGACGCCGCCAGGGCCCCCATCGATCGTCTCCCTCCTTTCAGCCGGTCGTCGTGTGTCCCTCGATCTGCTGACGGCGGTCCGTTCGATCGACGACGAGCGTTCGTTGTGCGTGTGAAGCCGGCCGGCCGGCGGCGATGTTGGAGGAGGTCAGTGACTCAGTGTACGTCGACGCGCGCGCCGCCTAACCACGCTGCCGGTTTGGACTTTGGATGCGTGACAACTAGGGAGCAGAGATGTCGGCCAGTGAGACTCGTCGGATAGATAGATAGATAGATGGCCGGCCGCCGCCGTGCGCGCCGGGGCTATATCTATCGCTCGAGCGAGTGGCGCCGGTTGCTAGCAGACAAGGGCTGGCCCCCTGTGGCGAGAAGCAGCCTCCGCTACCGAGTGGTGCTGGATCGCTGCGCGCTCAGGGCACGACGACAGCGCGCCCCAGATATAGGCAGGCAGCGATGCCGTTAGCTCGCGTTGTTTCTCCCGGCCCGTTCAACGCGAGTGATCGCAAGTCTCTACACGATGGCCATTGGCGAGTCGTCGGCCGGACACCGCGATCTTCGGTTGATTTTCGGCAGTTACACTAGGCCTCACAAAAATTTGTTGGCCATGGTACATTTTTCGTTGTAATGGGACGTATTCCATGGAGCAGTTTTTAACTCGTAGTATACGCTTGTGATGGAACGGATCTCTGTGGCGTATTTGCAGGCTAGGAGGTCCGAATCTACTGGCTCAATCCGTGCCGATCTCACAGTCCTACTGTAACTTTCTGTTCCTTCGCTATCGATCGGGCCGGGACTCACTCACGGGAGCATTTGCATTTCTCTTGGTTAATGCTCACGGTGCCTCTATTTTCTGATCGAGTTCTGAACCTTTTCATGTCTAATAATTACTAGCACCTCTGTGCGTTTATTTTTTGTTCACAAGCGACTGGAATCTGTAGCGCAGTAGCTTGTGTAGACCGATTCCTCTCTTTTGAACTTGAAGAGAATGGAGCCGGAGCCACACTGGATTATTACAAAAAAAAATGCGCCCAGGTGAGGGCAGACAGTAGACATGTTTGGAGGTACTTGCATATGGGACTGCACAATACAACAAAAGACAACATGATATATTTTTCCTTCTGTTGGAAAAAAAAATCTTGTTTTTGAAGATGGAAAAGGCTCTTCTAGAAATCTGTATTCGTCCGTTCAGAAGAACAAGGACCGTATTTTTTCCAAAAAAAATCACAGCAAATTGAAATTTTTGCACATATCTGAAACCAAGGAAGCATCTAGATGAAAGTGCGGCGCCATATGTTTCCACTGGTTCGTGATTCACGGACGACAGCAACGCTTCTTCTACTCCCGAAAGCCACATGAATGAATGAGCTTCGTCGTTTCCCTGGATAGCTGTTTTGTGGCTTCTTTCAAGAAGTATTTCATGGAGAATTTTTCTACCGCCTAGCTTTTTTATGTGGTTCAGACTTCACACCATGCATCAGTCCTCGAACAAATCTACAGAAATTGGAAAGCTACATAGAGATATCGACTGTGCTATGTCGTAGGACATAGCCACAAACACCCATCATTCTAAGCTCAGGTACCTGTAATGATCTATACGACTATACTCGTGTGACCGGAGAGTCAGTCTGGTTCTGGTACCTTCTATTCGTGAACACCCGCTTTCATGTTCATATATACTGAATTTAAGGTAGTTAGGTGTGCAGACTTCCTGCAGTCCTGCTGCATCGTGCCAGGCCAATTACAGGCACCGTTTGTTTTTCTAGTCTAGCATCTAGCACGGAGGGAATCTTTCTTGCATGGAGTACTAAATGAAGTCTATTTGCAAAACCTCTTCACGGATGAGCGTAACTTTTCGATACGAATCTAATGAGCCTAATTAATCAATGATTGGCTACAATGATGCTACAGTAACCATCCTCTAATCATCCTCTAATCATGCGGTCAAAGGCCTCATTAGATTCTTCAGGGTTCTTAGTGCAGGGGTTCTGGAGTTAGTTTTGTAAAATACCTTTATTTAACATCTTTAATTAGTGGTCAAAGTTATGAACAGTTTCTAGCACTGAAAAACCAAACGGGGCCACAATATATAAAAATCTGCAAGCCTGTAAATCATAAAAAATAACGTTCTTGCCAGTTACCTTCTTCTCCTCCGGAGTCCGGGCGTCTGTACTCGTCGAATTATAACACACACGACCCCTCTCCCCGGCCCTCACCCACAAGTGCAGTGCAGTCGCTTGTTCGCTCCCTAGCTCTGCGCCTCAGATACGTCGCGGTCACAGCCATTGTGTACGTAGTGTAGAGCTGAGCCCGAGCTGCCGGCGCCCAGCATGAGCAAGCTAGACTACTGCTTCAGCAATGACTACATGGTGCTGCGCCCGGACAGGGCCGGCCCGCTGGAGCTCCTGCACCTCCTCTTCTCGCCCAAGGTCGGCCGCAACCGGGCCGTCGACTGCTTCACGAGCACCCAGGTCCGCAGCTTCCCGCGCCGCCTCGCCATCTTCCTCAACCTCCTCCTCCAGATCCTCCTCCTCTCGCTCGCGGGCCCGCTGGCCGCGCTCGGCGCCGCTGCCGAGCTCCTGCTCAACCTCGTCGACAACGTCCTCCACGGGAGGATGGAGTTTCCCGACAGGTCGGCGCCGACGTACCGCTCCGTGACCGGACTCATCGACCGGAGGGTCGATCTGGACAGGAGCATCAAGCCCACGGACGCCCGGTTCGACGCCGCGCTCTGCGTCATGGCGTCCAAGCTGGCCTACGAGAACGAGGCGTTCATCCGGAACGTGGTCACCAGCCACTGGCAGGTAATTAACGTGCCCGTGTTCTGTTCCCGGCGCCGGCTGGCCGATTTCTCTTTGCATTTCATTCAATCCGGAGAAGCTGAAACGCTGGCGACATTTTGTTGCAGATGGAGTTCGTGCGTTTCTACAACTGCTGGAACGGTAAGAGAGACCCAAGAACTTCACAGAGCTTGCATCGATGCTGTGCATGTACGACACCTGTAGGTTGTAAGTTGTAACCCTCTGGGCATTTTTCTTCAGAGTTCCAGAACGCGTACACGGCGCAGGCGTTCGTGTTGTGCGACAAGCCGGTGGACGCGGACGTGATCGTGGTGGCGTTCCGGGGCACGAGGCCGTTCGACGCGGCGCGGTGGTGCGCCGACCTGGACCCGTCGTGGTACAAGATCCCCCGGCTGGGGCGCGCGCACGCCGCCTACACCCACGCGCTCGGCGCGCAGCGCAACATCGGCTGGCCCAAATGGGTCGAGCACATCAAGGGCAAGCCCCAGAAGGTCTCCAGTTTCTTGTCGCATTGGAGTCTCGCCACAAGCTCCGGTGGTCGCCGGAACACGCACGCCCCTGACCGGGAACTTGTTTGCAGGTGTACGCGTACTACACGATCCGGGACGCGTTGAAGGAGCTGCTGGAGGCGAACAAGAAGGCGAGGCTGCTGGTGACGGGGCACGGGTCCGGCGGCGCGCTGGCGGTGCTGTTCCCGGCGATCCTGGCGTACCACAAGGAGAAGTCGGTGCTGGACCGGCTGGCCCGGGTGTACACGTTCGGGCAGCCGCGGGTCGGCGACGCCATGCTCGCCATGTTCGTGGAGAGGAACCTGGACCGGCCCAAGAAGCGGCACTTTCGGATCACCTACGGCGACGACTCGCTGCCGCGGCGCCCAAGAAGCGGCACTTTCGGATCACCTACGGCGACGACTCGCTGCCGCGGCTGCCCAACGAGAACTCCGCCGTCCATTTCCTGCACTTCGGGCTCGGCCTCCACTTCGACAAGTCTTACAAGCTCAAGGTTGATCCATCGACCACGATCTTAATTGCCTTTTCTCTTCGAATACTGCATGTTGCTGAGTGAACAATATTATCTCTCTTTCACATGCACGTACGGACGTACGGTTCGTTTATTTTCTCAAAACAAAACAAAGGAATTTTCCAGTAGCATTTGGGCCGATCTGTCTATTTTATGGAGAAGAGTAGGCAATAGAGGACGTGCAGTACAAAGGACATGGATTGAAAGGGAGTTTTTTGTTCACTTGTTATGCTAGTAGTAGTAGAGCAGTAGCCAAGCAGTCTCAAAGCCTCTATGCGTTCTGATCATGGGCTATGTAAGGCTCCAAAATTTTTGCTTCATGCCTATAGGGTTAAGAAGTTAAGTGAAATGTTGTGGTGGACACGAACTGAAATGTGGTGCACGGATTCTACCAGAGCCATCAAATTTCCTCCATTCGAAATGGAAGGGAAATAGAAACAACCAAAGAGAATCTTCAGGAACAGTACTCCAGTCTGACAGGACGTGTGAAAAAGATCAATGAGAGCTGGTCATCTGACAGCCTCTGAATTCTAGAAATTTCCATGAAATCTGATGACCACTGACTCTGAGCAATGATGCACGCAGGTGGTGAGGGAGATACCGGGCGAGGAGACCTCTTCCTCGCTGCTGGACCTGGTGACGAGCCGCATCAACTCGGCGTGGGAGCTCGGCCGCGGCGTGTACCTGGGCTACCAGCGGGGCGCCTACTTCCGGGAGGGGTGGCTGCTGCTGCTGATGCGGGCGGCGGCGGTGGCGCTGCCGGGCCTGCCGTTCCACAGGGTGCAGGACTATGTCAACGCCGTCGTGCTTGGCGGCTACATTCCCAAGGATAACTGATGAGCCGTCAGCAGGGCCCCTGCAGCTGCTTACAATCATGTGATCGTCCCTGCTGCGTGTGCACTATGATGAACAAACAATTGCTGAGTTCTGGCTGCTGGGGCCTGCGGCAAAAGATGACATCACCTGCATCGAACCAAGCTATGCGATGTGCTATATAATGTTTAATGTACAAGTAGCAATTGGGTAAGCATGGGTGTTACAGTGAGAGATGGTCGGCGGCTTCCGTATGCATCTGAGCATTCCCTGTACTCAACTCTGAAGAAGCAAGTGCAGAAGCTAAATAAAGTATGTGCAGATTAATCGTAACACAAACTGCTACTGGATCTGGATCTCGTTCTGTTCGCTGCTGGGCTGCAATAGAAAATGGGCCCATACTCGCACGTTTTTGTTCAATCTTCATGTGCATGGGCCGGGTGAGTGCGCCAGTATTTATTTGGGTGTCAGGCCCGGTACCAGGATCCTGGACTGGGCCGATTGTTGGATATGTCCTGCCTACGTATGGGCCGGACCACATGTCCTCTGGGGTCAAACAGAAATATTTTGTCGTCGCAGGGTGCGAGTGTAAAAACACAAAATGGCGATGTGTATTTGGATAGGGCTCGCACCGGTTGGCTCGTGGTGTGGTGGTCGTTCAGTTCAGTCCGCCATGGAAGGAGCAGCTGCCCAGATGGCCGTCCCGGTCCTCGGGATCATTGCCGCGGCTGCCGTGGCCTTCTACACCGTCAGCTTCATGCAGCTCCGAGACGTACGCTTGCTATTCCCTCACTAGCTGAGCATTATTTAATTCTCTTCGCACGCCACGGAATTTTACATTTGGCCATGCTCAGCGCCGTAATGGTTCACCAATCACCAACGCGTGACATGCAGAAATCTTTCGAGGAGCTAGACGAGAAGTACTCGGAGTTCGACGAGTCCGGCGGACGGCAGCGGCGGTCCCGCCGGAGGGCCGAGCGCGAGAGGAAGAGGCGAAATGACTGAGACCTCGCCTCCATGTTCTGCCTGATCGAGAGGAAACAAGATGCCGTTGCTGCTTGATGAGCATACTTAGCTAGTGGAACAATCGAAACGATGGGTTTGTTCTTGTTTAGCTGCATTGCCGATGCAAAGGACGTGCTTGAATGGCTCTATATATGTATAATGTATCGCCTGTTCTTCAGTTCCTGCACGAGTTGTGAAAACAATTTGCTTTTGCTTTTGCAAACAATGTCACGCTTTTCTTCGTCCCGTGGATGCTGAATTGCATCTGAATTTCCACAAGTTTCAGGGCGACGGCAAGAAAAGATATTATTGTGGAACGATTTCCACAGCTTCGTCACCGTGCTTTTGTGTAAAGAGTAAGAACCGGCAGGGCGAGATCAGACTAAGCAATGCCTCGAGCTCGTGACGACCGAGGCGAGACGATTGCCCAAGGCCATGGCGACGCCCATCATGTCGCCCTGCCGCCACGTCTACCGGGCCACTGCAGATTTCAAAGACCATCGACGGATTTGGTTAAGGGAAGAAAGACGTTCACAAAATTCAGGTGCTAGACTCCTCGAAAAACCCGGCTAGATTTTAGCTTTCCTTGTACATGTGTACTATAAAAGCACGAGCAAATCGAAAGAGTTGGTGCCGTTGTTTCGGGGGAAAAAGAAAACAATTGTAGATCTTTTTTCCTGGAGGTGATGTCCGGAACCTCAGATTCATTCACTTCCCCGCCGGCGGCCGCCGGATCGGAGAAGGTTGAAGGAGAGGCCGTTGGTCAAGCATCTGAAGAGAAAACCGAGGAAATGAAGGAAGGGTCTGGACTCCGAACGTCTTTTTCTCCCCCAGCTTCCGGATCCGTGACGAGCGGTGGAGATGCATCTTCTCATAGATGTGAGGAGAAATCTGAAGACGATAGGCCGAAGACGAGGAAGATTGACGCGATGCCGACAGAAGAAAGGGGGCAGATTGCCCCGAGTCCGCCGAAGAGGGCAAAGCAAGAGGAAGCAGAAGCAGTGCAGAGGGCAGAGGAGGAGCCCGGCAAGACGTCGGCCGCAGCAGCAGGAGAGGGTTCCAGGGTCTCGGCTGCCGCACCTCTTCCTAAATTCCCGCCGTACCCAGTGAGTGGCAAGATTAAGGATCTCAATAATTGGTACAAAGAGTGCGAAAGGGTCAATGAGATTCTCCAGAAAGGTTAGCTTTCGTGAGGCCTTCTCTCTGTCACTTCAGTCTCGCTACTGGCTTAGAGGGATTTCCGTTTTGTTGATGCATAATATTTTCCCAAAGCATAGGAAGTCTAGATCGATGCGCGTGTCTGTGAATTTGAGTAAACATAATTCTTACTGAACTAACCTAGTATAAGTTTTTCTACACTTTCTTCAGAAGATCCTGATTACGATATCCCTACCATGAACAAACCCACGCACTACCTTAGCTGTACAGAGCCCAGGAGACAAGGTGGTGGTTCTGCGTGCGGCACGTAGCATCGTCAGTATTTCCTACATCAGGGACGGTAAGATTAACTGATAGGATAATATCAACATTCACCTAATCTATTCTTCATAGCTAATTACAACATCCATATCTGTGTCTGCAGATGGGCAGAGGCTGCCACGATGCACTGGCATCATTATTAAACAATGGTCTGATACCCCTGGACATCATCATGCTATTATAGTGACCTATTCTAGAGTTGTATGCAAGGATGGTGGAACACTTGATCCCTTACCCAAGGTACAAATAGAGTGGGTCATTTGAATTGTCCTTTACTTTTACTATAGTGCTAGTTCATTCCTGTTGTGCCTATGATGAGTAGCTCCTCAAGATGTATGGCGTAGATTGTCTTCGCCACCTAGATCATGCTTCATTTTAGGCCAAATGCTTTCCTTGGGATGCTTTATTATGGTATAGTGACATAGTGTGGCATTCTTGTCCAAGTGTGCTCTGATGATTGTTTAAGATCCAATTAGGTCATGTCTCACTATTGTCTGAAGGTGCCTTTTGATCTGTTATTTTCCTTCATGTTTTTGTGGTATTTCAGTACACTAACCCTACCTGTTGATTTCTAAAATTTTCTTCTATAAGTATGACCCTCACATGGGCAGTGCTGTCATTTTGATTATATCTGCATGTAGATTTGCTTTTTCATTTTACCTTGAAGTTTTTATTTACGCCTCAGTTTTCACGATGATAACCTCCTACAGCCCTACCTTGCTCTTAAACTCTTTACATGGCCTTATTGTAATATTTGACAGTGTTATATGTATATTGCTGCCTTTGCCACATTACAACATCATCAGCTCAGCTTGACCATAGGGTTACTCTGCTTTTATCTGGCTATCTGGAAACCTTGTTGTTTTTCATGGTGGTTTTATGACCAACCATTATTTTCTCCCTTAATCTTGAAGGTGGTGTGGTATTTAACTATATGTGATCAATACCCATCTTTTCAGCTATCTGTTGTCTTGCCGGACAAGAAGACTGTCTTGGATGCAGAGCTTATCTACTTCAATGATCATTATGATATTGCCCTATTGGACATCTCTCTAGACTGTACCTTGGAGCTCCCTTCTATTGGACGTGGCCCAGAGTATGGTCAAAAAGTTTTTGTGTTGGCTAGAGACGGAGAGGCATCCTTGAGGGCTAGGTGTGGAAATATCAAATGGTTAGAAGAATCGGATATTTTAGGGCGTGACTACTATATGTTTCTTAGTTGTGACATCCCTGAGGTAAAAGTTATATATCTTTCTTCGTCCGTTGTATCGTTACTTGATTGCTTATTTAATGTTGTAGTATGCCTTTTGGTGTAGGGTGGCAATGGAGGAATGGTAATTGACCATAACGGGGAAGTCAGAGGTATGGCAGTCTATTGGAATCCAAATCCTGCTGTTGTTTTGATTTCAACTATTGTAACATGTGTTAACATGTTTATGCAGTTCAAGTAAGTTGGCTTTCTTCACCATCACCTTATATATGACCCTCATGTTAGAACTCAGTTAATCTCTATCTAGTGAAATAAATGGCAGCGTATTCAGTGAATTCCAGAAGTGGACCTACAAATTATCCGTTTTGCCTGAGCCGAGATGATGGCCACTCGATAGGATACTGTCCGGTGGCTATGCTGCCATCCCTCGCATGCTAGCTTAGTTTCACTATTGTAAACTTCGAGTTCATTGCGGAATGATTTTGCACTAGAAATAAATCCGCATTGTTACAACATCACTTGAAGTGCTGCTAGAATTATAGATAACCTAATATATCTAGTCAATGTGCCATTTAAGACAATGATATGGTCTTGTAAGAGTGGTGCTACCTTTGTCTAGTCATAAAAAATGTTTGCGGTTCATTTTTTTAATTATTGGTTGGCTAAATCCAACTTATTTCAGTTGTGTTGCTCGCCCCATTCTTGGTTTTCGCGTTAGAACAATAGCGTTGTTGGATGTGCAACTCCAGGAGGATATCTCTGACAGTGGCATCAAGGGTGGTTTCATTGTAGATGCGGTAAGGATATTCATTGTGTGTATGTATTTGTTTTGTAAGTCAGTCAATGTATACATTGTTACATGCTATTACTATTATAATCCTTTTTTTTGGGTATCTCTAGGTATCACATAACTCTGATGCTTGGAAACTTGGGATCAAACGTGGTAACGTGGTTATTTCAATAAATGGGCATGACGCTCTAACATTACCTGAGGTGAAAAGAAACACCAGTATGATCTTTACATATAATAATTTCAATCTATATGCAAATGTGTCTAAATGTTAACTTTATGTGCAGTTGGAAGACTATCTTCTATCACTAGGCCGGGACTATTTAAAGGACAAATCAATTTGCATGAATGATCTCAAGGTATGTTTGTAAAATTTCCATAGCAGCCAGAAGGTGGGATCTGTGACAATGTCAAATACTTGTGATTTTGTGAGTAAAAAATTGGCATTTGTAACTGAAAAGCATTCTTTTGCATCAGCTTAGAGTTTGTGACATCATGAACAGCGTGAAAAGAGACATCACATTGCCTCTCAGATTTTCTAATAAAGCTGAGTTGGTAAGTTCTTGACCTAACACCATGTTTTGCGTAAATATAAAAGACTACATTTCTTCCATGCAAACTATCACAAAAACTGAATTCTCTTATTTTGAAATGCTACAATTTTCTTTAGCACAAGTTTTTTTTTCTCTCACACAAAACCACATTCCTTTCAGGATGAGGATGAATTAATTTAACCAGATGAGTTCACATGGTATAAGCACGTACCGATCTACGTGCGAGACGTCTCTAAAGAAGCCCAGAACGTAGCTTTTAGTGATGTAATATCGTTGAAGAATAATGATCCGTGAGAAGATTTGACTACATTTTTACCTATAGCTACAGTACTACTAGTAGTGTCAAGGAAGTATGGAGCTCTTGGATCTGCGTCATTGTGTCGGGTCTTTTCGATACTCCATTTTGGGTTCAACTTGAGGGAACTGAGGCTGGTGGTAGTACCTAGTTTGACTTGGGTTGGTAGCAGTATTTGCCGGGGCTGTCGCGGCTCTGTCGTCTCTCTCTAAAAAGGGCACATGCTGACAAGCGTAAACCTCCGCTATACGTATGTACCTGGGTGAGCCAGCGCTTGGCCTCGTCGGTGAGCTCGCACGAGTCGAGTCGTCGGAGAGGAGGTCGTCCCGGAGCCGGTCGTAGGCGCTGAGGAGCCTCTCGCGGCAGTCGCTGCCGACGTCCTCGAGACTCCAGCTCCGCTTCGCTGCCCCGGCGGCGGAGGGAGCGCCGTCGTGGAGCAGGAGCAGGAGCTTCTCCGCGAGCTCAGCGTCGTGGGTGCGGTCTCCACCGGGCGTCGTCGTCAGCTGTGACAGCATCGCCATTATCCTAGCTCTCGGCTCTCGCTCTCTGCCTCTCCTCCCTGCTGGCTGCGTGCGGCCACTGCGAATGTCAGGTGATCTATATATGCGTACTGATCAGACAGTTAGGCTGATCGATAGCATATGATCGTGCCAGGAACTCAGAGGAAATAGGTGGTTGGGCACGCATGCCACTGATCGATCACCTGACTACTTAAATCTAGTGCCCAAATATCGTCTTAGTTCTGTCTGTATTGCGCGGAGGACGTGAACAGGCGTGCTAATTTTTTAGTGCTAATTACCCTTGCTATTTTTTTACTAGTACCGTTTTGCACTGAGGACGTGAACAGGCGTGCTAACTTTTTTTTTACTAGTAGCAGAGTGAGAGTAGCATGCCCAATAATTCATGTCTTTGTCTGATCCACAACGGATCTTTTCCAGCTTTTATTAGCGCTCTCCGAATCAACTTCTCGATGCTTCAGTTAAGAGAGAATCAACTCGAGGAAAGCAAGATGGTTAATCTACTCTGCAGTCTGCTGTGCTGGCACATGACGCCAAAATGGCAACTTGGGGGCACGCCGCGTTTTGTATTATTATATAGTGACCGAGAAGACAGGAACCAAAGAAATGTATCTCAGGAAACAAGTCGCTAGGAAGAAAACAGTGTTTAATTCTGGTGAATTGGTGAAAAGTTTATGCATTGGGCCGCATGCACATAGAGAAGAAATGAATTGACACGGTTCTCGAGGTGAAAACTTTTTGCAAAGTTTGCAGAATTAAACAGGCCCTAGGTCTTGTTTAGTTCGCGAAAGTTGCAAAAAAGTAGTTGCAAAAAGTTGCATTGGGAAACATGTCGTAAGAGAGAGAACATGTTTTCTAATGCAACTTTTTGCAACTACTTTTTACAACTTTCGCGAACTAAACAAGGCTTTATTCAGATTTCTCAATGGTCCAAAGGATACAGAGGGGAGAAGTAGAGGTCACCAGTAGCACCCCTACCAAAAATATAGATGTCGGATGTGTAGACCATGCAAAGCATCTACCACCGTATAAATCTTGAGGTTGAACAGAAACTTGTGCAATGAGAAACAATGCAAAAAAGAAAAATCATCATATGAGAGTACGTGAACTTCTCCCGGTAACAGATACTGTGATCGACACGAGTACGTTCTTATAGTATTTTTGTTTTCTAGAAAAATATCTACTTTATCCTTCGGTGGATTTTCTTCAGAAAGGATTTGAGGATCCCTTGCACTGCACGGTCATGCTGAGCTTCGATAGACGACACCAAGTGCTTATACGCTCGATCTTCGAACTCGGAGAACATTTCCTGGGACGAGAGAACAATAGTTATAGTGGGGCTCTGTTTATTTTAACATATAATAATCAGCAGGGGCATCATGTTGCTTTATTAAAAAGTGGGGTGAATCATGGATGCATGAAAATGAATGTCAGAGCAATTTCATCATATACTAGAGCGCTCTACATCTTGATAGGCAATTTTAATTTTTTCCAAAAAATAATTCAGAAACACGTTATGGGACAAGAACGCCCACATGCACAACATCCTTATTCCACTTATACCTTCAAATCAAGAGTTGAATAAGTGCTTTTCACTTTGGAAACAGAGGTTGAATCCTTCTTTCCATAGTTTTTCTGGAAATAAACATGTAAGATGTCATTCTTCGTGTCCTCCCCAACCCACAGTTACATTACATGGTTATGATCATAAATTCCTTACCAGTAATACTTCTATCTGGTTATTGTTGGCATGTCCAAGAGCTTGTACAATTAGCCAGGAACACTTGTGATCCTCAATGTCAGTTCCAATCTAAAACGGAGAAGGGCAGAGCATGAACATTACTTGTATATAAAAAACGAATTCCTAAAAGTATTTGACTTTAATTTTACCTTCCCTATGGTATTAGGATCTGCAAAGCAATCCAAGTAATCATCCTGAAATTTTTGTAAATGTTATGGGAGACATAACTCAAATAGCAGCACACATAATGTTTCATCGACAATCAACATACCTGTGCTTGAAAATATATGCCCATTTCAATGAGTATATCCCTTAGCCCACCGAAATCTTTTAGTTTTGCACCGGACAATAGCAGTGCACAAGCCACCTAATACCAGTATAGAAAATTTGAATGACAAATTTGAGAAGAGTAGAAGACATGCATGCAGCACTAAAATTTATCTTCAGAACAAAATTGCTTTTTTGTGGAACGGTTGGGGTAGAAATTTACGAAATTCGGACTTGAGGTGATATTTATTGAGCAAACCCGGCCAGGTGCCCAAAAGATGTTTGATGCTTGTTTTGCATTAAAATTATTAGGATTTAGTTCGCACTCAAATAAATGACATAAAAAAAGTCAAGCAATCCACCTAATGGCAACACCCTTTTTGTTAGCAAGTTTATCATGAATAATGCTGAAATGTAGCTTTTAGACTCTACTTCGTCCAGAACTGAAGCTTGTATGACATCTACATGCCTTTTCATAAGAGTACAATAGATGCATATTATCATATGCACGACTGCGAAGTGAAGAGCCATTATTCTGAATTCTGACTTACAGGAAGATAAAAGGAGTAGTAAGATGTCTTGTACTTAACAATACGGCGGTACCTGCACAAACAAGAGAAAAGGCATCAACATAAAGCAAATCTAGTTATGTAACAAGTCAAATGAATCACATACCCTTCAATATTGTATTTTGGAAGCTCATCTGCCCCATTATGTGTGCTAATAAGGTCAAGCATTTGTCCTAGAGAAGTCTGCAGAGCTATCTGAACAAGACATCCAAAACATCAATAGTTGACCAATAATGTTACAGATTCATCAATTTCTTCAGTGGTGTTTCAGAAAGGAACGAAGCTGACCTCATTCCATAATTCAGAGATATCAATATAGTATGATTTTTCTCTGAAGTATTTTTTGATCAAGCGCGCAATGTGGCATTTTAGTATAATACCATCGTTTATACCCCGAAGACCAACC
>CM014276.1:62981292-63021750 GCA_004135705.1 Alloteropsis semialata
GCGCTGCCGGCCCGGCAGCGCCCTCCTCCTCGGGCGGGATCTCTTGTGCTGAGGGGGCGACCGGGGGAGGATCGGAGGAGAGAGACAGAGAGCGGGCCGGGCGGGGGTACTTTTCATCTAGGGTTCCATGAAACGAGTGGTGGTGGAGTGAGTTTGGGGTTATATCTAGCGAGCGAGGCCGCAGCAGCTAGCAACCAGACCACGCCGCTGCCAGGTCCGGCCGGCCGGCCAGTAGAGAGAGAAGGAGAGAGAGAGAGATCAGAAGCGAAGCGATCTTAATTGGAGTTGGTGAGTGGTGATAGCAGACGCTGCCGCTGCTAGCTAGGTGCTTTATGTTTGCCCTCCATTTTCCCCTCGCTCCGTCCGTATGTTAGGCTGGGTAGTGTATCCGTTTCAACGTAGCGTACGACACTGTTGCATGTGTGCCTTGAAGAGAGGAGTATATATGATGCAGACCTCTGCATGCATCGCTCTCTGCCTCTTCTTCTTCTTCTTCTCTCTCTCTAGACCGATGGATCTGTAGAGTAGTGTACGAGACGACGGAGAGAGAGAAGACGACGACGGTGCAGTGGTGGCGTACGTACAATGGAAGGCGCGCGGCTCGCGCCGATATCGATGATCGATACGCTACCTCCGTGACGCCCGGGGCAGGCTGTTTCCTGGCATTCATGTGATGTGATCTCATGGCCAAGTACGTACCGGAGGACCTCGATCTCTTTGGGCTACAGGCGCCCGCGTAGACTTTGCCCGCGCCCAGACTGTATTCGCGTACGTAATGACTTGCATACGTACGCCGTGTGCTGTACCGTCTTCATTTTCCTAGCTCTCTACGGACAGTAATTCCTCCTCTTCTCTCTCTATAGCTCCATGTGCAGAATTTAAGGTAGTTAGGTGTGCAGAATTTAAGGTTCTGGTACCTTCTATTCGTGAACACCCGCTTTCATGTTCATATACGACTATACTGAATTTAAGTAGTTAGGTGTGCAGACTTCCTGCAGTCCTGCTGCATTTAAGGTAGTTAAGTGTGCAGACTTCCTGCAGTCCTGCTGAATCTATACGACTATACTGAATTTAAGGTAGTTAGGTGTGCAGACTTCCTGCAGTCCTGCTGCATCGTGCCAGGCCAATTACAGGCACCGTTTGTTTTTCTAGTCTAGCATCTAGCACGGAGGAAATCTTTCTTGCATGGAGTACTAAATGAAGTTTATTTGCAAAACCTCTTCACGGATGAGCGTAACTTTTCGAGACGAATCTAATGAGCCTAATTAATCAATGATTGGCTACATGATGCTACAGTAACCATTCTCTAATCATCCTCTAATCATGCGGTCAAGGCCTCATTAGATTCTTCAGGGTTCTTAGTGCAGGGGTTCTGGAGTTAGTTTTGTAAAATACCTTTATTTAACATCTTTAATTAGTGGTCAAAGTTATGAACAGTTTCTAGCACTGAAAAACCAAACGGGGCCACAATATATAAAAATCTGCAAGCCTGTAAATCATAAAAAATAACGTTCTTGCCAGTTACCTTCTTCTCCTCCGGAGTCCGGGCGTCTGTACTCGTCGAATTATAACACACACGACCCCTCTCCCCGGCCCTCACCCACAAGTGCAGTGCAGTCGCTTGTTCGCTCCCTAGCTCTGCGCCTCAGATACGTCGCGGTCACAGCCATTGTGTACGTAGTGTAGAGCTGAGCCCGAGCTGCCGGCGCCCAGCATGAGCAAGCTAGACTACTGCTTCAGCAATGACTACATGGTGCTGCGCCCGGACAGGGCCGGCCCGCTGGAGCTCCTGCACCTCCTCTTCTCGCCCAAGGTCGGCCGCAACCGGGCCGTCGACTGCTTCACGAGCACCCAGGTCCGCAGCTTCCCGCGCCGCCTCGCCATCTTCCTCA
This sequence comes from Alloteropsis semialata, assembly GCA_004135705.1. Lineage (NCBI taxonomy): Eukaryota > Viridiplantae > Streptophyta > Magnoliopsida > Poales > Poaceae > Alloteropsis > Alloteropsis semialata. Next base: position 62,983,185 of record CM014276.1, read on the forward strand.
ACCTCCTCCTCCAGATCCTCCTCCTCTCGCTCGCGGGCCCGCTGGCCGCGCTCGGCGCCGCTGCCGAGCTCCTGCTCAACCTCGTCGACAACGTCCTCCACGGGAGGATGGAGTTTCCCGACAGGTCGGCGCCGACGTACCGCTCCGTGACCGGACTCATCGACCGGAGGGTCGATCTGGACAGGAGCATCAAGCCCACGGACGCCCGGTTCGACGCCGCGCTCTGCGTCATGGCGTCCAAGCTGGCCTACGAGAACGAGGCGTTCATCCGGAACGTGGTCACCAGCCACTGGCAGGTAATTAACGTGCCCGTGTTCTGTTCCCGGCGCCGGCTGGCCGATTTCTCTTTGCATTTCATTCAATCCGGAGAAGCTGAAACGCTGGCGACATTTTGTTGCAGATGGAGTTCGTGCGTTTCTACAACTGCTGGAACGGTAAGAGAGACCCAAGAACTTCACAGAGCTTGCATCGATGCTGTGCATGTACGACACCTGTAGGTTGTAAGTTGTAACCCTCTGGGCATTTTTCTTCAGAGTTCCAGAACGCGTACACGGCGCAGGCGTTCGTGTTGTGCGACAAGCCGGTGGACGCGGACGTGATCGTGGTGGCGTTCCGGGGCACGAGGCCGTTCGACGCGGCGCGGTGGTGCGCCGACCTGGACCCGTCGTGGTACAAGATCCCCCGGCTGGGGCGCGCGCACGCCGCCTACACCCACGCGCTCGGCGCGCAGCGCAACATCGGCTGGCCCAAATGGGTCGAGCACATCAAGGGCAAGCCCCAGAAGGTCTCCAGTTTCTTGTCGCATTGGAGTCTCGCCACAAGCTCCGGTGGTCGCCGGAACACGCACGCCCCTGACCGGGAACTTGTTTGCAGGTGTACGCGTACTACACGATCCGGGACGCGTTGAAGGAGCTGCTGGAGGCGAACAAGAAGGCGAGGCTGCTGGTGACGGGGCACGGGTCCGGCGGCGCGCTGGCGGTGCTGTTCCCGGCGATCCTGGCGTACCACAAGGAGAAGTCGGTGCTGGACCGGCTGGCCCGGGTGTACACGTTCGGGCAGCCGCGGGTCGGCGACGCCATGCTCGCCATGTTCGTGGAGAGGAACCTGGACCGGCCCAAGAAGCGGCACTTTCGGATCACCTACGGCGACGACTCGCTGCCGCGGCTGCCCAACGAGAACTCCGCCGTCCATTTCCTGCACTTCGGGCTCGGCCTCCACTTCGACAAGTCTTACAAGCTCAAGGTTGATCCATCGACCACGATCTTAATTGCCTTTTCTCTTCGAATACTGCATGTTGCTGAGTGAACAATATTATCTCTCTTTCACATGCACGTACGGACGTACGGTTCGTTTATTTTCTCAAAACAAAACAAAGGAATTTTCCAGTAGCATTTGGGCCGATCTGTCTATTTTATGGAGAAGAGTAGGCAATAGAGGACGTGCAGTACAAAGGACATGGATTGAAAGGGAGTTTTTTGTTCACTTGTTATGCTAGTAGTAGTAGAGCAGTAGCCAAGCAGTCTCAAAGCCTCTATGCGTTCTGATCATGGGCTATGTAAGGCTCCAAAATTTTTGCTTCATGCCTATAGGGTTAAGAAGTTAAGTGAAATGTTGTGGTGGACACGAACTGAAATGTGGTGCACGGATTCTACCAGAGCCATCAAATTTCCTCCATTCGAAATGGAAGGGAAATAGAAACAACCAAAGAGAATCTTCAGGAACAGTACTCCAGTCTGACAGGACGTGTGAAAAAGATCAATGAGAGCTGGTCATCTGACAGCCTCTGAATTCTAGAAATTTCCATGAAATCTGATGACCACTGACTCTGAGCAATGATGCACGCAGGTGGTGAGGGAGATACCGGGCGAGGAGACCTCTTCCTCGCTGCTGGACCTGGTGACGAGCCGCATCAACTCGGCGTGGGAGCTCGGCCGCGGCGTGTACCTGGGCTACCAGCGGGGCGCCTACTTCCGGGAGGGGTGGCTGCTGCTGCTGATGCGGGCGGCGGCGGTGGCGCTGCCGGGCCTGCCGTTCCACAGGGTGCAGGACTATGTCAACGCCGTCGTGCTTGGCGGCTACATTCCCAAGGATAACTGATGAGCCGTCAGCAGGGCCCCTGCAGCTGCTTACAATCATGTGATCGTCCCTGCTGCGTGTGCACTATGATGAACAAACAATTGCTGAGTTCTGGCTGCTGGGGCCTGCGGCAAAAGATGACATCACCTGCATCGAACCAAGCTATGCGATGTGCTATATAATGTTTAATGTACAAGTAGCAATTGGGTAAGCATGGGTGTTACAGTGAGAGATGGTCGGCGGCTTCCGTATGCATCTGAGCATTCCCTGTACTCAACTCTGAAGAAGCAAGTGCAGAAGCTAAATAAAGTATGTGCAGATTAATCGTAACACAAACTGCTACTGGATCTGGATCTCGTTCTGTTCGCTGCTGGGCTGCAATAGAAAATGGGCCCATACTCGCACGTTTTTGTTCAATCTTCATGTGCATGGGCCGGGTGAGTGCGCCAGTATTTATTTGGGTGTCAGGCCCGGTACCAGGATCCTGGACTGGGCCGATTGTTGGATATGTCCTGCCTACGTATGGGCCGGACCACATGTCCTCTGGGGTCAAACAGAAATATTTTGTCGTCGCAGGGTGCGAGTGTAAAAACACAAAATGGCGATGTGTATTTGGATAGGGCTCGCACCGGTTGGCTCGTGGTGTGGTGGTCGTTCAGTTCAGTCCGCCATGGAAGGAGCAGCTGCCCAGATGGCCGTCCCGGTCCTCGGGATCATTGCCGCGGCTGCCGTGGCCTTCTACACCGTCAGCTTCATGCAGCTCCGAGACGTACGCTTGCTATTCCCTCACTAGCTGAGCATTATTTAATTCTCTTCGCACGCCACGGAATTTTACATTTGGCCATGCTCAGCGCCGTAATGGTTCACCAATCACCAACGCGTGACATGCAGAAATCTTTCGAGGAGCTAGACGAGAAGTACTCGGAGTTCGACGAGTCCGGCGGACGGCAGCGGCGGTCCCGCCGGAGGGCCGAGCGCGAGAGGAAGAGGCGAAATGACTGAGACCTCGCCTCCATGTTCTGCCTGATCGAGAGGAAACAAGATGCCGTTGCTGCTTGATGAGCATACTTAGCTAGTGGAACAATCGAAACGATGGGTTTGTTCTTGTTTAGCTGCATTGCCGATGCAAAGGACGTGCTTGAATGGCTCTATATATGTATAATGTATCGCCTGTTCTTCAGTTCCTGCACGAGTTGTGAAAACAATTTGCTTTTGCTTTTGCAAACAATGTCACGCTTTTCTTCGTCCCGTGGATGCTGAATTGCATCTGAATTTCCACAAGTTTCAGGGCGACGGCAAGAAAAGATATTATTGTGGAACGATTTCCACAGCTTCGTCACCGTGCTTTTGTGTAAAGAGTAAGAACCGGCAGGGCGAGATCAGACTAAGCAATGCCTCGAGCTCGTGACGACCGAGGCGAGACGATTGCCCAAGGCCATGGCGACGCCCATCATGTCGCCCTGCCGCCACGTCTACCGGGCCACTGCAGATTTCAAAGACCATCGACGGATTTGGTTAAGGGAAGAAAGACGTTCACAAAATTCAGGTGCTAGACTCCTCGAAAAACCCGGCTAGATTTTAGCTTTCCTTGTACATGTGTACTATAAAAGCACGAGCAAATCGAAAGAGTTGGTGCCGTTGTTTCGGGGGAAAAAGAAAACAATTGTAGATCTTTTTTCCTGGAGGTGATGTCCGGAACCTCAGATTCATTCACTTCCCCGCCGGCGGCCGCCGGATCGGAGAAGGTTGAAGGAGAGGCCGTTGGTCAAGCATCTGAAGAGAAAACCGAGGAAATGAAGGAAGGGTCTGGACTCCGAACGTCTTTTTCTCCCCCAGCTTCCGGATCCGTGACGAGCGGTGGAGATGCATCTTCTCATAGATGTGAGGAGAAATCTGAAGACGATAGGCCGAAGACGAGGAAGATTGACGCGATGCCGACAGAAGAAAGGGGGCAGATTGCCCCGAGTCCGCCGAAGAGGGCAAAGCAAGAGGAAGCAGAAGCAGTGCAGAGGGCAGAGGAGGAGCCCGGCAAGACGTCGGCCGCAGCAGCAGGAGAGGGTTCCAGGGTCTCGGCTGCCGCACCTCTTCCTAAATTCCCGCCGTACCCAGTGAGTGGCAAGATTAAGGATCTCAATAATTGGTACAAAGAGTGCGAAAGGGTCAATGAGATTCTCCAGAAAGGTTAGCTTTCGTGAGGCCTTCTCTCTGTCACTTCAGTCTCGCTACTGGCTTAGAGGGATTTCCGTTTTGTTGATGCATAATATTTTCCCAAAGCATAGGAAGTCTAGATCGATGCGCGTGTCTGTGAATTTGAGTAAACATAATTCTTACTGAACTAACCTAGTATAAGTTTTTCTACACTTTCTTCAGAAGATCCTGATTACGATATCCCTACCATGAACAAGCCTAAGGACCCACGCACTACCTTAGCTGTACAGAGCCCAGGAGACAAGGTGGTGGTTCTGCGTGCGGCACGTAGCATCGTCAGTATTTCCTACATCAGGGACGGTAAGATTAACTGATAGGATAATATCAACATTCACCTAATCTATTCTTCATAGCTAATTACAACATCCATATCTGTGTCTGCAGATGGGCAGAGGCTGCCACGATGCACTGGCATCATTATTAAACAATGGTCTGATACCCCTGGACATCATCATGCTATTATAGTGACCTATTCTAGAGTTGTATGCAAGGATGGTGGAACACTTGATCCCTTACCCAAGGTACAAATAGAGTGGGTCATTTGAATTGTCCTTTACTTTTACTATAGTGCTAGTTCATTCCTGTTGTGCCTATGATGAGTAGCTCCTCAAGATGTATGGCGTAGATTGTCTTCGCCACCTAGATCATGCTTCATTTTAGGCCAAATGCTTTCCTTGGGATGCTTTATTATGGTATAGTGACATAGTGTGGCATTCTTGTCCAAGTGTGCTCTGATGATTGTTTAAGATCCAATTAGGTCATGTCTCACTATTGTCTGAAGGTGCCTTTTGATCTGTTATTTTCCTTCATGTTTTTGTGGTATTTCAGTACACTAACCCTACCTGTTGATTTCTAAAATTTTCTTCTATAAGTATGACCCTCACATGGGCAGTGCTGTCATTTTGATTATATCTGCATGTAGATTTGCTTTTTCATTTTACCTTGAAGTTTTTATTTACGCCTCAGTTTTCACGATGATAACCTCCTACAGCCCTACCCTTGCTCTTAAACTCTTTACATGGCCTTATATTTGACAGTGTTATATGTATATTGCTGCCTTTGCCACATTACAACATCATCAGCTCAGCTTGACCATAGGGCCGGTTACTCTGCTTTTATCTGGCTATCTGGAAACCTTGTTGTTTTTCATGCTGGTTTTATGACCAACCATTATTTTCTCCCTTAATCTTGAAGGTGGTGTGGTATTTAACTATATGTGATCAATACCCATCTTTTCAGCTATCTGTTGTCTTGCCGGACAAGAAGACTGTCTTGGATGCAGAGCTTATCTACTTCAATGATCATTATGATATTGCCCTATTGGACATCTCTCTAGACTGTACCTTGGAGCTCCCTTCTATTGGACGTGGCCCAGAGTATGGTCAAAAAGTTTTTGTGTTGGCTAGAGACGGAGAGGCATCCTTGAGGGCTAGGTGTGGAAATATCAAATGGTTAGAAGAATCGGATATTTTAGGGCGTGACTACTATATGTTTCTCAGTTGTGACATCCCTGAGGTAATAGTTATATATCTTTCTTCGTCCGTTGTATCGTTACTTGATTGCTTATTTAATGTTGTAGTATGTCTTTTGATGTAGGGTGGCAATGGAGGAATGGTAATTGACCATAACGGGGAAGTCAGAGGTATGGCAGTCTATTGGAATCCAAATCCTGCTGTTGTTTCGATTTCAACTATTGTAACATGTGTTAACATGTTTATGCAGTTCAAGTAAGTTGGCTTTCTTCACCATCACCTTATATATGACCCTCATGTTAGAACTCAGTTAATCTCTATCTAGTGAAATAAATGGCAGCGTATTCAGTGAATTCCAGAAGTGGACCTACAAATTATCCGTTTTGCCTGAGCCGAGATGATGGCCACTCGATAGGATACTGTCCGGTGGCTATGCTGCCATCCCTCGCATGCTAGCTTAGTTTCACTATTGTAAACTTCGAGTTCATTGCGGAATGATTTTGCACTAGAAATAAATCCGCATTGTTACAACATCACTTGAAGTGCTGCTAGAATTATAGATAACCTAATATATCTAGTCAATGTGCCATTTAAGACAATGATATGGTCTTGTAAGAGTGGTGCTACCTTTGTCTAGTCATAAAAAATGTTTGCGGTTCATTTTTTTTAATTATTGGTTGGCTAAATCCAACTTATTTCAGTTGTGTTGCTCGCCCCATTCTTGGTTTTCGCGTTAGAACAATAGCGTTGTTGGATGTGCAACTCCAGGAGGATATCTCTGACAGTGGCATCAAGGGTGGTTTCATTGTAGATGCGGTAAGGATATTCATTGTGTGTATGTATTTGTTTTGTAAGTCAGTCAATGTATACATTGTTGAATGCTATTACTATTATAATCCTTTTTTTTGGGTATCTCTAGGTATCACATAACTCTGATGCTTGGAAACTTGGGATCAAACGTGGTAACGTGGTTATTTCAATAAATGGGCATGACGCTCTAACATTACCTGAGGTGAAAAGAAACACCAGTATGATCTTTACATATAATAATTTCAATCTATATGCAAATGTGTCTAAATGTTAACTTTATGTGCAGTTGGAAGACTATCTTCTATCACTAGGCCGGGACTATTTAAAGGACAAATCAATTTGCATGAATGATCTCAAGGTATGTTTGTAAAATTTCCATAGCAGCCAGAAGGTGGGATCTGTGACAATGTCAAATACTTGTGATTTTGTGAGTAAAAAATTGGCATTTGTAACTGAAAAGCATTCTTTTGCATCAGCTTAGAGTTTGTGACATCATGAACGGTGTGAAAAGAGACATCACATTGCCTCTCAGATTTTCTAATAAAGCTGAGTTGGTAAGTTCTTGACCTAACACCATGTTTTGCGTAAATATAAAAGACTACATTTCTTCCATGCAAACTATCACAAAAACTGAATTCTCTTATTTCGAAATGCTACAATTTTCTTTAGCACAAGTTTTTTTTTCTCTCACACAAAACCACATTCCTTTCAGGATGAGGATGAATTAATTTAACCAGATGAGTTCACATGGTATAAGCACGTACCGATCTACGTGCGAGACGTCTCTAAAGAAGCCCAGAACGTATCTTTTAGTGATGTAATATCGTTGAAGAATAATGATCCGTGAGAAGATTTGACTACATTTTTACCTATAGTTACAGGGGAACATATCAGGTGCAAACCAACCCTTCCGTGCAAACTATGGAAACTTCAATCTGGACCACACGATATTGATCCAAGGGTGCACTCAGGGGAGGTGGGAGGGGTGATTTGCAATACGACTTTGCAAATCACCCCTCCCACCTTCCCTGAGTTTTGCAAATCACCCTTCCCACCTCCCATGAGTGCACCCTTGGATCAATATCATGTGGTCCAGATTGAAGTTTCCATAGTTTGCACGGAAGGGTTGGTTTGCACCTGATATGTTCCCCTAGTTACAATACTACTAGTAGTGTCAAGGAAGTATGGAGCTCTTGGATCTGCGTCATTGTGTCGGGTCTTTTCGATACTCCATTTTGGGTTCAACTTGAGGGAACTGAGGCTGGTGGTAGTACCTAGTTTGACTTGGGTTGGTAGCAGTATTTGCCGGGGCTGTCGCCGGGGGGAAATGCTGAGTGAGAGTGAAGACGAGAATTTCACACAAGCGCGGTCTCCAAACACCAACAGTGGCCAACCTTATTCCGATGATTAGATTTAGATCCTGTACCGTACACTATTGCACACGCGGCGGACGCCCGGGCAAACAAGCATATGCTTGCCACGGCGCTCCGCTCAAACGGTGTTGCTGTTGGAGATGCCACGGAGCAGCAGCAGTCCGGGCTGTCCCGTCGGCATGAACAGCGTGTAGGGCATCTCCACCGGTTTCAATTATTGGGCCTGCAGCGCGCTATGATATCTATGGACCTGAGCCGAAATATCTCTGGGCCATGTTTCAGCGATCAAGAGCCCTGCGCACAGAATCAGGATAATCTAAATAAAAAAACCGAAAGAATCAGGAGGGTGAGGTCAACGTCGTCTCATATTTTCTCCATTCGACGTCACGTAGGGTTTTACTCTCACACAAAGAAAGGTGGGCGGCGGATGGAGAAAAGAAGCCGCCGCCGCCGTCAATTCCAACGGTTCTGTTTGTCCGCGCTCACCAACGACGTGAACGTTTGTTCACTTGTCGTGTGACGCGAGTCCGGCAGGCGCTGCGATTGCGGCCCAGCGAGTGACCGCGGCGGCCCACACGCCCATCCGCGCCCACCTGGCACGGTCAGGCTGATCTCGGGTCGGTCGGCGTCAGCATCGCGCCGATTGGATTCTGCCGGCGCGCGATCATCCGACGGCGTGCGGGCGAGTTGGGCTACGTCAGCGCGCACCCTACGAGCCCCGTCGTGTCGGCCCGGATCTCCTGACGGGACTCGAGATCCCAGCCCAGCTCTCATCTTTGGCCTTTGGCCTTGTTTAGTTCGGTCAATTCGATCAAAAGGTAACGTATTGAACAACGTGTTTTTTCTCTGTTTTTATGTTTTCCAATGCACTTTTCTACAGAAAATTCGATCGAATTCGTCTGAACTAAACAAAGCCTTTTATCTCGCTGGTCCCTTTGGTGCAGGAAAATGTAAAGGATCATCGGATAACACGAGCAGGCTATAGTTTGCTGCACGAAGATACTTATGATTCCTTGAGCAAGTCGATAGATTTGGATGTTATTAAGATATTAGTCAACAGTTTTCCTCAGGATAATCGATGGAGCTTCTTGACTGTATCTGTATTGTTTTGGGTTGGGTCAAAACTAGTGGTCTATTTAATAACCCCCTTTTATAAAAGAAAAACCATTGGTCTAAATTCTTCATGATTTTTTAAACGAAGGGGAAAAAAATGCCGCCTCTACCTTGTTGCGTCTTGTCAAGGCAGATCAATCCACACTATGGCATCTTTTCTCCTTCTCCATCAACTTTTTTTTGGCACTGAGTAATGGTGCCTAACTCCGAATAACTTTCACTCAACAAGCTCACAGTGACAAAAATAGTGGAGTGTTCCCATCCCAAACTGTTTGTTGTATCTCCATGTGTTTGTTATTTGGGAATATTCTCCTCTACAGGATGTGCTTGTACTGTTGTACAGCGTGAAAATTACAAACACAAATGTACGAAACGCCGACAAAAATACTTTTGACAAATTAAAGCAAGTGGAACACTTTTTTTTTGTCTGTTTTTTGGTTGAAAATTTTGAACACTGCTAGTCACTTTATACCAGTAGCAGATCAGACGTCACCGAATGTAGCAGCGAGCCGAGGCATATCCATGGGTGAGCTGAGCTAAAGCAAAGCAAAGCAAAGCAAGCAAGAACACGTACACAGTCAGGCACAGAACATTAGAGTTTGCATCAGATCGCGATCAGAAAAAGGCACCACGAGAAAAAGGACCCCAGCGCAGCCAGAGAGGGGAGGGGGAGCTGTCCGGAAATTCCCCAATTAAGCTCACCTGCCGCTCCACTCCTCTGCCTCCAGTCCCACCGCAGCTCCGCCCCGGCGTGCTCGCCGCTGCTCGCGGGAGGACATGTCGGCCTCCGCGTCGTCGCCGGCAGCCGAAGAGAAGGAGGAGGCGGCGCCCGTCACGCAGTGTAAGGGCGTGAACGACCTCGACAAGGTCGTCCTCCGGGAGGTCCGCGGCAGCTCCGCCGAGGTACTATGCCGTATCCATCCCCTTCTTCCGATCATTTCGTTCCACCTGTACAGTGGTTCCGCGGCCAGATCCCTGCGCAGATCCGTGGCGCTTGCCCATGGCGCTCTATGTTACGGAGCAGAGCCGGACGCAGTTACTGCTCCAGGTCGCGCAGTTGGTACTCCGCTGAGCTGGTTGGTGCTTTGGTAGTACTCTAATCAGCGGATTTTGGGATCAGACTGTTTGGTCATCGAAGCTCGAGGGCTCCTGTCCAAGTCACAGGGGTACCGGACACCAGTGTTCTGATCCGAGTCCTAGTCTGTCCCATTATTCAGTTTTCATCCTTTGTCTCGTCAGTTGTCACAAACATTTACTGAACAATGGTGATCCCAAATTTACACGACACGGCCAGAAGTGGCTAATGTGATCGATCATGGTGTTTGATGTAATTCCTGAACATGGAGCATATTTCCTTGTACTCGGGAAGCAGCCAAGGACTCAAAAGTATTTTCAACTCAGGCTAATCCACTCCTCTCACCACCATTGCCTCGCCATTGTTTCTACACAAATATACAAGGCATCCGGTCGTGCGCAGCCTGAGATATATTTTGTGTTGGACTGTAATTGTGGGGAGCTGGGGACATGACTGACATGGTTTTACTGATGATTGGATTAGGTCAGCTGCGTAAACTGTTAAAGATGAAAGGGAGCTCAGTAAGAGGGTTGTCTATCCTTTGGCTAACTGCTAGAACTGTGAAATGATGTCAAGGGTGATATGTTGGAGCGAAATTTAAACATTTGTTGCTTTGAATTCATGGGTATAGCCATCACAGAGACCATTCTTTTGTATGCTTGGCCTCATAGGAGCGGAGTGGTTCTTACAGTGATGAGTCAAGCAATTTACACAGCCATTTTCCATTAAAAAAAATTCCACAGCCATTTGAAATCTCATATTTCATTCTTCTCGCTTCTTACTTCAGCATCTTTAGCTTGTCATTGATGAGTAGCAGGGTGTTGATTTCGGCTGCTTCTCTGCTTTGGCACAGTTTCTACTCAAGTATCTTGCAATCAACATGCAGGGCGTTACTGAGAATGCCATTTGATTATTTAAGCTGATGGAAGATGGATAGAAGACAAGATTGTGCAGAGTGCACAACTTGTCTGTGATTCGGTCTAAGTTGCCTATTTGGGCTCTTGGCCCAGGCGCCCAGCCTTGCTGAAAATTATCCTTAAATCTTTTCATGCCAATTACTGAACTTATCATTGCAAAACTCACCTGAACTTGCCTTTACTCACATCATCTGGATTGACTAGACAGTAACTAACAAGCACAGCCATTGTATCTTTGTTGAGTCAAAATGTCAAATGAATAACAATAAGGTATTTTGGGCTAAGTAACCACAGACTGGTATGCTTATTGCATAATGTCTTGCTATTAGAAACTCAACACTAACTTGACGGTAATGATCTCTTATATTCCTGTAAAATTTTTACACCAATTTGACAATATTATATTGTCTTCAATTTTGAAATTGAGCAATCCAAAAGGTTGTTATGATGTACTCTATCATTTGTCAAAATAATTAGCAACATGATGAAGTACATAGACATGGGAAAGAACAGAACTGAAACAGAAAAATACAAATTAACATGAAATTATTTGCATTTTGTCGTATCCTATTTTCTTGAAACCTATTACAGACATATGATCATTTATAATAATGTATTTCATTGCTTTTAGGTGTACCTGCATGGTGGCCATGTGACATCATGGAAAGATGAGCATGGAGATGAGTTACTTTTTGTTAGCAATAAGGTGCTTTTTTTCCTAATAACATTTCAGCAGTATCAATTATCGTAAGCGCTTTCTTGGGTTTATTAGAATTAAAGTTTCATTTTTGGCATGACTGTAAATTTCAGTGCTCGATTTGATCCAGTCTATAGTCTATCCTTTCTCCTTTGCCTGAAATTCGTGCTCTTCAGCTGCTCTGTCCATCCAACCTCATCATGCTATCTTCCTCTCTAATAATTCTAGGGTTGCTGCATACATGCTAACGAACACTTTATTAGTTCAATTCTAGGGGGAAATAATTTCTGCAGCCAACAAGCTTTATCTTGAGCTATGGTTGACTCTTTTGTGATTGACATGGAACAATATGTGAATTTGAATGCCGCCTGGAGTATGAATTGCATTTTTCTTGATCACTGTCTCTATTCTATCAGGCTATTTTTAAGCCCCCAAAAGCTATACGTGGAGGAATACCAATCTGCTTTCCACAGGTGTGCCATTGTCCTTCCAACACCCTTTTCCTTCTCTATATCTTCTGCTATGTTAATCTTAATTTCTCTTCCTGGTGTAGTTTTCCAACTTTGGAAATCTGGAACAACATGGATTTGCAAGGAATAGATCCTGGACCATTGATACTGATCCGCCACCATTTTCAGTGCCAACCACCAATACAGCTTATGTTGATTTGATCCTTAAACCTACCGACGAGGATTTGAAGATCTGGCCTCATAGGTGAGCTTATAATTACTTGCTGATAGTGATTTAATGTTGTCATAGGACGCCAGAAAGTTTTATCTTGCTACATTTCTTTTCTTTATTTTTTGCATTAGAAGGCAAGCATGGCCACCTGTATATTCACATATATATCCTATTGCAGTTTTGAATACCGTCTGAGGGTTGCACTTAGTCCTGGTGGTGATTTGATGCTAACTTCACGTATAAGAAACACTAATGCAGATGGAAAGTCATTCTCTTTCACCTTTGCATACCACACATACTTCAAGATTTCTGATATCAGGTGTGTTTGTTCAACTCCTATGGCCACCATCTTTGAAATATTCAATCTGTAGGCATAGTTTTTGAAATAATCTTGTGGCAGCATGTTTACCCCTAATCTAAATTTCTCTTACCAGACTTTAGTCAATTCACTATAGTTATTCCATTTTCGAACTCCTTAATGATGTGATTATTTTAAGGATATAGAAGTCTTTTTCTTTGCATGACTCTATGCTGGTATTTCAGTGAAGTGCGTGTAGAAGGTCTGGAAACTTTGGATTACCTAGACAACTTACAAGATAGAGCCCGTTTCACTGAACAAGGCGATGCGATTGTTTTTGAATCTGAAGTACGTTAACAAAACATTTATGCACCCTTTATCCACTTTACTTGTGTTCTTACTCAAGAAAACATATGCAAATTTTACAGCTGGACAGAATATATCTGGGCACACCGTCAAAAATTGCAATTATTGACCATGAGAAGAAAAGAACATTTGTTGTGAGGAAAGGAGGCCTTCCTGATGCTGGTCTTGTGAATGCTGATCTTTTCTTCATTTGATACTGTAATAGATTATTTTTGTTGGTATCATTCAAGAATGAAGCTCAGGAGATTTGGTATATTCTTTGTTACAGTTGTTTGGAACCCTTGGGACAAAAAGGCAAAGGCTATGTCAGATTTTGGGGATGATGAATATAAACGCATGGTATGTGTGGAGGCAGCTGCTATAGAAAAGCCGATTACTCTGAAGCCTGGTGAGGAATGGACTGGAAAGTTGGAACTTTCTGCTGTGCCATCTAGCTATTACAGTGGTCAGCTAGACCCTGATCGTGTGATTCAGGATTCAAGTGTCCCAGAGGATTCAATCAGTTAGTCCTTACTGTGTTATTACACAGGTAACTTTTTAAGTACTAATATGCCATGCATAAAGTCTGTGAACTTAGTCAAACACACAAAGGTACTATGTAAACGTCATATCCCATTAGAGTTTTTAATTTAAAATATGGAGGGCCAAATACGTTTTCTTGTACATGCTTATGCCAGAATATGTGTGAGCAACCTTAATATAATTTGTTGTGTCAATGGCATAATTATATAGTTACATCTGAGTAAACCAAGGTTTAATATTTTTTAATCAACATATGAAATACATTGCCAAGAATTATGATGGATCATGAGGTCATTGAATAAGAATACTTTACTTGGTATTATACAGGATGAATGTTAAAGTTGCAACCACACTGACAAAGACCAGCCGATATGCAGATTCTTGATTCATTTGTTTGTAATTATCGATATTAATAAATCATACGCCATATTTTCTGCCAATTCTTAGTTACTGTGTTCAAGGTGTACTAATATGTTTCCAGCATTGCAGGTAGAGCATTATATCTTATGCATAAGGGACAATGGGCCACTGGCAGCAAGGATTGTCAACATGTTTCTTCCATTCTATTCAAATCTTTGTTTTCTATTCGGGGTGCATATCCGAACTGAAGGAATGTGGAATCGATTTCTTTTTTTTTTTGATTATGAAGGACAAGTCATACCCTGTATATGGATATTTGAAGCAAGAAACATCTTCCATGGGTTGTAAAATAAAAGAAAATTCATCTGTATCTTTCATCTTCTTTTGTCTTTATATTTGTAGGTTCTATACTTGTTAGGAAACAGTGATTGTGTGGAAATGGGCACTCATGGTGTGTGAACGTTCCATGTTTTGTAGCTACTCGTGGTTGCAGACTTGCAGGACAAAAACTTATTAGATGCTCTCCACTTCATGTGCATTTACCTTTATTGTTGTCGAGTAATTACCAGAGGTTTACTCATTATTATTGTAAGATATTATCTTGACGCTAGAGGCTCGTGATCATTTTGTACTGAGACTCGCGAGATGAGCTAACTCTTTAACAACATAGTGTTGTGTATATGCCAATTAGTTTGGACTGATGGGGAGTATGCAGGGCCAGAAAAAAAAAAGATAAGATTTTTGTGGTAAATTTAGTCTGCCCTGTTAATAATAGATTCAGAGTTGAACAGTCATGACTAATATGAATTTGACAGTCAAGACCAAATTTATAGAGAAAAATATTAACATGTGCGACGTCAAATTAAATTCATTGCATACATCATAAAATGTGATGGTGCGTTTGCAACGGAGGAAGCTTGCCTTAGAACATTTTTTTTTGAAGCAACATGAGGGGTTGGAGCCCCAACTGGATATCCTTGGAACAATATTAAGTGACAAATAATTTGAAATGGAGGGGGCACGTGAACTAATCCAGCCCGTTCGGCTGGCTGATTCGGCTGGTGGCTCGGCTGATTTTCTGTGAGAGAAAAGTACTGCTGACTGGCTGGTTGGTTGGTGGCTGGGCTGATTTTTTGTGAGGTGAAAGTACTGCTGGCTGGTTTCAGCCGAACGGGCTAGCTGAAGTTGACAGAAATAACCTTGTAAGTTTAGATCAACTATTTACCTATTGTCACATCACGTGTATGGTGATTAGTGTACAATGTACATTCAGCTTTTGGTACTCAAAACAGATTAAGCTCTCGACGTACTACTGGATGAACGGAACATAAAAACCAAACGCTTGTTTCCATGATCGTGCTCCAATCAGAAATTAGAATCCAAATAATCGAATAATCACAAGCAGAAGCAAGTGATAGGTCTCACTTGACTTAGGACACTGCCCGGGAAGCGAAAGCCCTCTTCGCTCACGCCGAGCAGAGCCCACACTCTCCCGACCTCTTCTCTTTTCGGCACTCCTGCGTGATCAAATCCGATTCAACGGCCGAAAAAAAAACCCTCGAAGAAGAAACCCAAAAAAAGAAAGAAAAAAGGGGGGAAAAAAAAAGAACAGAGAGAGCCAAGCCGAGACGAACACGAAGAAGCAAGGAGCGAAGCAGCCTCGAGCGAGCCCGCCCCAACCCACGAAGCAGCAGCAGCAGGCAGCCGCCTCGCCGCGCGCCCGAGCAACGTCGCGGAGAGCAGCCCGCCCGCCCGCCGGTCAGCAGCGAGGGCGCAATTCGTCACCGGCCGGTCCCCGACCCGGTTCCGCCTGCCAATCCCAATTGCTCGCCCCCAGGAGGTCAGCTCAATTCCTGCTGTTTCTCGGATTCGATTCGGTTCCGCCAGGCGCGCTGTCGTCCTCGCCGGAGATCCAGGCGGTGCGAGCTCGCCGGAGCTCGGCGGGGTCGGGGATCATGCCTCCATTGCTCTAGGGTTTGGGCAGGTAATCGAATTGGCTCGCCAGACCCGCAGCCTCTATGCTCGATTCGGGCCTGACGCACCGCTTCCTGGGAGGCTCCTTGATTTCGCGGCGATTGGAGCGGCGCCAGTGGAGATGAGATCCCCTCCATGGCCGGCGAGCTGGGAATTGGGGTACGGGCTCACGCTCTGCAGGAAGCGGCGCAAGCCCTAATGGTTTGATCCTAGTTGCGTGCGGTGTGCTATTCCTGATTCGTGGTTTCTCAACTCCAAATCCGATATTGGGGTTTGCTGCGGTGGTAATTGTATGGACACAGTAAGGGAGGAGGCGTGGCCAGTAGCTGCACCACAGCAGCGGCAGCGGCCACCTGTGCCCCAACAGCAGCAGCAGCAGAGTGGTCGCATTGATCTCAGGGAGCTGAAGGCTCAGCTGGAGAAGCGGGTTGGTCCAGATCGCTCGCGGCGGTATTTTGGCTACTTGAATGGTTACTTATCAGAGAGGCTCAACAGGCAAGACTTTGAAAAGCTGTGCCTGCAGACCTTGGGGCGGGAGAATCTCCAGCTGCACAACCGGCTTATCCGCTCCGTTCTCTACAATGCCTACCAGGCAAAGTGCCCGCCTCCACCATTGGATGTGGGGAGACCTGTGGGGGCATCAGTAAAGAAGGTTTCTCAGGCTGCTGAAGTGTTGAATGCTTGCAATGGAGATGCCAGGTTGTTACAGATTCAGGGATCGAGGCCTATTGGCACAGTACAGGATCATACTTTGAAAAATCGGATGAATAATATGGGTCTAAATTGTAGAGCGACAATTGCTGTCAATCACAGCCAGGTTGCTCATGGTGTTTCTGGATGTCTAGAGAATGGTACTCTAAGTCCCCTTGAGTTGAAGAGATCAGTGCATCTTCAACAGTGCGAACCTGCAGAGCCGTTGGCGAAGCATCCACGCATGGAGCAGTTGCCACCCAATAATCTGGTCTTGCAGAGAAGAAGTATGAGCAGCACTGCAGAACAGTCTGCAGAAATATCGAAAAGTCCTGTCAGAGCTCCACTTGGAATTCCGTATTGTTCAGCAAGCGTGGGTGGCGCAAGGAAATTTCCACCACCACCAATTGGTGGAAGTGAGGATCGGTATAACACCTGTTTTGAGCATGGTGAGCTGTCCAACACAGAGTTACTACATAGACGGATGGAGAAAACAGCAGAAACACTGGGCTTAGCTGGTGTCACAATGGATAGTGCAGAGCTTCTGAATAATGCTCTGGATAAGTACATGAAAAACCTGATTAGGTCATCTGTCAAGTTAAAAGGAGGTAGTGTTCAGAGGGATGCAAGGAAAGGGACACCGTCATACAAACAGCAAGCGTATGGAAAGCAGATCAATGGTGTCTTGCTGCCAAACCATGTTCACATGCAATCAGGCAGCGGGTCATCAGGAGCCACAAATGAGACCAGAAGTAACCACTTGATCTCCATCGATGATTTTAAGGTAGCCATGCAACTAAACCCTCAACAACTTGGGGAGGACTGGCCAGTCCTTCTGGAGAAGATATGTCTGTGTTCTTCAGAGGAAAATGACTGACAGATGGCGCTTTTTTACTTCACTTGAAGTTTTGTACCGATGTGCTTCTTGGTGCCCATCCGATGTACATTTGAGCCGGAAGTGGCAAGACTGCAGGCACAACACAGAATATGCACATACAGGGTCGAGGCAGAATTCTGCTTTCGCGTTCAGCTGTCAGAGTTGTAGTGAAAAAAAAAAGACATTCTTTTTTCCTGATAAATGATGCCTGAATAAAGGAAAACATGATGCCTGAATAAAGGAAAACATCTTCTGTCCGTGCAGCTTAGGCCTCATTAGCACTTACAAGGTGGATAGTGTTACATCCAAAAGTCCCAACTTCTATGTAACATCTGGCATAAGGGACTGGGGGCAGCAAAATGCCAGTGCTGTCTTGTAACTTATAGGAAAATGTTCTGTAAGTTTCTAGGTCAGGATGTACATTATTGATTGCAAAATTTTCTAGGTATCTTCAGTAATTTCAGGGATCTTGAATGTTAATTTTATTTAATTCTTTTTGTAACTGTGCTTTGAAAGTTATATGTTAGATCTCTAATATTTTACCTTTCACCATTGATGTGCACATGTCTATCTTCGGGGTTAGGTTGGGGCCCCATATATCTTTTGGTGTTCATTACACTCAAGGTTAGAAAAAAAGAAGATATATGTACGTATTTGTTCTTTTGCTTTTTGAATGGAGCACTGTGCAGAACTCCCCCACAGTTTTATCTTCTAAAAAAAATAGAGATACACATGTCTGAAATAGACCTCCTTTTTCAAAACTTGTGATACTTGGAACTTTCTATTATCCAACCTTTATTTTCCATTTTCAGTAATTTCAAATAGTTTTTGGTGAGAAGAAAAGATATCTGGTCTCTGGTGTCATTTAACACTAAGAGAAGCGTTCTCAATTATTATACTGTTATACATTGCATGTATGCTGTATCTGAACTTTTTGTGCTCTTATCTAAGGCCAGGGAGGACACAAGGACCCTGGATGGTTAGTGTCTGAATTCTGAATGTTCTCTGTATTTTAAGTCTGCAGCAGCGGTGGATACTTTTTGTTCTTTTTATCCGATAATGCACATACATTTCTGCTGCCTGTGGTGTTTAAGATTGCCTAGCAAAATATTGCATTCGCTGCTGGGACATTATTCGCTAATTTTTTTCTCTGGAATATCACACATATCTGAAAAGTATCTGCTTCGTTCGAGAAAAAATGAATATGGCTTTGGTGTGTTCTGTTAAAGTATCGTGGTACATTCTGCAGGATACTTGTGCAGGTTTTTCTTCTTCTTTTGAGACACCCTAACTCTTCTCAGTGGTGAGTATTGTCTTTCCAGATAGGTAGCAATCAGTGTCAAAGTTAAGGAACAAACCTTGCTGCTCATCTAGATGTGTCTGTCTTCAGGTACATATCTAATGATTGTCAAGAGCAGGATAGGGATATGGAAGGACCATTAAACAAGTTCTTGTTGTGCAAAACCAGTAAAGTTCACTATTGTGTGTTATTGTCATGAGGAGGAAGTAGAGAGAACTGCTGGTATGTTCTCTGTTGCGAGTTATAGAAGTAACTTTTTACACGAGCTAAAATATTGTAATTTCTAGTGGTTTCAATAAAATCACTGGACAGTTTGAATGAATCCATTTCCAGATCATCTGCCTGGGCTTCAAGTGGCAACAACCTTGTTTATCAGCAATATGTGTAACACTTATCTGAATATTTTTTTAATGCTGTCTGTTTCTGTTGTTATAGAAAGAAGATGCAAGAATATAGCCGGCAATGTGCTGGACTGGCTATTCCGGTGTGGCCGCTCTAAAATTCAGCTTGTGCTTTGCAGGAGCAGGGTCAGGTTCTGTTTGAAAGATGAGGTTGGCGCTCCACTGCCTCCTTTAAGCCTGAACCAAGGCATATTTTCATCATCTGCATCGATGCATAATAAGGTATTATTTTTGGGTCTGCTTGTTGGGATAGTTCTTGTAAGGCCTGTTTGAATATGAGGAGCCCTCCTAATTCCTTCAGAAATTGAACTGTTTTCCACGATGCGACAGGGACCATAACTGCGACACCGGGAGGTACAAAACTGGAATGATTTATCTCTTCTTTCTTGAAAAGATGAAGCTGTAAATATTTACACTAGGGCCAAAGCAGAGGAAGCCACAGCAGGGATGTATATACAGCAGCAGAATGACTCTCATTCTCTCTGGTGGCAGGGCAGGGGGTGCTCTCAGCAATCAGCATGACCGGCGCGGGTCCATCTTGTGGCGGCGGCGCAGCCAGACGAGCGCGCGGCCTCCCTTGGGCGACGGCTCGCGCGCTAGCCTCTCCGTCTCGGAGCGCTGCAGCATCTCCCACATCACCTGCACGTCCTCGTACGCGCACGTCTGGATGTCGTCGTGGAGCTTCACAAGCGCGCCGCGGCCGTCTGAATCACAAGGAACAGGTTTGTTTCATCAGCACAAGCACCAGCTGGTTTATTAGCCGGTTACAGAGTATATATACATGGAAAATAAAACAAAAAAGTATAGCGAGCAGTGCTGAATTGTTTACTGCAAAAAGATTTTTTAAAAAAAATTCTGTTTCACCCTGATGCATCAGCGGGAGCTATCGACAGGTGGCTGATCCCTCTTTTGTGTGAGCGTGGCAGGGATGCTTGTGGCAGGGCAGTCCATTCCCGGCCGCGACCGCCTGAATGATGCCATGGCGCGGCTGCCGGGGCACGTGTTGCCGCGCGCTGTCCGGGCACTGCTTGTAGCCTGGCAGCATCACCAACAACAGCCTCTGTACTGGTAGTCAAGTTCAAGTAGTCACGGGGGACATCAAGCGTGTTCAGACAGTTAGATGTCAGTTTTTCTGTTCCCAAACCAAAGGACCTGAAACACCATCGTGATTCACGCATGTCCCTGCTGATCATATTTTATCAGCTGATAATGAAAAAAAACAAAGGATTCCAAATCGATATTTATAAGCCATATAAGATGGACTTAATTGCAATGGTACTATGCGACGCACAGTATCTCTCCTTTGAATGTGCGGAAATGGTTGCAGTCTTTCTAGGAAAATCGATTGGTGTGGTGGGGTGCCATACACCTGAATGTTTGGCGTAGGCGCCACGCGCCTCCACATGAGAAAGTGGCCCACGTAGTAATTAAACTAGGCATGGGTGTGACGTCGACGCCAACTACTAATTGACACTGATCAATCTCTCAGCATAATAACTCCAAGCCAATCAGTAAACTACAGTGCTCTAGCTAGAGTGATCGACATCTGTACGAGCTATACAGAATCGTGACAAGTTCCCGTATCCACGTGCCCCCAATCTAATGAAGTGAGCACAAAAACATGGTGATGCAGTTAGATTGCAGTGATCTTACTGAAAAAGAAACGGAACCAATCGTTGAAGCTCTTCCTAGCTTCTCGCCGTGCATGGATTGACGGATGAATTGAATCGATCATGGTTAGTGAAGAAAAAGAGAGAGATGCGACGTAAGCTACGCCTAAACGCATGACACGGCAGCAGCGCTTCCAGAAGCTCCAGTGTAAAGGGTGGCGATGGATCCATTGTCGCATTGATGGTGTGGTTCGTCGGCGGGAGCCCGGCCGGAGCGTAGCGCGCGGGGGCGGCTGCGCTGGTTGGTGACTCTATCCTGGACGCACGTGTGTGCAGGTGTCACTCATGCTCATCCCCCGCCCATTTTATTTGGTCGTTTCCTACACGATCCAATATACATATAACACACATCTCTGTTCTCTCTATATATTAAGCTATATTTGTATATATAGCATGTATCTATCTATATATGTTGGTATGTATCTAAATGACGTGGCCACCGGCTTGCCGCCGAGTACGAGTGTCAGTTTATGTTGCAGCTAGCGCGTCATGGCCTACTCTAGTAGTAGCTATAGTATGTGTCCTGTTAGCCTTGCATGCATCTCCTCAAATTAGATAAAAGATTTTTTTTTTGTTGTTTCTCTCGATATATGACCCACTTTACTACCAAGAAAATTTGTTCAGCTGTAGGTAGCTTCGTAACGTGCACTTGTAGCAAGCAAACAAGATATAAAGTCTGACGAAAATTAAAGCCAGGACAGGAGTTTCTAATTCTGGATCAATATCCACGGTCGTCGCAGAAAAAAATAAAGAGAATTATTGCTTCAACATGACCACAAGTTACTGTACAATCTGCGAGCGCTACATGCAACCGCTCGCTGCGGTATGTACGTGTACGGTGCAGTGTGGTGTGTGTGGACACAAGCGAACCGAGCGAGACGCCACGCACCGCACCCGGCACGCAGCCACGTGCCACGCGAAACGAATATCTTTTTCTCGTGCACGGAAAATGACGCTGCAAACTTCGACGCATGTGAGCTAGCCCTGTACATGGTCCGGTGACAACCCAGCTAAACCATGGAACCGGCCCGGTTGAAACCATGACACCGGGTCATGCACGGATTGGGTTACCTCCGGGTCAAACCGGCTAACCCGTTCAACAAAATAATAAACAACAGAATCATGAAGCACGGTGCGCCCACCACGGCGCTTGAGTGCGATGATGCCGAGCAGGTACATGTGGTGAAGAACTGAAAGATTGCGATGGTCCAGCACAGAGGAGACCTTGGAGATGCCGAGGAAGAAGTTGATGGCGTTGCTGAAGATGACCATGTTGACGGAGAGGCCGAAGTAGGCCATGCGCTGCACCGTCTCGTTGCCGGAGATGAAGAAGACGGCCACCCTGCCGCCGGTCCGCGATAGGTCTGCGGTGGGCTCATCCGTATGTTTGCCGGCGTCTTGCCACTACGGACGGCAGCGGCAGTTCGTACCCGCCGATGAGGGGCGTCCGTCCTAGTGCCGCCGGAGAACCGGCGCTCGTCGCTCTCCATGAAGTGCACGCCTAGCTTCTTGGGCTGCAGCGACGACAACGAGCCCGGCAGCACCTCCGGCGACTTGGGTCCGTCTGGTTCTCATGCTAGATACTGTGTTGCTTTGCTGAGCTTGCTCGTGCGTGCGATTCCTGCGCGGGCAAGGCTTGCTCGCTCGCCAGAATCAAATTTCCAATCATCCAAATCGAGTCGAGCTTCCCAGTTCCTAAATCATGATCTCCACCACTGGAATCAAGCTTCAATAGACAACCTTGAGGTAATTGGCCCCCAAATCGAGTTTCCTGTCGTGAAGTTGCTGCCCAAATCCAACATCAGATCCCTATCCTCGAGCAAGTACCTCCCAAATTGAGCTTTCGATTGCTGCACTTGAGCTCTGAGTCGCCCAAATCGTCATTTGGATTCCCTAGCTTAAGCTTTCTGTCAGCCAAATCGAAGATCCCTGGCACTAGAGCTGAGCTCCTCATTCCACACGCTACAGTGCCGATCTAGCACCAATCATCGTCGGCCATTTTCCTTACCTTGCTTTGCCAAGCTAGATTAGCCTACCATCCTTGATAGGCAAGGCACCAGCAAGGGCCGACCTGCTTGATTAGCCGAGGAGCAAGCAGGCTCGCCCGAGCTTCCGCGAGGCAAGGAGACGGTGGATTTTCTATCTCCGACGCCCAGACCGACATGCTCGGGTGGATCCGGCGGCTCGCCGCACGCCGGAGGAATCGATCTCTCCCCCGTGACGGCCGTCGCTGTCTCGCTGCGAGTTAAACCATGAAAACCGTTCAACCCGCTGGTTTCCAAACCGCCTAACTGACTCCCTCGTGGTCCAGTTTGGGTTTAACCCAAAAACCGGTAAACCCGGACCATGAACAGGGCTAATGTGAGCATCCGCATGCATGCATATGTTGCCCTGATAGTCTATACTATGAAGCTCGCGTCGCTTGTCCTCTTGCACGGGAACAAAACGACACGGCCACGCATGCCCTCATCATACATGTGCATATCCAATCCACACAGCACTTTCTTTCACAATTCTATATGCGGCCGCACGTATGATGATGATCAGTTCAACTACTAATCGGAAAGGCCCATCAGATCAAAGAAACCGGTGGTTGTTGCTAATCAGCGGAAAAGATCAAACTAATCAGGGCGGGTTAATTTAGTTCTAGACTGCTCTACATTGCCATAACAATCTTACTGAAAGTCTGAAACGCTTCAACGATGCGAGAAATCGGGAACTAGCAGATTAGGATAGGCCAGTCGATAAATTGACAAGGCATGCAGAGATAGTAGATTGCATTCATAAAAGGGGAAGCTTGTATTTAGCTGATGGGATGTGTGATTGAATGAGTAAACGATGGCGACGATGATCTCTTACCATCTTTCTTGCGACGGAAACGGGCGGCGACGACGATCCACGCGCGCTTCACCGGCACCACCACCGCCTTCTGCCACCACTCCATCGACCAACTCCGCCGCGCAATCTGTCGCCGGCGATCGACGCAGAGAGTCTGATCAGATAGAGCGAGCTCGTCGAGATATAGGGAGGGAGAGAGGTCAGGGAGGGAAATTATAGCAGGGACTGTGAACAGATGGTGGTTTATATGAGCAGCCGGCGGGGGAGATGAGAATGAGATGCCACCTAACCCTGTTGGACACCCTACACGTTGCCTCGGGCCCTGCGCCAGGCGCCCATTCCTAATACGCCCCTCGCCATGCCCATGACTCATCGTCTCTACCTCCCACCCACACGGCTTCATTAAGCTAAGCAATCTCCATTATGGATTAACCTGCTGCTTTCTGGTTTCTCACAAGCAAAGAAACCGCAAAAGGCCTTCCTTTTAAAATTTGAATCGATCAGGTTTTGCCTTTGTTAACCATATCTTTATCCAGATTATTAGTTCGCATGCGTATGTACTGGAGTAGTGCTATCTCTTATCAGTATTGTTATATGGACCGATTTTGTTTTGGCAAAAGTAAATAGAGATCTTTATGGAAACAGAGCGCCTCCCGTCAAGGAAGTATGAGAGTTTCCTAGCCCAAGTGTGAATTAATTCCAAATGTGGCGAGAAAGCCAGATGTAGGTAATGCGAAATCGTAGCAAAAAAATATGCATGTTAGGGCAAAAGATATCATACTTTAATGGAATAATGGCGTTGTATAATTCTTCCATCAGATATACTTTAGGTAGAGGGATTGATGATGCTTCTTGGACGCATTAGCTCCATACATGGGCAAGTTTGTGCCACAGCTAGCTGACAGCTCCACACAAGTAGTCCATCGAGTCAACCGGACGACTTTTAGAATGCAATAGTAAGAGCGGAGATTCTAATTTACGGGCGACCGGTACGAGGCCACCGTCGGTCGATCCGACGACCTCGTACCTAGGAGCCATATCTTTTCCACGCGGATGTTTTTTCTTTTCTCTTTCTGCGCGCTAATCATTTTCTTTCCACGCGCTACTCGTCTTCGCGCGCGTTTTTTTTCCACGAAGCCAAAGCATTCGGGATCCATACCATAAGGATCCAAAACTTTTGAAATTGGCTCCCACTTTAAAACACACCCATACCCCCTCACATATCCCCTAATTGAGGCCCACACGACAGCTCAAGAATGACCAAAGTTTCAGATTCTTGGAAAAAACTGCGCTTTCTAAAATGTTTCGTACCTTGTTTCCTGTTTTTTTTACACCAACACTCCCCGCTTACCCGCCCGCGTACCCACCCCCGACCCGCAGCCTTGAATCACGCCCCCTACCTCTCTCTCTTGTTTCTTTCCATCTCTGCTGCGCTCGTCCCATTCCCTCCGCATCCATCTCCATCCGCGCCGTCCTCATCTCGGCCCCGCAAGGGCATAGCCAGGGTCTCGGGCGCCGTCAAGCCCGACCTCGACGTCGCCATCGTGCGCGCCACCTCCCACGACGACGCCCTGCCCGATGACCGCCGCGCGGCCGAGGTGCTCCGCCTCGCCGCCGCCGGCTTCCACTGCGCCTGCGTCACCTCCCTCGCGCGCCGCCTCGCCCGCACCCGTGACTACGTCGTCGCCGCCAAGTGCCTCGCGCTGCTGCACCGCCTCGCCGCCGAGGGGGGCTCGCACCTCCGCGGGGAGCTCCTCCGCCCGGCGTCCACCGGGAGGCGCGTCGGCGAGCCCGTCCTCTCGCTGCTCCTCGACTTCCGCGACGAGGCGCACGCCGCGTCCTGGGAACACTCCGCTTCGTCCGCGCCTACGCGCTCTACCTCGACGAGCGCGTCCGCTTCCTCGCCTCCCTCCTCTCCCCGCCCCGCGTCGTGCGATTCGCCGACGACTACGGCACCGTCGGCGGCAGCGGCGCGTCGTCACCGCCCGTGCAGGCGACGGCGTCGCTGGCCGACATGGACCCCGAGGCAGTAAAGCATTAAAGCATTGTTTGTTCCATGCGGTAGCCCCACACCAGGTGTTTGTGTTTATGTCTACATCATCATTCATTTGACCATTCATTTTGATTATCCAAAGAAAGACCAATATTGTAATGTATTTTATTTAGGCTATTGTCAGGATGTTTTACACACATTTTCTGAGCTTGTTCTATTCAAGCTGTTTTTGTAGTGGTCAAATATTTTCATATTATCTGCAAGACAACTAGGCATGATTAGAGCAGCTGAGCAACAAGCTATGGGGAGGCGGCCGTGTCTCCCGCCTTTGCGGCGGCGAGGGTGATCGGGGAAGGGAGCGCGCTGCGGCGGGCGTGTGAGGAAGCCGCGGCGGCGGGGAAGCAGTGGAAGCCGCACGTGCACCTCAAGGTACGGTGCAAATAGATCCTATTTACTTTTGGACATGAAGATAGATTGGTTTGGGATCAAATCCAGTAGAATGTTTTGAGGTTTTTTGCTTGCGTATATCAGACATCATTAGCTACACCTGAATATAGCAGTTGGTGTTATTGTTTCCTCTCTTTTATGTTTCTTTATTGTCAGAATATGGTCCATGTTTGATTGTTTCCGGTTTGTTTGTGCAATTTTTTGATATATTTGATGAAAGGGGATGAATTACATTAATTGATGTGAGGAAGTTTATGTTGCCTTTGCTTTCAGACAAAAAATAATGTCGGTCCTTCTACACTTGAGAGACATTTAAACTGCAGACCTTTTCTGAAATTGTCATTATACTGTCTCAATGTCAAGTGTGCCAAAATGGAAGATTGAAAAGACAAAAGTCAAGGTTGTATTCCGGCTGCAGTTCCATGCTACAAATGTGAGTTCTGATGCATTGTGCCGTTTGTGTAAACATGCATTATTTATGCAAAGCAGGACTGCTTAAATCTATACATTAAAAATATTCTGTAGCTTCCACATTCTTTTGATGAGTGTCTTGAATGCATCTTTAATTTCTTACTCCTTTGAGTTTATGCATTCAAAAATTCCATATGTAATTTCTTACCCTCTGACTTCTCTTACAGGACAACCGTATTGCTATAAAATAAAGATCATGACAGTTGCAGACCAAGAAGCGATGAAGATTAAAAGGTAAATGATTATAAAATAAAGATCAGTGTCAGTTTGGTAATTCTCTGTGTACATGTGTTTCCATGGTTTGATTCAGCTTAGCAAAAAAAAAAGTGAAGTCATTTTTTGTACTGATTCCTGTTTTCATGGTTTGAGTTGGTTTAGCAAAAACTTTTTTTAGTTAATTTGTTGTGCTTCATGTTCAGCGTGTCAGATGAGTTCTCTATTTTCCCCATGCCACCAACCATATAGCTAGAGTTTTTGATATTACATGCATGTAATCTTTTTTTTGACGTAGACATACTACATATTGCTCATCAAACTCAACCCCTGTTCTGAATTCTAAATTCTAATGCACATTTTTTTTGGCTTTCAGACATACTACAGATTACTCATCTGTTCATTCAAGGAGCACCAGTAGCATGTGATTGGTGATTCAGTGCCTAGGTAAAAGGGGCTACAGCAAAGGCCGATACTACCATTGCCTATCAAGATTGCCATTTATGGTATTTCTTTCCTCTAAACATTTATGCTATCCTCACTTTTAGTGACATTAAGTGATGCTTATAAGAAATTTTATTTGCACAGTTGCATCCCAGATCCAATTTTCGCCATCAGCCAAGAATTTGTAGGGCCATGCATGTGAATTAGTATGGTAGGAGAAAACAATCAGCAAGGGCTCAGGTCGTTAGGAGCATGGGTGAAGAATATCCTTAATTTATGTGCAAGATGCTTTGTTTAGTAAAAGGCATTTGCATTCTATGTGTGTAAGATTCCTTGTTTTGTCTTTGATAGAGGATAAAAATGCAGGCAAGTTGCAATGGAATATATTTGAAAAGAAGTAGCCCTTGTTATTTTTAAAGAATATATTGAGAGTACTACCTATTGTATCGATCATTTACTTTAGGCTTGGCGTTTCTTTTCTTTCTAGCAATGTTATTGGATCATATTCTGCACCAAGATATCCCCTTCTAACTAACTTACATAGTTTCTTGTTTCCTTGCAGGCTGACAAACTAAACCAAAGATTTGGTACATGACTTTGTTGTTGATGTGATTTGCATTTTTTCTTGTGATGTATCAATGAAAATGGATGGCAGAACAATCACGGGAGAGAAAAAAATAATTAGACATGAATAAAAATTATTTTTTTGGATACGGTTTGTGAAACTATACAAGGTGATATTTTAGTTCAAGTTTAAAATATCATGCTTCAAACTAGCTACAAGCACTAAACAATTTATGTTTAATTAGAGTGCTTATATGAATGTGGAAATGTTGAATTCCTACTAATGAAACTAATTGATTTGTTCACTTGCAGTATACGTTTGAAGCTTTAACAGAGTTGCCCAGTGGGGATACTAGAAAAGGAAATCATGGTTAGTTGCTCATGTTTTATCTTTGCAGCAGTGCTACATATTTTTAATGTATTTTGCATATGTGCTTCTTTGGTACTCTGCTTTATTCACTTAGCCCATGTGAATTTAAAACTGAACTTGTTTGTCCTCATTATTCAGTTAACCCTGATTTGATGCATTTGGCGTGGCATTATGTGAAATGGGGACCATGTCATTCTGGCTAACCAGATTACTTTGAGAAAATCGGAGAAAGATAGTGGGCGACTGCAGCCACACCTAGGCAAGAAACATGGTTAAAGGGTAGTGGCAATGAAATTATATTATGTCGAATAAAAGCTTTGCTAGATTTTGATTTTTTATATTGTGTTTACAGAGGGATCAAAGGAGAGAGATTTCAAAGAGAAGTGCAGGAGGAAGAGAAAAGACCAACTGCAGTAAGTTCACAAAAGTGATATATTCTGTTCTGACGTCACTGAGTAAATTTTGGGTCTGATAGTGGAGTTTGCTCTGAATTGAACCAAACTAAGGAAGAGAATAGAACCTACTACCTTAGAACGATACTACTTTATGGATATTATTAAACTTTGTTAACATTTTTCAGTGCTCAATATCTTCTGAACTGAGAATTAGCAAAGCCTGCCTGCTGTCCTTGTCAAAAACCTTGTGCATTAGAGATTACTTGTTTGGTATATGATCCAGAATTCCCTCGTTGTATGTCTATCACTGATACATATATTCAAACAATTCACCATGTCATGTTATACTGCAGGGTAATCAGCACTCCTTCGTTTGCTGCTTTCTTCGTTCTGCAGCTTCTTTCTTCGTTCTGCAGCTTCTTTCTTCCTTAAGAATTAGAATATACACACTCAAAAAAAAAAGAGAATAGAATATACACTGCCTTTTTCTGTGGCAGTTCAGATTGGTGTCTACGAGTAACCATACAGAGTTATACAAGTAAAACTTTTTAAGCTAACTGTACAGAGTAGAGCCTTGCATGGTTCTGTTGTAAGAACACTCTGATTATGCTTCGAAGCACCAGGCAATCACCTTAGGGATTCAAAGGAGGTTGTTGTTCGATTCTACATTGTTCGGGAATGAGAAATATATCATTTGTAAGTTCCTTGTTCTAGGGTGGATTTATATAGTCATGGCAATGGGACATTTTCATTCATACTATAATGTACATATGATGATAATTATAATATTATTTCAATTTTCAAGAAATAATTTTAATGATCTTTTGATTTAAAACACGTGCGTGCCGCACGTGCACCTTACTAGTGGGGGAAAAGAGGGAGAAGAAAAGGGAGAATAAAAGTAACTTTTAAAGCTAGAATATAGTACAAATAAAAGAAAAAATTGGTGCAAAACTTACTTACACAAATTTTTCGAATTTCACATAAGTTTGAATACAAAAGTTTTCTACAACTACGTAATACATAAGTTTTTTGAACTGCAGATAAGTTTAATACAAAATTTTTCTACAAATAGTTAACAAAAAGTTTTCATCCATAAGTTTTATAGCAAACTTCCATAAACAACTTTTACGCTCTAAATGAAACTTTTGTATGGCAGGGGGACCGAAACCGAATCAATTTAGGCTTCTATGGCAGAGATACATAGCCGCCCCAAACCAAAACATCCTTCTGCACCCGATAGAACGGAGTCGCCCCCCAATAACCCTGAACACTAGCCAGTTCAGCCTTCTATGGCAGTGGACCGAAACCGAATCAATTTAGCCTTCTATGGCAGGGGATACATAGCCGCCCCAAACACAAACATCCTTCTGAACCCATAGGACGGAGTCGCCCCCCAATAACCCTGAACACTAACCAGTTTAGCCTTCTATGGCAGGAGACCGAAATCGAAGCAATTTAGGCTTCTATGGGAGGGGATACATAGCCGCCCCAAACCCAAACATTCTTCTGCACCCGATAGGATGGAGTCGCCCCCCAATAACCCTGAACACTAACCAGTTCAGCCTTCTATGGCAGGGGACCGAAACCGAATCAATTTAGCCTTCTATGACAGGGGATACATAGCCGCCCCAAACACAAACATCCTTCTGCACCCGATAGGACGGAGTCGCCCCCCAATAACCCTGAACACTAACCAGTTTAGTCTTCTATAGCAGGGGGACCGAAACCGAAGCAATTTAGCCTTCTATGGCAGGGGTACATAGCTGCCCTAAACCCCAAATATCCATCTGAACCCGATAGGACGGATTCGCCTCCAACAACCCTGAACACTAACCAATTTGGCCTTCTATGGCAGAGGGACCAAAGCCGAAGAAAAATAGATTTCTTAAGACATGCAAAACACCATATTTTTCTATGTAAATTTAATATTATAAAAGTTTTAGATTAAAAATACTGATAGTACTGCTGCTAAGTTATATTTGTAGGCAATGGATCAGGTGCAAACCAACCTCTTCGTGCAAACCGTGCAAACTCTAATCTGTGCCACATGATGTTGATCCAAGGGGCGCAAAGGGGAGGTGGGAGGGGTGATTTGCAAAAGCGCACTTTTGCAAATCACCCCCCACCTCCTCTGCGCCCCCCTGGATCAACATCATGTGGCCTAGATTAGAAGTTTGCACGGTTTGCACGAAAAGGTTGGTTTGCACCTGATCCATTGCCATATTTGTAATGTAAAAATTTACATAAAAGTTTACAATGTAAAAGTTTATCATAAAAGTTTACAATATAAAAGTTTATCATAAAATCTTTTATGTAAAGTTTTACATAAATGTGCTAATTTTGTACCTCGTTTCTCATATTTGTTGTGTAAAAGTTTTACGTAATAATTTGGCATAAAAGGGAGCAGGTCATTAATGTGGTCCACTTTGTCGGCATTAAAAAAATAACTCATAAACCAATCATATGGTCATGTGTAGGGACGTATCTGTATGTGTGGATCCATGACTATGTAGCAGTTTTTTTTTAAAAAAAAAGGAAAACGGAACAGAGAGGTGGGCCTTGAAAAAAAAAACACCGGCAAGCTGGACCGGGGAGAGGGGGCGACGCGCGCGGACCGATCGACGGTAAAGTTAACGTCGTGTAGTAAGAGAGAGTTCAATGTTGATACGCATTGATCCATTCAAACTCAGTAGTACATTTTCTTCAAATAAGAAAAAACAAAACCCCTCAGCAGTACATATCTGAAGCCACAATACCTGGGAGATTGCGGAAACCGCAGCATTGCATCGGATGGACTCGTGGTTGCGAGAATACAAAATTTGGAGAAACGCATCCTTTGTTTCTAGTACATCTGGAAATACGTATACATGGAAAAGAAAAACTCGACATACCTTTCGCTTTGTACACTGTTATATACTTGCACATGCAACTGGACCAAACCGGACGGCGTGTCGCTCGAAATTGAAAACAAAAAGTCGCACTTGCGTGTATTGAACTAATTAATCTTCTATGTTCTTCATGTACTCTTTCGACAATTTCGAGTTCATTATTAGTTCTTGCTCCCTCACCAGCGAGTGCCCTGACTCGATCAATGCCTCAATTGTTTGCTGATCGGGGAAAAGATGATATCAGAGTGTTACTGATCATAGCATTTGTTCCTCAAAGTGGATCAAGAATGAGCAGTTTCATTATGGTAGTACTGTTAACGAATTTGGTGAAATTCTAATGGACTATGCAGGCCAGATATGTTGCTTCAAAACTGAAAATACCTTTGGGGGTATAAATGTTGGAAGCTTCTCTCCTTTCTTTTGCTTAAGAAGCTTTTCACCTAGCTTTTCATGGCCACCAATTTGATCGACCCACTGCAGAACAATGGACCAATGATATTACTTAGGCTATGTGGCAACATCATTTTCAGAAGCCACACTGGGAAAAAAAAATCATATTTCTATGCTGAATACCCTGCCACATTTATATATGGGATTCAGAACTGAACCAAAACATTGTCCGTTGTTGCACATGAAACATGGCACAGATAACTCAACTATATACCTCCATGGCAACCAAATTAACTGACAAACGATAATGCACGATCATGTACTTTATGCATCTACTGACAGGAATGAACTGGGTTTTGAGCATTAACAGCATACACAGTTTCATCTCTTTGTGACTTGAGAAAAAAAGGTACCTCCAAGATAGCCCGATCATATGTCCTGGATCTCAAAGCTCCATAAAAATCCAGAGCTGCAGAAAGTTCATTTAGTAATCGAATAAATTGTTCAAACAGTCAAGTATTGAAGCGGATAGCCCACCACTATTTTCTCTGGCTCTTGGATAAGCAAAATATTTTTTAACAGAAACGAAACATTTGCCTATAAATTTAGATACCAGTTCACCCAAAATTTCACTCAAGCATGTCACTCAAATGTAAAGCCGAAAGTAGATTGTGTGCAGCATCCTTACAATTGTATTCCAAGAGCATAATCCACAAGTGACTCTTGTACTACACCATCTAGAACCACCCAAATTTCATGCAATACAAAATAAGAGTACCAGTTATGGTGCATTAAATACCTTGGTTTGGAAATGTATCTACAATTCTTGATACTTCCTCAACAGATATTCCATCCTTTGTATACATGCCATGAACAATATTAATTATATCTTCACGGTCAGGCTGCCTGTTAAGTGCAAGTGATCATCACTAGTTGTTGCAAGAAAGACAAATATAGTTTTATACAATAGATTAACAGAAAAGAAAAAATGTCTCACAAAATCAGCACTTATCTTCAGACCAAGGCAATAAAATTTGGTACCGTACAAAAATATAGATGCCAAAACAAGAAGCAAGCACCAAACAATGCACTAGGCTAGAAAGAAATTTAAATACTCAAGTCCAGAAGTTTCGGTTGGTGATGCATCATTATACAAGACTACTTCAGATACAAGTACATACCAGTAGAATTTTTCCATTCTCCCATCACGAATCAAGGGAGCATATAGAGTTGAAAAATCATTTCCAGTTACTATTATTGGAACTCTGTTTGTAATATCAGATTCTCTCCATTTCTGGCCAATGCTGACCCTGGTAGGATTATCTGCCAAGTTCATCAAAGTTCCAGCAACAATTTGATTATTGACTGTCATCTGTGTGTTTCCTGGAAAGAAGAGTAAGACATCGCACTTAACATTCTTTCCAACAACTATGTGCTTCAAAAACAAGCTCAAAGAAGATGTAAGAACTATTCTGGGCCCCTGAACTACACAGAAAAGAACGTTTGATCCTTGCAGAACATCCTTGCCACATTGCAAGGAACAGATAAAATGAACAAACCAAGTAGCCAATGCAAGCTCTTGAAAAATAACCATGAAAACAGATATCCCAACATTCACCACAATCAATAAGGAACAAAAATAAATGTGTTTATAAGATAGCCTACCAAATCTTCCAACACCAGCATCTAGGTCATTGATCATCAAGCAACTCAATTTCCCCTGTACCATCCAAAAACTTGTGAAAACAAATTGGCTTGTAATGAAAAGGAAAATGAACAAAATTCACAGCATCTTTAGTCTGGTAACTTATCTAGGAGTAAAACGGTCCCAAAAGATAAAATCTCTAGGAGTAGAATCACTATGGACTAGTTATGTGTCCGCAAAAAAAAACTATGGACTAGTTACAATATCGGAACAATCTTGAATATGGAAGATGGAAAAAACTCAGGAAAACTTTCACCACCTCAAGATAACATTCCTGAGCTAGCAGCTTTCATGTAAAAAAACTGAAGTCATTTCATATGGAAGTCGTTAAGATAGTGTGGCATGCTGGAGCATCCCAAATGATTGTAGAACTATTCTTCATTGTATGCTGATAAGAAAAATATAAGTGAATGTGCCCTCAAAAAAAAGTGAACGTGAAAGTTTGCAAAATAGCAGTACTATTTTCTTTCATGGTCATTACTAACTGTTAAGAAATGAGAAACCTGAAGGTGAAATGCTCATTGCTCATATCTGAGATCGAGTAGCTGCAAACACCTTCTTACTTGGTTTTGAATTACTTGGGAGGCAGTTCTGTATCGGTCACGTATTAGCCTCCCAGGTTCTCCTGCAAACAGAACAGAGCAACATGAGCACCTAACAAACAACTACATTCACAAACCATGTAACTCATGGTGACTATGGCAGTACAAGCAATCACTACTATTTCAACTGCAATGAGATCCGGCGAGGCATAACGGCAATTGATTTTTGTTTGATAACTAATCTTTGCTGACCTTTCTCGAGCACATTCCTAAAATTGATAGATCTGAATAGTACTGGAGTTTATTACAGAAGCACCAAATTTGGAAATTCTTTCCCAGATACTTAGATATTCAATGCATATATAAGAGAACCTTTATGTGCTCTAAACAGTGCATGTAAGTTGATTACAACCTTCTTGATCCAGAGATGATCCTAATGCTACATTCTATAGCCCCATCCTATCATGTCAAATATTCCCAGCATCATAGTTTTCTTCAGCTTATTATTGAAAACAAGTGAAAAGGATTTTTTAGCATTTGGATTCATATGAACACAAAAAAAAGGGTATGAGTGTCACTTCAGTTTGGCAATAATGGAAGAGTAATAAAGCACATAGGCACATATAAAATTGTTCACCTGCTTTTTCAGATTCTAATTCTCCAGCAGACATAATTACAGGCTCAACTCCCATTGCTCTAAATATAAGTTCAGTTTGGAATGTTTTCCCTTGACCTTTTCCACCCCAAACACCTGCATATTACAAACAATCAGTTTCGATACGCTTATAGACTACTTATTCGTCAGCATTCACCTATTGAAACAAAAGAAGTAGGTTACTCTACCAAGTATAAGGGGAATCTTGATATTAAGATGATGCGCAATGAAGTTCTTTACAATATGGCACGCTGCAAACAACAAACAGTCCTTTAGACTTTAGTATGTGTACCTGGAGAAGAAGATCGAGAAATATGTTAAGCAAACAACAGCTTTCCCAGTATTGTGAAGACAGAATATCTACGAATATATGCTACCAGCAACCAACTGGTATTTCCTTATTTACTGCTTCCTTTTTTTGTGAAAGGCTACTACTTATATTCAATATTTGGTTATATTATTTCCAAAAAAAGGTTGCTGCTGCTGATCATCCCCACATGAAATTTCTCAGTAGAATCCCATCTAGTAATTACCGTACCTAAGAGCAAGAGCAAAAGTAAACAGGTGCAAATTTGCCAATACAAGTGAAAGAAGAACTTGCTTACTAACTGTTCAGAATTTGATACCTTAATACAAGAATATTTGTCAAGTTCCTTATACACTAATGTGCTTACCAACTTTATCCTGCAACAAAGGAATAAGTAGTGTCAAATCTTCACCAATCAGATAGTAAACAGGATATTTTCCGCATGAACTAAAATTAAACTCACTAGGAAGAGTGGTGCGATATAATAATCTCCCTGCAGATACTCAAATGTTCTAGTTGCCTTCTGTCTGTAATCAAACACGATATCCGCTGCAATCACATTGCACCCAAGCTGTCAAAATCTGTAATCCCACCTCTTTTTGTATTCTCCAAGCACGTCGTGTTTACATAGCACACTGAACTAAGCTGAATAATAAGCATTCCCTCGTTCTTATCAAATTTTAGCCATGTGAATTTATGATTCACGACGTTTCATCGAATCATTGGGCTGCAGTGAGCTGATCGGGTGCTGGAGCACTTACAGTCTTTGCCGAGGAAATTCCCAACGAAGAGGTCGTCGACGATGCCGGCCCGGGCGCCGACGGCGATGTTCATGTTGTCAGCCTCCTTCCCGAGGCGGTACAGGTAGTCGTCCCCGTCCGCGTCCTTCGCCTCCCACGAAGACTGTTTGGATAGCCGGCGGCGCTCCGATTCCTCCGCCTCGCCGCCGGTGGCCGGCTGCGGGGACGAGGAGGCGGACGAGCACCGGATGGGCGGGAGGCGGCCTCGATTGAAGGTTCTGAAGACGGATTTGGGGTGCCGACAGGAACGGAAGAGGTGGGGGTTCGGGGAGGAGGCCAGGGAGGTGGTGGCCATGGTTGTCCTGTGGCGCGGGGTGTGGCTGCGCCGCGCCGCGGTGGTGTGCGCGCTGTGTGATCTCCGGCCGTTGGGAGGCTTGGTGGGTTCGTACAGCACCGCGGGTCTTATCTGTAACGGTCGTTCAGGAACAACGAACACCTCAATTTGACAGCAAATATTCAATCGTCAACAAATTCACAGTTCATATGCTCGAACTTTGATTTTTTTTTTCAGTGAAATGCTATATTTATAGGAACTTTGATTTGGTTGTCTTTCAATTCTCATCCAAAATTATTCAGGATGTTTGGTGATCAGATCATTGAACAGAGAGGGTAATAGCAAAATTTGAGGGCCTACAGGAGACATCCAAGACGATTGTCTGGCTCGACCAGTGGATAAATCACGATGTTCCATCACAGGATCGCAAAACCAAATATTTCCTGGCCACAGAAAAAAGCTTTGCAAATTCTGCACTGGACGTCTGAAGCTTCAGCCATCAGTGGCCTACATCACCTCATTGCCCCAATGGCGCATCGAGATTACAATTTCCTTTCCTCCAGTCTTAACCCTATCACTGTACCGTATCCTAAACGACGTGTCGCTAACTATGTACACGGACACGATCCATCGATGGACAAGCATCAGCTATCTAAGATCATGCAGCTCATTCCATGTTCAGAAGCCAGATCACGGAGGAGCAATCGAACCGAGCTAGCAGGAGCGCGGCGTGAGCGTGGCGACGCTGCGGGAACCTCGTGATCCGTGGGCGCTGCTGACAACCAGGATGCCCAGTTCCCGCCGATGCCTCGCCGCCTCGAGGTACGCGACCCGGTCCACCAAGCCGTCCGTCGACCACCGCTGGTCGCACGGCCGGTGCACCACCACCTGCACCTCCGCGTCGCCCGCCGACCGCCGGCCGGGCACCACCACCCCCGCGGCCGGCGCCGGGTCTCCGGGCGCGTCCTGCCGTGCTGTCGTCGTCAGCTCCGGCTCGGGGTCGATGTCGACGGAGACGTCTGCGTCCACGTCCCCCCTGGCGACGCGCCGGCGGCAGACCGGGCACGTGGAGTGCGCCATAAGCCACGTGTCGACGCAATCGGCGTGGAACGCGTGGCGGCAGGCGGGAAGGACGCGGAGCAGCTCGGCGGCGTCGAAGGCGCCCAGGCAGACCGCGCACTCGGTGGCGCGGCCGGCCCCGGCGCCGCCCATGTCGCCGAACCGGACCGCCGGGAGCGCGCCCACCGCGGAGCCGCTGAGGCCGGAGCGGCAGCGGTCGCAGGAGGAAGGCGCGAAGCCGAGGCCCAGGCCGGACCTGTCGTCGCCGCCGGCGGCGCGGTGCTTGCAGTGCGTGGCGTAGATGAGGAAGAGGAAGAGCGCCAGGAGCGCGGCCGTGAGCACGCCCACGACGACGGCCACGTCCACGGCCAGCGGCGGCGGCAGCGGGGGCGGCGACTGCACCTGCACGGCCTGGCCCGCCGGCGGGGATGGTGCCATCGGCGCGGTCATCCTGCTGCCTCGGTCATGGACGGCGCTCGAAGAATGGATCGCTCGCGGGAAATGATCCGCATGGCGCGAAGCTGTGGAAGTGAAAAAATAGGCGGTGCTCGTGACGAGGCGAGAGCTGGCATGGGGTGGAATGGGTAGTTGGAGAGCAGGAGGCGAGCCGGGATTCCCTCGGCTCTGAGATAGCAGGACAGCAACGGCTTAAAAATAGCGCAAGCTACCTTTGATCGTGGAGTTCGTGCGTTTTCAGCTCCGTGCAATCCACTGTGCTCGAGTCTGGACTCTGGAGGACTAGTGAGGTCAACAATCCAACTCGTTTGAATAGCTGTAATTGCATCGCGGTCATAATTCACAGCTCAGCTGATGTAATATACTATGTAACTCCCTATCCCTGGTGAAATCCCGGGGCAGGGAGGGCTCCTACGACTGTAGCACGGTTTTGGTCGCGCGTTTTCGGCTCTTGGGCCGACAGCCCATCTGGCGTAAGCCCAGCGCGTGTCCGACGTAGAAATCGGCCCGTTTTGGTTGTGTCCAGGCCTGCGTCGCCGTGCGCTTTATGGAGAAATTTGGAAAAGAGCCATCATCAAATGTGGGCTTCGCCCGTTTGCCATCCCGCAAAAGGGATTCGTCCGTTTGCCATTATCAAAGTGCGACAACACGCTGGATTGCCATCCCGGACGAATTGAACTCAAATGAGTTCAAATTTGAGTTCTTTTTGGATTGAACATTTCTCCTATCCCCATTTTGCCCCTGCCCATCTGAGGCTTATCCAGAGCAACGAGGCTCGTTGCTGTCGGTCTTTCCCCCAGTCGCGTTCGTCTCCTCTCCGTGCCGCGCCTCCGCCTCAGGGCGCCGCCGCCGCCAGGCCCGTCGGCCGCGCC
>CM014276.1:63023361-63051415 GCA_004135705.1 Alloteropsis semialata
TTTTTTAGAGCCAACTGGATACTGTTTATGTTCATGTCCTAGCATAATTGTTTTGTTCATTGTATTAGAAAGATCGTAGAGGCTTTTGGTTAGGTCAAGACAGACTTCTGACTCTGAATGATATAGTTTAGCACATGGTAGCTAGATATGAAGTTGGTAAGAAAGATTATTTTACTTTTCCTGCTACTGTAAAATAATAGTGTGGAGTTTCTTAGATCATACCTTCATCTTCATGTTTATGAGTGTCTTAAGTTCAGTTTCCATTTTGCTGTGACAGTGATACTCTTCTTAATATAAGTTAGATTTAGTGCAGTAAATCAGTTTATAAATGTGATTCTCCTTATTACGCATTACCTGGCAATATTTTTCTGTGCTTTCTCAGTCACCGAAGTGCATAAAGCATGACGACACAAACTATAACTCCCATAATGCATCTGTTCTGGACAAGTATTTGTTCTCTTTGTTCAGTATCCGAAATTGGGCATAGTTTCTAACTCAGAGCTTTAATCTTGCAGTTTGCAGTGTTATATGAAGCAAGGTCAAACACAGGAATTGATAGGATGAAAATTATAAATGCAGTAGCGAAATCTGTACCACAACCTCACAAAGTTGACCTGAACAACCGAGACAAAACTATTATTGTTCAGATTGCAAAGGTAAATGCTTTGATTTGCAGTACAGTTGGACTGATACATTACACCTCTTTTCTAGTGCTAGTGGTTACGGTGATGTGCATGTGGTAACAGAGGGAAGAATGATTCATCCTCCATCAAATAAGAGAAATGACATGTCAAATTCTGTAGTACTCATTTTACTTCCATGTTTTATTAGGACGCCTAATTAATTTTTTAACCTAGATATTGCCTTTTGTCCTTTCCTTTCATAATTTGCTACATCTTAGGTTCTATTTGAGTTCTGAAAATATTTCTTGAAAGTACCTAGTTCCATTAGATTATTTTTGGGGTACAAACTCCCAAGGTATTTTTCCTACTAGCCATGTCTATCCTCCATTTTTTTTGAGGGAAGGTGACAGTTGCAGTGCGTCAGTACAAACTGACCTTGTGCATGTCAAAGTTCAAAGATTTTAGCCTATTCATGTAAGTTAATGAGGGCACGTTGTAGTTCTAGACTTTGTTCTGAATGGCATGCTAAGCTCCAACTTTTTTTCTTCAAATGTTAGTCTATGATTTTCAAGTACATGGACAGTTAAATCTCTGTAGTATGGCAGACTACTACAGGATAACAGGACCAACATTATTATACTTTTGAATTGGTTGCTCGGTCACATCTTATTTAGTTGTAGGTAACTAAATTTTGGTCCCACTTAGATCCCATTCAATGCACCCACCTTGATCTAGTCTAATTAGTAGTACAGACTGTCGTGTATGTGATAACCACTTTTGTGGTATTTGCAAAGCCTAGTAGAAAGCGGTACTCATCCTATACCTTTTCTCTTCGTGGTTGTTTTGCAGCATTATTGTAATGTGTAAACATTGTTACTGAAAATGTTGAGGATGGCAGAGTGCTTTAGTTTGTCAGTTAGAAATGACCGAATGCTGCTCCTTGAGCATGTTGCCAGCAAGCAGCACTGCCCTTTATCTAGCCCTTGGATGTGAGGCATGCCCTTTATACTACAGGCATTACCAAATTTTAGTAAAAGCTCACTAAGTTTTATGCTCCTAAATGTCCTGTCACCACATGTGCACATGGTACACCATGCACCCATGTTCATCTACTCATATCTACATATTAGCATGAATTTTCTTTAAGCTGATTGCAATTCATGTTGTGATTGGGTATCTTTGTTTGACAAAGAGAGCAAAGAAGGCTGCAGCTTCTCAAAGTGCTTCAAATGATCAAGAAATTGCTCCGACAGCGGCCCCAAATGCTAGCAATGACCAAGAAATTGTAGCAGCCCCAAATGCTAGCAATGACCAAGAAATTGCAGCAGCCCCAAATGCACTCTCCAGCCCCACAAGGCTAACAAGAGAACAGATCATACAAAACAGCCCCAATAGGGTGACAAGAGGGTAAGCAACTAATTATTCCTCCTTTCTTTATATCTATAACCAAGTGCTTAACATGACTCATATTGATGCTTTTTGCTGCAGCCAACTACAAAATTTGTTAGGCCAAGGTTGCATCATTGGTGCCTCACCAGAGAAGACACTCAACAAGAGGAGCCCAGCAAAGAAGTTGAAGCCAAGGAAAATGAAACTCAACTGAATCTAGGGTTGCAAGATGTTAAATGTATCTCTATGTGATCTGTTGAACCATGCTATTTGGACCCATGTCATCTGTTTGGACCTATGTAATTTGTTTCGACCTATGTAATCTGTCGAAGCATGTAATCTGTCGAACCATGCTATTTGGACCTGTCAACTGTTTGAACCAATCTGAATGTTATCTGAATGCACAGGCCGACATGCATGCACAAACTGAGATTCATACAAAAGAAAATGAATGTTATCTGAATGCGCGCGCGTCGGGAGTTCTGGATAGATGGAGCAGAAAGAAGGAGAAGAAAGAGAGGCTATGGATGGATGGATGGGAGTCGAGCCTCGTTGCTTTGGATAAGGCTCAGATGGGCAGGGGTAAAATGGGGATAGAAGAAATGTTCAGTCAAAAAGAACTTAAATTTGAACTCATTTGAGTCCAATTCGTTCGGGATGGCAATCTAACGTGTTGGCGCACTTTGATAATGGCAAACGGGCGAATCCCTTTTGCGGGCTGGCAAACGGGCGAAGCCCACGTTTGATGATGGCTCTTTTCCAAATTTCTCGCGCTTTATGGGTGTCCCCGTGCGTCTAGGGTTCCTCATTGCTGGCCGCCGTCCTCGCTCGCCCGCCGCTTTTCCCCGCTGCCGTCGGCATCGGTGCCTCCGCCTCCTGCTTCCGGGCGGCGCGTGGATCCCGGGCCGCGTCTTCTGCCTGACGCTGCGTCCGCCGCTGTCCTCGCTGCAGTCGCCGTCGCCAGGTGCGCCTTCCGCCTCTCCGCGTCCTGCAGATCTGAAGCCGCGTGTTCTGCCCGGCCTCGTGTTCATCGTTCCTCTCTCTGCGGTCGCCGCATAGGGGGCTCGGTCTCCGGCGGCTGTCCTCGATTTGGGTTCGTCTTTGCCGTCCGCGCCGACTCGGGTCGCCGTGTCTTCCGCTCGAGGTTCGTCTCTGTTGGTTCGATGTTGCCTTTTGCTGCGTCTTCTGGCTGCCCTCCTGCTCATCATTTCTCTCTCTGTTGCTGGCGCGTAGGGGGTTCGGTCGCCGGCGGCTGCACTCCGTTTGGGTCCGTCATCGATGTCCTCGCCGGCGCGCCCGGCCATGTCTCCCGCTCCAGGTTCGTCGCTGTTCGATCGATGCTGCCTTTTGTTGTTCTTCCTGCGCTCGCCTGTACTGTACTCTCCCCCTTCTCCTCCCTCCTTGCAATGGATGTGGATTTGTTGATGTATTCCTGTCTAAATGTACGCTTGTGCAACTGTCCTCCTTCCACTGCTCCTTCCTTTTTTGCTTCCTCATCTGCACAAATTGGGTGCATATGGATGTGGATTTGCTGTCTTGCTGACATGCCCGCACTTGCATCTGTAGGATGCCGCCGAGGTGTTCGTCCCCCACAACCCGAACTTTGCTGCCTGCTGAAATATGCCGTTGCCCAAGGTGAGCAATGAGCCACAACTCTTCTATTTCTCTTCCTTTCTGCAGACTTCAGTGATGACAGATGCCAGCTGTAAAAATCTTCACTGGATGAAACACTTATCCCAATCGATAACTGCCTCAGAGAAAGTTATCGACTTTGTTAAGAGGGATGTTAGAGGGTGTGTCTGGAGGTCACTATAACCGATAGGCGTTTGTTGTTGCCTTCTTGAACCTGAATGTATGAACTGGTATCCCCAGTCAACGCTGAAGTTGTTTTATATAAAAGTAGGGCAAGCAGACTCAGTCTAAAAAAACCTGCCTCATAGAAAAAAGCAACACTTCCAATAATATAATGGTCAAAAAATTATGCCACTATCTTTTCTAGATTAAAATGTAGATGTGGACTGGTGTGTAGACCTGAGGGAGACACACATTGCAAACTGAAACCTAATATATCATGCTGAAGAAAACTAGCTGCCCTCACCAGATACAATCTTTTCGGTCCATGCTTGCTCTCTTCCCGGTTGTTTCTGCTGATTATTTGTGATTGTACTATTTTTTTTTCTAATGCTGGGTAATAAATTCCTGACTATTAGGCTCACCCGAAGATGGTTGAATGTTGGAGCAATCATTTAGGACAGACGCAAGTCATAAGAATTCAGA
Organism: Alloteropsis semialata; assembly: GCA_004135705.1. NCBI lineage: Eukaryota > Viridiplantae > Streptophyta > Magnoliopsida > Poales > Poaceae > Alloteropsis > Alloteropsis semialata. Next base: position 63,027,651 of record CM014276.1, read on the forward strand.
TCTGAAAATAACTCTGGCCTGTATAAGTAGAGGATGCATGTAATTTTTTCTCTACTACAACCATTCTTCTTGATTCTATTATGGAACGATCATATGCACACTATAAGTATTCTCATCTTTGAATGTTGTTTATATATAATACATGCTACTTATTTCCTTGTGTGGAGACATCCTAAGTTTCTAATTACTTGCGGGTGCAATATTTAGCTTTAGAACTCTGGAACTTTTACAACCAGTCCGCATTTTTCCTATGCCACAATGTTTGAACTGTTTGGCTAATAAGTAATGAGAAATAGTTTTGTTTTTAAATGACCAAGTCAGCAGGGTATTAATATGGTGTTGCTGTTGACGTTGTACTCATGTTCAAGAGTCGAAGACGAAAATCATGAGGTCAGAGGGTGCGATATTTAGCTTTATAATTTGTTTCCTATGCCACAATGTTTGGAGTGTTTGGGTGATGAGAAATAATTTTGTCTTCCAATGACCAAATGAGCAGGATGTCAATGTGGTGTTGCTGCTGACATTGTATTTATGTTCAAGAGTCAAGGTGAAAAGCATGAGCTGACAGGGATCAGGTGCTGCAGGTGTGCCATGCTAAAGCTTATGCTATAGCAGCAGAAGAATGGGCATGCACACCTATCTAGAAGAGTTGTGGTGTTTATGGTTCGAGCAACACAAGTGGTGATGCATTTTACTGAATACTGATGATGATTATTGGAGCAGTTGTCTTCTTGCAAGATGTCTGACACTGACAGATAGACAGCTTATTTCCTGAATGTCGGAGTGGCCGGAGACTCTCCAAGTTGGAGTTTGTTGGTTCCAGAAGGCAGTGGCTCTGTTACAGGCAATGGTGGAATTGATGGATTTCTCTTGGAGAGGCATGTTGTTGATTTTGTGGGGCTACCTCTTGGAAATTCTAGGCATGAAGCAAGTAGCAACCTGCATATGCACCTGCCTAATGATTTTGCCCTGATTTGGACAGATGGGTTCATTAATTTCTGTCGTGTGCCTGAAATTCAGACAAGGTTGCGACAGTCACACTGCCAAGTCCAATTTGGCTACTTAGACCCATATGAAACCCTGGAGGAGGAAGGTTGGGAACAAGTCCTGCATGCTTTGTGCCCCGGAAAAGGTAATTTTGTTTTTCCTGTGTTCAGCTTCGTCTAATAATGTTTTCCTATGACAGGGTACATTAGGAACAAAACGCTACTTTACAATACTGTGATTAGTGTGTCAAAAAAAAAATATGTGATACCGTTACTGAGAATGTTATAGAATGCTTTCCCCCCAAATCCTCTTCTGTTTTGTGTTGCCTTTATTATTGCCTATCTGTGATGCCAGGACTGCAATTGATTACAATGGTTCATTCTAAAATTGTTATTAGTACAAACCTGCACATTTGAACATAAACTTTTGCTTTCCTTTTCTTTTCATTTGTCGGTCTTTATCAATTGTTTCATTTGGAGTCATATTGAAAACTATCATCATTTAAAATGTCCAGGTCCAACCTATGTGGTCAATTGTTTGATCTCTCAAGTTTTACTCATGTACATCTCTAGAAAAATTATTTACACAAAGCCTGCATGTTTTCTTTAGGCATATGCCTTAGTGGTCCACATAACTGAGCTAGATGCATATGTAAGTCATTTATCTCCATTCGCGCCTTAAAATAATTTATATGTTCAATCCTGAGGTTTCAATTTGGTCAAACATTAATACTTATCCTTGATGTCTTCTTTGAATTAATGGTCATTTATTTCTAAACAAAACACTCTTCAGTCCTAGACTTGTGGATCTCATCCTCATACACATTTGTTTTTTAATCTTCCCTCCTGGCAACAACATTATTTATCTATCTAGAATTAATGTAATATGTAATATGCTTTGTCTATTCATATTTTCCTGAAATTTGCTTACAACTAACTCTCCTGTGATGTGTGCATTCGTTTAATCTCCTGCTTTTTATCGTACATGATGTTGTTGCTCCAGGTTGGCATGGTGTTAAGTAGCTTATTTTACTCTTTCTATATGCAGATTGTCAATTTCAGCTCGGGTTTTTCCTACAATATCGGAGAAGGGCATACAAAAATGAAAGGGTCTGGTTTTATTTTTCCCTCAGAGTTCTGCATAGTCGCTTGCTTAGCACCAGTATGCACATCCATATGTGTCCTAAATATTGTTTGTATTGGAATGTTGGTAGCCTTTACCAGCTAAGGGGAAATATGTATGCAAACAAGATTTCTGGAAACATAGCAACTGGTTATTCCAGTGGTTGTTCGACAATGATCTTTTGTGTAGCTACTGGGCAGACATGTGGCCATAATCGACATAGTCGTTAGTCATTAACTACTTGTGCCTGCTTTATGTATGCGTCCACAGTTCTTTTTTTACGATTGGTGAGCAACAATTGACTTTGATGACTTTGAAAAAGGTAGAAGAACCATCCACCACGGTGGCAACAAATATCTACAAACACGAACTATACGGGCGCAGCGTTAGCGCGCCAATCTTCCTAGTTGTAGTACATGATGTGGTGTTTTAAATTAATTATATGACGGCTCTCTTGCGACAGCGAGCATTCGCAGCTGCCCCTGCCTGATCGTGTGACAAGCACGAATTGGAACTTGGGCGCAGGGACGTTGCCAGGAATTTTACATTGGGGGGCCAGTTCTAATCATTCATTCAGCCACATAGGCACATAGTAAAAAGAACTGTATGCTAGATTCCACTTAGTTTCTAGAAACAAAGAACAACAAAAAATGATAAGAATACTAGCAGAATTAGCAAAAAAACAAACTCTACAATCCGTGCAACATACGATTCTCCCCTTGAAAATAAGTTTTGGCATAAGGCAAGACGACGTACCTACTAGTAAGTAAGTACAGTGGCAGACCTACGACCAGGGCTGCCCAGGCTGCAGCCCGAGTCCAAGGCCAAAACTCCAATGGTGATTTAGGAAAAAATAGCTAAATATCAAAGGAGAAACACATATAAGCTTCTCTACTAAGCTAGGATCAGCCCTGGTCCAAACCGGTTTCTGGGTCCGCCTCTGAGTAAGTACCATCTTCAAGCAGATCATATAATCTCAATATCACTGGAATCTTGAAGCTTCTTTGACCTTGAGAGCTATGGCCGGCCTTGGAGAAAAGAATTAGAGAAGAAGGAGAAAGAGGAGTGAAACATGTGCCACTTGGCTTCTCGGTGAGAGAACTCAAAACGAATGTTATGTTTTTGTTTGAAACACAACTACATGTGTTAACATTCTTCACATACATCTTTGTGTTTTATATAGGAGAAATAAAATATCTGGAGCCATAAAATATGGCTACATGAATAAGTTCCATATAAGATGTAGGGGGTTTAGAAATTTTTTGGATTCATAGGGGGGGCCATGGCCCCCGCTGGCCCCTAGCTGTCTCCGTCCCTGCTTGGGCGGGCCGGCGGTGCCCACAGTGATGAAACGCGAGCTTCAATCAGAGCCCATGTAAAGAAGGCCCAACCGAGTCCAACAACTTCAGAACGCTGTCTCCCGCGCACTTGTTTGTGATAAACCCAAACCCCCAAGCGCGGGATATTTACATATTTGCCACTCTTACATATGACACCTCTTCAAAAGCCACTCTTATAATGGCTTCTACATTTTTTCCACTCTCTTTTAGACATTGCTACAAATTTGCCATTTTCGCTGATGTGGCACGCCACGTCTGCTGTCGGGCTCCTCTCCAACGTGGCACATGAATGTAAAAAGACCTTGTTGCCCTTGCTTCACTCACCTTATCTATTTGCTCCCTCTCTCCTGTGGCTGACATATGGGACCCACATGTCAGGGTCATCTTCAACCTCCACTTCTTATCCACACCTCCTTCAGCAGGTCCGGCGCGGAGAGCTTGCGATAGTCCTGGACGTGCACCCCGCTTCCCCTTGGCGGGCGGCGAATCACTTGCACCCCCTTCTCCTTGTTGGCTTGCTCTGCTGCTGTCAGCGGGGCGCCGGCGGATCTTGCCTGTCGCCTTGACCAGCACGTGCTAGCGGCATCTGCAGGATGGCATGGCAGGGTACGTGGCCATGGCCAGTGGCAGCAGCCTCACGGGCCAGCGGCCGGCACGTGTGGCCGACGCTTAGGTGCAGGACGGCGAGCAGCAATGCAGCAATGGAACGGCGGCCGTTGGGGCATAGGATGGTCGGCTAGCAACACAGGATGCTGTAATTGTGTGAGCACGCATGCGGATGGTCAATGGTGAGCCAACGTGCAAGAGACAAGAGCCACCGTCCTCCACATGACACAGACCACCAATCCAATAGCATATAAGCCACGCCATCCATGGCATGCGTGTGTCGTGTGTGGGATCATGGTGTGTGTGTGTGTGTGTCTAGCGTGTGTGATGGAGTCGCTAGGTGAGCTGGTTCACGAGTGTGTGCTCGTGAACGTTGGCCAGTGTCGCGCGTGCACGGCGAGGTGTCGCGTGCGGAGCGCCGTTCTGGTCGGTGGTCGCGAGCTGGAGGTCTGTTCCGCCGCGATCGCGTCGTGTGAGAGGGTCTGGTGTGAGTGGTGTGCGCGGCGCGGACCGTGCGGAGGGAGGCCGCCATGAACGCGACGAGCAGCGGCTCGGGTTCGTGGCGCGCGAGTTCCGCGGGTCATGGCGAAACGGCCAGCGTAGGAGTCGTGTTCCCCGGCCTATAAGAGGCGCCTGTACTCCCCGATCCCACTTTGCCAGTTGCAGTGCCAAGATACAGGAGCGAATGGCTCCGCGGCGTTCGTCGCCGGAAAAACTGCTGTTTATCTTCTTCCCTGAGCTGCCATCGTGAGAGAGAGAGCAAGTGCTCCTTGTGTTCCTGGGCGGTTCTAACAAGTGGTATCAAAGCCAGGGTCCGCAATCTCTTGTGCCCGTGCATACTCGGGGTGGTGTAGGCCTGAAGCCTAGTGGACCGCGGGTGTGAGGCCTGTGTGTGCTCGTGTGTGGAGCCGGTCAGGGCTAAGGGGCACCAATGTGTGACGGGGGAGATTGTTGGGAATAGTCCCACATTGGTTGTGGGGGGAGAGTTGAACCAACTTAAAAGTGGGGGGAGTCCCTCACCCCTTGGGCTAGCTTTTGGGGTGCAGCAAGGCTTCCTCTCGGTGTGGGCCGGTTGGGTCGACTCTTCTGTTTTTGGGCTGACAGCCATCTCTCTGATTCACATGCACACTTGCACCAAGAGCAAAAGAAGCTTGCTAGCAAGTAGTAACATTTGCACTGGACAAACAAACGCCACCGCAATGAGATCATCATGCTGAGCCCGTCGGCGAACAAGCTATCCAAGATCAGGAGCAGGCGAAGGAGTACATGCGGCTGATCATGGAAGAGGACGACACCGTTGAGCCACGCAGGGACCATGAGCATCTGCAGCGACGAGAGCCTGACAAGCTGCCCGGTATTTGGATTGGACCAGAGCATCGGGGGCGGGGCCAAGAACCCGTTTTGGAAAGCTGGCGGCGGCGGCGGACAGCCGTCGTCGTGGTGAGCACCCCGCGTTTGCTCACGGGTCCCCGCATCAAGGACAGCGCCAGAAAGAAAAGGACGACGAGAGGTTGAAGATGACCCTGACATGTGGGTCTCACATGTCAGCAGCGGGAGAGAGAGGACAAAATGGCTAATGTGAGAGAGGTAGGGGCAGTTTAGCCTTTTTACCACCTTGTGCCACGTCGGAGACGAGCTGAACCACGGACGTAGCGTGCCACGTCGGTAAAAATGGTAAATATGTAGCAATGTTAAGAATGCAGTGGTAAAAATATAGAAGTCATTATAAGAACGGCTTTTGAAGAGGTGCTGTAAGAGTGGAAATATGCCCCCCAAGGGCGGGCGTCGACCCGCAATCTTCCCCTCCCCTCCCTCCGCTTCTCCAGCTCCAAGCGAAGGCAAGTCCCCATGGCGATTCTCCGCCTCTCCCCCGCCCTCTCTCCTGCCTATGCCGTCGTCTCCTTCCCCTTCCCCTGCAGGCCCTCCTCCCAACTCCTCCCACGGCCCCCCTCCCGCTCAGCCCGCATCTGCCTCGCCACAGCGCCCAAGGTACCGCTCCCCATCGCGTCGCCGGCCTCGCTCGGGGACGACCCAAGCAAGTGGGACCCGGCCGAGTGCGACGCCCTCCTCCGCGGTGGCGAGCAAGTCGCCTCCGTCCTCCAGGAGATGATCTCGCTGGTAAGGATGTCGTCACACCGTTTCTCCTCATGAAGTGATGAGCTGCTTCGTTTTCCTTCTTTTGGTCATTATTGTACTCGGCGAGAATACTAAGAAACGAACACAATGCTTCATAGAAATTCGGTTTCTTGTACGTTTTTTTTCTCCCTGTGTTTGTTCGAAATCATAATTAGCACTAAAATTGTCCAGGAATTACCATTAGACATTAGTAGAATTTTGAATCCTGAACCTGCCAATTCATGTTACTGCACAGAAAACAACTATTATTCTTGTGGTCTGACTAAATGGCTATATCACTTATTAATGTATTATGGTTCATTTAAATAATTGGTGTTGGTAGATGGAGGACATGGAGATGGATGGTGCTTTTGAGCCGGTGGCTGTAGAGCTGGTGGCGCAGGGAGTTATTGGCAAGAGGGTCGATGAGATGGAGTCAGGATTTCTTATGGCACTTGATTACATGATACAACTTGCGCAGAAGGACGCAGACGATGAGGTACTTGATAGAGACATTGCTTAAGTCAGCTGATGCAACAGGATTTTTAGTACTTATATTTCTTCTTCACTACAGGTCATCCACTATTTTTACTAAAGTGCATAAATGTATAAATTAGCTATGTATTATTGGCTTTGCCATATTGTAAAATTATTTTAGTTACGAAATGGTGTCTCAGATGTTTTTTTGAACTGTAACAGGGAAATTATACATGATTGCTAGTTGGTACCCAAAGCTGAATATTTTTATTCATGTTAAGTTATTACTATCTAGTAATGTCTGGACATGCATTTAAGTTCTCAAAAATATCTTGCAAGTTGCACTATGTCATGTGATAACCAAACCATGGAAATGGAATGCATGAATTCCCAGAGACAATGCTATCAGACTGATTACTACAATCCTGCTATATGTATTTTTTTCCCTTAGTTTATTCTACTGTTCTACATGTTTGTCTTGTATTGGCAGCGCAAGTCTCTTCTTGAGATAATTAAACAGACAGTGCTAGATCATCTAACAAAGAAATGCCCTCCACATGTAAGTGTTATTTCAAGTGCGTAGTGCTATCTGGGCATGTGTAGCTGACTAACTTCTGACTGGTGTTGTTGTATTTTACAATACAGGTTCAGGTTGTAGGACTCCTCTGCCAGACTGAAAAGAAAGAGAGCAGGCATGAATTGTTGCGCCGTGTAGCTGCTGGTGGAGGTGTTTTTAAGAATGATAAAGGTCTTAAGTGCCAAATTCCTGGGGCAAATCTTAATGACATTGCGAATCAGGCAGATGATCTGCTGGAGGTAATTTGAAGAGCATGAATACAAGTATACTATTTTCTTCTATGAAATAGTGTAATCTTCATTACCTGATTCTTTGCAATGGAACATTTTATTGTCCATAAGTAATATTGATATATGATTCCCATCCCATCCATTGTTTGAATCAACAGTATTATTGGTGCATTGAACGTTAGCTCCTGCCTCCAGGTGCTATGTGCTATGTTATTCTACATCAACCTCACATAATTTGATACTCTAAGGTTTGTATGAGAATGCATGGTACCAAGAACAGAGTAGATCCATACCAAATCAACTTATCAACAGCAATGGAGTAATCATGAATATCGAGATTTGGTGAAGCTAACCACAAACTCTTTGGCAAAAGAGTACAGGAGACTATCACTCTGTGATAACCTCTCTAATTTGAATCCGTAGAATTGCTGGGTACAAGATGCTTGTGTTGCAGAATAGCCTAATTGTGAATCCTTTGTTGCTCCCCTTGTTGTTTTTTACTAGCATTACTTGCTAAGGTTTTGGTCATGTTCTTCTATGTTTCCATAGGCTAGTCGTTTATTTGCTTCATTGAACCCAGCTATCATATTCAGTCCCATATGAGAGATGGGAGTTGTATGGGAATATTTTTCTCTCTCTAATACAATGAAACACAGCTCTCCTGCGTTTTCAAAACAATGAAATTAAATGTTGATTGCTTGCTCCAGGTTGGTTGCCAAACCTGTTTCTCAATATAGGTGGCTCCTTGTCTTCCTCTAAAGAGAAATAGGAATCCTTATCCAAGTAGAATTAGGGATTCTTTAACCTTTTCTTTCTCCATACCTTAGGAGGATATTGATCACCTTCCATAACAGCACTGCACATTTGTTTCAAATTTTGGCTATGTTTCCTACATGTACAATCTGCATATATGCTATGAAATGTATATTTTGCATTATCTGAAGATGCCCACAGTACTATTACTAGAATCAAACTGTTTTGAGCAATTCATTCTAATTGCTTCTTAGAATTCATTGAGGAAAAAGCTATTTTATTTGTCAACCAAACAAATAAGAGTTTCCCCTAGTCATGGAACATGGGGATTGTCTTATCACTGTGCACTAAATTTCAGATGACAAGGGCTGCTTGATTATGTTATCTCACTCTGTTTAGTTTATTTAACCTGGAATTCTAGTAAGTCTAGTTAGAATTACAAAGTGTAAAATATATTTGAAACTCTCAAATGGACTAGACACATGGTACACGAGGTGCAGATCATTCCATATCATGGTGCTTCTTGGAAATGATAGGAATAGGCTGATAAGCTTTGGGAAAAAAAAACTTCTTGCAGTAGTTAATTATCATTGCCTCCATGTCAAAGAATATTTCTCAATCTTATAACAGTTTTGGTTAATATTACAGTCAATGGAATCTAGGGACATCATTCCTGATCGGAAACTTCTTGCAAGACTAGTTATAGTAAGAGAAGAAGCTCGAAATATGATGGGAGGTGGCCTGTTAGATGAAAGAAACGATCGTGGTTTGACTACTCTCCCTGAGGCCGAGGTATGTTTAAAACTTGGAATTCCTCATATCACAAGGTAAAAATTTGTAGTGCTATGACTACTTGCACAATGTCCTTTTACAAGGGTCATTAGTATATTTAGGTTACTTATATATGGTTGTTTGAGATGTAAAGCAGGAAGGGACATCATCAATTTGCTTGTCCCTGTATGTCTCAGTGACTATAATATTATTCAGCAATTAGCGTGTTGCAAAACTACAGGAAGATTTCTGTTTTGCTACTGTGAGAAGTTAGTTTTATAACTTTGTTCTCTTTTCTTTTTCCTACTTATATGAGCTCAAACACGAGTGGCGTCCATTAAGAGTGCAAAAGGACCATCTTACTTTTCTTGTTTGTTGGCCAAATGTGACTTGAGTATGCTTGAAACATGATGTCATCTACAACGAGGGAGAAGTGAGATTAGACAGATCTTAGTCAGGTTAGTTTTTTTTTTTTTAAAAAAATAGGAATTGTTTCTGGCCTCTGCGACCACATTAGTGGGGTTACTGATAGAGCCCACATGGCAGACGCCGTGTCTATCACCCAGGGACATTATAATCTTAAAAAAAATATCAAGAAAGTGATAGCCAAAGCCCATTGGCTAGATGGCAACAGAAAACAGAACTCTAGTGACTTCTAGGCTAGTGGAAAGAAAAGTGGAGATTTTAACTGTAGAATGAAGGCTGTTCTTCAGTTATAGAATGTTTAGGGACTATCATTCAGTGATATGCTGTTCAGAACAACAAGGTTTCTTTCATATTAAATTGACAGGTGAACTTTTTGAGCAAGCTCGTTGCTCTTAAACCTGGGAAGGCATTGGAGAAGATGATCAGAAATGTTATGAATGGCAAAGGGGAAGGTGCTGATAACATTGAACAATCAAGTGCTGATTCGCATTCTGGACAGGAGCATCTGACTGGAGTGTCTGGAAGGGTGAGTTTTGAGTTCAACTTGGCTCATTAGTACCTTAAAAAAAATAGCGGATATTTCACATTAAGTGAAGTATTCACTGCATATGTTTATTTGACCTTCAGGGAAGTGTATCAGGCCGCAAGCCACGGCCTGTCCGCCCTGGAATGTTCCTCGAGACTGTTTCCAAGGTACTGTTCTCATCTTTTATGTTACGCAACACATTTGCTCTTTTCTAAGCGTGATATAGTGTTTTTCCCCTCCTGTCTGACATTTTCTCCCATATCTGTAAGGTCCTAGGTGGCGTATATGCAAGCAACACATCTGGCATTACAGCTCAACATCTAGAATGGGTGGGCTGCTTGCTGATTTATTATTTTCACTTATCACTTACCTTAGAATCTATTCTGGTATTCCAATAATGGTTTACATGGTTTGACCATATTTTCACATGGTAGGTACATCAAACAACACTGAAAATTCTTCAGGAAATGGCCTTCTAGCCTTGCTATCAAGGATTCACTGCTATTAATGGATATATGGAGTTCCTGCACATCATTAGCCACCGAAGGTATATGATATTAGAGAGCCTTGTGCACAAAAGGATTCACGTTGCACCAAGTTATGAACCCTATTCAGGAAAGAAATCACAATGCACCAACTTATGGACCCAATCCAGGAAACAAATTTACAGGTGCCGTGGTGTGTGGTTTAAATATTTACAGACCCAAATGGTCGTGGATGACATCTTTTGGTTGAGAAATGAACCAGAAGAAATGCCAGGCGAGGCGGACATCTAAAGGCCAAAGATCACTTGTGGAAGAATGTGTTGCCACCATTTTTACAGCCCAGAAGTAACTTACAAGCTTGGAAATACTGAAATAGTGTAACCATAGTGTTGTCACTCTTGCCAGACGACCAATTTTAAATACTAGATTGAACCGTTAAGAGGTCGTCGGGCAGAATACTGTGGATGTCTGTTCCTTGGCAATCTGTAACTTTTTCTTTGCACAAATTGTTCTGGTTCCTTCATAATAGGTTATATGCGTTTACAAGAAGGTACAAGCAGCAGTTGTATCTTGGAGGCAATGTGGCTATAGTTATCTCACTGAATCTCCTCAGTTTTGTCTCCAGTTGGCAACAGGCAAATGACGCCCTTCCTCCAGTTTGGAGACTGCAGAAGTACTCGCCAGGAACTTTTCATTCCATTTGAATAAATTTTACAAAATAGCCCATATCTGCCCATAAGGATAATTACACCTAAGGTTCCATTTCAAATGCAACTTGTGCGCAAACATTTTCATCACAAAAGTTCACATTCATTCACTCTTATTCCCTCAGCCTGTGCTTTCTACACCCTGCCCACCATACACTGCTGATTGATGAATATAAGGAATGTGGTTTGGTATGAAAGCATGACTAAGAACTGAATATGGTTAACAGAGCTGTCCTGCAAGGCACCATGTTTGGAGAGGTGGAGGACAAAGAAGAAACAACCAAGTTGTTCGACCAGTTGAGGATTGTGGACAAGATTCAAGGCAGGCACAACAGTTAGAATTTAAGATACATGCACAGCATACGAGCACTATGATCAGCAAACAGCAGCAAAAGGTAATCGAGCACAATATTATTGAGACCACAGCGAAGGGTATTGAACACAATGCGATTGTTAAATTGCAGAGCATATAAAAACTCAGCAGCAATAGTAAAAGAAGCTTGTGAATTGCAAGACTTCACATCCTGGGCTCAGAAGAGTCGACAAAAGAACACAGTTAAAAAAACCCATAAATTTCTTCCTCTCGTACACATTTCCATTCTCTAGTCAGTATGTCCAGCTGCGGCATGGACGCATGGGAACATATTAAAACAGCCTGCAGCCCTGTCCACTGAGAAATTCTGAAGTGCCGCATCAAATTATGCTCAAAGTACATCCAATTGATCCAGATTCAAAAACAACGGGCAGTGGCTGTAACCTCAGCTCCACGCCATGTCAGCAGATAAGGTAATTAGGCCACTAACCACAGAACAATCTAAACAAAAACCATACCAGGCAGAACAATCTAAACAAAAACCCATGGGGGCAGTGATCTTAAAGAGTGACATGACCAGAACTGGTAGGTATTCACATGTATTTTTTCTTGACATACACTGGTAGCATAAGTACATGTTCTCTGAATGGGAACTGATCCTCACTGCGAAGAACCAGCACATTATCATCGCTAACAAAATGCCATGTTCATTCAGATTATAGGAACCAACTAATATTTAGAAACCTCTACAATATACTAACTGCAAGTTTCAACTGAGAGCTGAGATCAGATGATTAAAACAGAAAGAGGTCCGTCAGATTGCCTAGTAGTACTAGAGAAATCCTAAGAACTACTATTATCATTGCAATAGCCACATGATTACCATGAACGCACAACGACAAGACAAATCATTAAACAATCCATCAAATGTGATATGGCAGCACGGCAACACAGTATAAGACTAGCCTACAAAATGAACAAGAATTAAGTAATGATAAAACAGAACAAAAAAGACAACCATATGACCATCATCGCGTCATACATTGAAGAGCTCATGCTGAGAAGCTCTGCAACTTCCGCAGGCGCTTCACAGCAGACGAAGGTTTCTTCTTCAAGACCTTCTTCGCAGATTTTGCCTTCGGCTTAGCCTTCTTCAATGGTGTAGGGGTCTCTTTTATGGGCCCTGGTTGCACTCCCTTTTTTAGTGCACTTCCTCTTGGAGTAGCCGAAGGTGGGAGCCTCAGACACTGCGGTGGCAAAGGATTGTGAGGTTTCCAAACTAAATTACTCTTCATCGAGAATCTCACCTTCTTACCACTCTTCTCTCCGTCCTGGGTAAGAAGATTACCTTCGCTCCCATCATCACCATCAGAAGCTTCAGACAACCTATCAGCAGATTTTGAACGCTTCCTCTTCTTTGCCACTTTTCCATTGACTGGCGTCGCTGGTGACACGCTTGAGCTGCCGCCCCCATTGACCATACCAGCTTCTGCAGCAACCTTCTCAAACTGCTTCTGGAGATTCGACAAAAAGGTCCCATCAATAGCTATCCCATCAGTACCATCAGTCATCTGTTGGTCCTCTGCAGGAGCATCTGTATTCTGGTCCGCAGCATCCCCTCCTTCGACAACATCCGCCTTCTTTTTCTTCTTCTCTTTCTTCTCCTTCTTCTCTTTCTTCACCTTCTTCTCCCGCTTCAAAGCCTTGCGCCCCTCTTTCTCACCTTCAGCCAATGCAGCCTTCTTGGACTTTTTCTTCTTCTTTTCTGCCTTTTCCTCACACAAGTCCATGCCGCAATCTGCATTTGGCACCACTGGCACATCGGTAGCCTCAAACTTGGGCTCAGCAATCTCAACACCAGATAGCTCCAAACCCTTCTCCACTTTCACAAATGCATCCCTCAACGCAAAGACCACCTTTCGGTTTGATTGCACAGTCTCTGTGTTTGCCCCAATATCCAGAAACCTCTTGCCGAATCCAAACAACAGTCCAACTTTTCCGAGCTTCTCCTCAGCGCTGCCCTTCTCCACCTCTTCCCCTTTCTTCACCTTCTCAAGCAACTGATTGCCACTCTCCAGAAGCCTCTCAAATACACCAGCCTTCACCTTACCCACCATCACCCGATCGGACGATTTCTCCAACACAGCGAAGAAGGGAGCCAACAGGGCATCCATTGTCTGCAAGCTCACGGGGAGCACAGGCACGAGCTCGTCAAGGAACGCCTCAGCGACATGGTACCCGAGGCCCCGGGAGGTGCCGGCGGCAACGTTGTCAGCTTCCGGGAGGAGGGCCTTATCTGACAGGATGGACACGATCTGCGAGGTGATGTCGGGGGCGAAGGAGTTGGCGCTGAGGAGCAGGAAGGCGTGGTGGAGGAAGCGGCGGTTGAGGAGGTAGAACTTGTCGAGGCGGTGGACGTCGATGTGGGCCCACTCGCGGCGGAGCGTGGTGAAGTAGGCGGCGAGGAAAGCGGCGCCGTCGGCCGGGGACGGCGCGGCGGAGACGGCGGAGGCGAGGCGCGTGGCAACGGAGGACTGGTAGAGCGGCTTGTCGGCGTGCCAGAAGCAGAAGAAGAGGCCCTTCCAGAGCTTGAGGAGGTCGGAGGCGGAGAGGCGCGGCGCGGAGCCGGGCAGGAAGTCGGAGAGGAGGTAGCGGACCGTGCGCTCCCGGGTGCCGGCGTTGCAGGAGGCCAGGCGGCGCGCGATGGCGGCGGCCTCGGCGGACGCGTCGGCGGCGGCGGCCATGGGAGGGGGGCGGGGGAGGGGAAAGGTGGAAAACCCTAGGTAGCGTACAGTTTGATTTGATCCGTGGAGCTGGATTCGTTCGGTGTTTGAAATGCCCTTGCGATTTTTGGTTCTCCGGATTTGGGGGCTCTGCCTGCCTGGGTGTCTGGCGGGTGGGACCATGCCAAAGGGCGAGGGGAGGGCATCATTCCGTTAGACTGACTCCAACAAGGTGACCCAAACCTATTTTTGGGTCGTCACAGTGTTTTTGCATGTCAAAAACACTCTCCAACGGAATACCCAGACACCGTATGCATTTTGCGTGCCCAGCGAACCGCGACCCACAAATGCGCCGTCTCTCTCCTCCCAACGCATTTGCCGCTCCGTCCCCGAGCTGAGCGAGCAGGCGCTCGGCGGAGAGGGAGGCCGCCGGAGCTCGGCGGGGAGGGAGCTTGGCGGGCGGCACTCGGCGGAGAGGGAAGCCGCCGGAGCTCGGCGGGCGGCGCTCGGCGGGGAGCTCGGCAGGCGGCGTCGACGGCCCGCGGCGAGGCAGCANCGAAGCTCGCTCGCTTTCCTCTTCGGCCCTCACGCCGGCGGCCTCCCGCGGCGGGTCGACGGCGGCGAGAGCGAGCCTCACGCAGTCACGCCGGCGGCCTTCCGCGGCGGGTCGACGACGGCGGCCTCCCGCGGCCGGGCGAGCTGGGCGGCGGCTGCTTGGCGAGGCCGGGCGAGCTGGGCGGCGCGGCTTGCCAAGGCCGGATGAGCTCGGCCGAGGTGGATTGCGGCGGCGTGGGGAGCGGACGCCGGATGCATCTCGTTTTTGCGTTTTGACTGTTGGAGAAGCTGAGATTTTGAGCCGTGACTCATCTACTGTGCATGACCCAAAACCATAAAATGGGTATCCTATTTAGGTCCTATTGTTGGAGACAGCCTTATCAGCGCCACATGGGTTGCTCCTAAAACTGGGCCGACTAATGGGCCCGTCAACACTCGCCGAAAACCCTCTAATGGGCCTCTCTCTTCGAGTGGTGTGGCTCGCTCGGCCGCCAACTGGTCGTCACTTCCACATCGGACCGACGTCTCTCTCGAAGTTTGTAAGCCACGACTACAGGCCCACTCGGTTGATGACCTCCGTGCGGAATGAGACGGCCCATGCCTCATCGACCGAGGTAAACATCATCATACGATGCTTGCAAAATCATCAACATACGAGGCCCGTACTGCCGTACACCGTACGTGGCAGCCCTTATCCGCCTGGGCAAGGGCAATACGCCGCGTGAACAGCCGCCGGGCGCCGACTCCAACGGCCGCTTCCCCGCCCGCCCCGTTCCATCAATTTGACTGGCTGATGGGCCGATCCAGGGACGTGTTCCTCGCCAAAATCCTCATCCAGTCAAACAATGCAATTTGCAAGGCGCTTCACCAGGTCGCTGTCGCCAGGATTTGCCCGCCCGGATAAATCTATTGGCGAGTTTGCTCGCAAGCTAGCTCGCAGTAGCTAGCAGCTTCTTTGGCTCTCGCGCGGCCGGCTGTGACAGCAGCGCCAACGCGGCGAGCGCGTTGGCCGGAACGGATCGGACACGCCACGCGAGCTAGCTCCCTCGGAGAAACCGATAACTATGCCGTCGCCTCGGCATTGGAAGCCTCCCTCCTCCTCTGTCCCCGTCGCTTGCTCGCTTCTCACGGGCTTCTACGAGTTGCGCGGCGCCGAGGCAGGGAGATGGAAGCGCGGTAGTGGCCTAGGAGAGAGGAGAGTCGCGCAACTCCGGTGATCGTCGCCTATTGATCGGGGTTTTGAGGTTGGGCTTTTCCGGTGGCCACTGCAAGGTATGCGTGCCCTTCAACTGTATGCTGCATTAGAACTCTAGTCAGTAGGATGCCACTGAAGGCATCACCGGTAGAATTTGCCTGCGGCGATGGGTGCATGTTCTACGTGTTCTTGCAAGTTTTCAGGATAGTCCACTTGTACAGATAGTTATGTAATTTCTAGTACGGATGAGAGAAATTTTCAGGGAGGGCAGAGAATTCATCAGAACATAAGGAGCACGATCATGTCGTCCTTGTTTCACCATTTTGTAAAGCTTGTGAGATGACGAATTGGCAGAATAATGTGTGACCAGGTCATGCCGGCAATCTTGTTTATGTTTTCCTCTCATCTGCTCTCCCTTTGGAAAGATTGCAATATCTCGTCAGTTCGTGGCAGCAGATGACTTTGTGCAGCCAATTCATTGTCAGAAGTGGGAAGGCCCTCAGAGTTTGCAATTCTGTTCGCCATATGTCGAGCATGCTACTCACAGTAGTCTTTCATTGTCTTTGAATATTTGCAAGGAGTTATTGCAGGGTAGCCTTTGATTCAGTCCTGGCAGCTGCTGCTTAAGTGTGCCTGCTTATTTTTTTTATTAATTGATTTGGGGGGAAAGGAACTCTGAACATGTTGCTGTTAAAAATACGCAGAAATAAAGAACAGCAATGGCTTCTACGAATCCAAGCACAGTCTTCCTCGCCTTCATCGTCATTCTTGTGGTAGTCATAATAATCCTTCTTGGTATTTGCTGGAAGGTCCTCAAACCAGATCTCATGAGGAGATTGATGCGGCCAAGGAGCCCTGCTTCAGGTGAACGAATCATGACCTTTCACAGTGCATGATGAACTTATACTTTTCATTCACAACGTCTCTCTAATAAGCTCTGCGATTTTTTTTAAACATTTGTTGACGTATCAGAGGTACCTGAATACTTCAGCGGCAACATGAGCGGAAATCTCCGGACGATTACTTACTTTGATTATGCTACACTGAAGAAGGCCACGAGGGATTTCAACCAGAAAAACCAGCTTGGCAGAGGAGGCTTTGGGCCTGTTTACTTGGTACATTTCTAAGGCGAAAACATCAAAAAGATTACTTGCATTTGTACTACTCACTACTCAGTAAGCAGACTTGTGATTTTACTTACATTAATCTTGTTGCAATGCTGTTGATCAGGGGAAACTAGATGACGGTAGGAAAGTTGCAGTGAAGCAACTTAGCGTCGGCAAGTCTGGGCAGGGTGAATCAGAGTTCTTCGTCGAAGTGAACATGATCACAAGCATCCAGCACAAGAATCTTGTTCGCCTGGTTGGGTGCTGCTCCGAGGGATCCCAACGGCTGCTAGTCTACGAGTTCATGAAGAACAAAAGCTTGGACAAGATATTATTTGGTAAGCATAAAACACTTAAATAGATCTTGTCATGTCAGAACATAGGGGAAGAAAAGACTGTTGCTTGGCTTCATATAACTGTCACAACTTTAATTTGCAGGAGGTGATGGTTCGCCGTTTCTGAACTGGAAAACTAGGCACCAGATCATCATCGGCATCGCACGAGGCTTGCAGTACCTTCACGAGGAGTCAAACCTGAGGATTGTTCATCGCGACATCAAGGCCAGCAACATCCTCCTGGATGACAAGTTCCAGCCCAAGATCAGTGACTTTGGACTGGCCAGGTTCTTCCCCGAGGACCAGACGTACCTCAGTACTGCCTTTGCCGGCACGCTGTAAGAGCTCATTTCACATTTTTCACATCACAGAAGAATGGTACATGCCAAGTCTGTTGTAGCTCTTAGAAACA
The DNA here is from genome assembly GCA_004135705.1 of Alloteropsis semialata. NCBI lineage: Eukaryota > Viridiplantae > Streptophyta > Magnoliopsida > Poales > Poaceae > Alloteropsis > Alloteropsis semialata. The sequence goes on from CM014276.1 coordinate 63,045,412, forward strand.
ATTTTCGATTTATTTCAGTGGCTACACTGCGCCTGAATACGCCATCAGAGGGGAGCTCACGGTGAAAGCCGACACCTACAGCTTCGGCGTGCTCGTGCTCGAGATCATCAGCAGCAGGAAGAACACGGACCTCTCCCTTCCGAACGAGATGCAGTACCTTCCTGAACATGTATGCTGCTTTCTGAATCTAATTCTTGCCTACGAGGCAACCGCTATGTTGTTCTGAAGAATCGCTCATTCCATCTCTACATTTCAGGCATGGAGGCTCTACGAGCAATCCAAGGTCCTGGAGCTTGTCGATCCGAAGGTGCAGGCTGACGGGTTCGACGAGAAGGAGATCCAGCAGGTGTGTCAGATCGCGCTGCTGTGCGTGCAGCCGTACCCGAACCTGCGGCCGGCGATGTCGGAGGTCGTGCTGATGCTGACGATGAAGAACGACCAGTCCATCCCTGCACCGATGAAGCCGGCGTTCCTTGACAGGAAGAGCCTCACGGACAAAAATGTCACGTCGGACACGGCGATGGAGATGCGCTCGGGGTCGTACTGGCTCAACACGCCGTCGCCCATGGTTGACAAGCCATACGACATGAGCTGTGGCATATAGGACTCAGAGGAGCTCGAGTTTCAGAAACAAAACTGCAGCGAATCAGATACATACTGTAGCATACTGTTTTTTCCCCCTGTATGTTCCTTTTTGTACAAACTCGTGCAGCACTAGTCCAGAAAGAATAATGAGTGTTGCATATTAGGACATCGTGGGGAGCAACATACTTGTAGTGTTCATTCAGATAGTTTACTCTCTTCCTGGGTATCCATTGTGAATTACGCGATCCGCCGTTGTATTAAGCAGGAACACTTGTCACAAGATCATCAGGCTAAACTATGTGGTGTTTTTTTTTTGGTGCCCGACTATCCAGAGTTTGGAGAGTCGTTGTTTCATGCATGTATTGTGTTCCTTACTCTTCCTTCTTTACAGGAGCAACTTTTGTACTAGACATTGACGAACTTGTAATGCATTAAATAAACGCTGGCCTATGAACACGTGCTCGAGCACGGGTTAATAACTTTAGAAGATACGAGTATTAAGAATTCATGAAAAATCTTGATCCATAATTGATAAAAAAAAAACATTATTTACATTGAGCCCCCTCTTGTTTCTTATATATCTTTTTTCACTTTGCATCGCGTTTTTACGTGTGTTTAACTGAAACCCTCGATTTGGGTTACATGATTGACATGTAAATTGGTATTCACTTTTACTTGTTTCTCCATATATGTTTGTGTAAGTGGTTTGCATGGTGACACACATGATGTATATATATTTTAATAAATCAATTTATCTAATATCAACAATGATAAAAATAAGTAATTTTAAATTATACATTGGTGTACTTTGATATTTTCTGTAATAGGTAAATAAACTAATATATTGTTGGCTCAGCAGAGGCGGAGAGTGTGCCCCTAAGGCGGTCTGCACTATTTAAATAAACTATTTTTTTATCGAAAAAATGGAAAGCCTAAGCCCGACCCGAAAAGTGGGCTTTGGACCGCCCCTGGGACAAGCGGAGGTGGGATTTCTAAGACCTGGAGATTGGGCCTTTTTTGGCTCGTCCTGCAAAATTCTCGGTCTACCCACAGCGCAGGAAACCCCACCCCTCGCCTCTTCCCATCACCTCCTCTCCTGTGCCGCAGTGTCGCAATGCCGAAGGAATGAGCGTCGAAGTAATTGACCCAAGCCCACTGGGCTACTAGGTAGCCAGGCAACAGGTCTGAAAGGCTCAACCATGTGACCCAAACAACTTGGCCCAAGCTAATACTAGTTGGCAACGGCGTTGGCCTAAGATTGGGAATTCTAAGGTTGGGCAAGCTGGAGGCACCCTGTTGCCATTGTCAAATAGACTTGCCCAGACGATTGAGAAAACCCTACATGACCAGTTCTCGTAGTTTGTGGTCTCATATTTACCACATACGGGTTGATTGGGCTGCCGTCGGACACCCACGCACAAACGGGCAAGTAGAGCGCGCGAATGGGTTGATCCTGCGAGGGCTCAAACCTCGAATATTCGAGCGCTTGAAAAAGTTCGGAGGGCGATGGGTCGAAGAGCTTTCGGCGGTGGTTTGGAGCCTGCGCACGACAGCGAGTCGTGCAACGGGTTTCACCCCGTTCTTCATGGTGTACGGGTCGGAGGCCGTGCTCCCGACCGACCTCGACTACGGGTCCCCGCGTGTTCGCGCCTACTTTTGAGATATATTATATCACTTATGCACATAATAAAATATTTATTTTTGTTTTATTTTACTAAAAATGGCATTCATACTTTTCTAGTACTAGTTATGTTTCTCGTGTATTTTCGCTCCACCTAAAATTTTGGTCGTGCTCCTCCAGACCGCCACTACTATTGATTGTTGCTAATAGGTCAGATAATATATTGATGTGCTTTGGAATATTTTTATAATGCACATGTACATTATATTTAATAATGGTAGATGTTGATAACTTAGATACAAATGTAGGAGTTTGCTTTAAATTAATCTTATAATCGCATACTTCCTCCATTCCCAAAAAATATCATTTTGGCTTTACTAGATACATAGGTTTTACCATGTATCTAGGCACATTTTATATCTAGAATTGTAACAAAAATTATATATCTAGGGAAGGTAAAACGACATTTAATTTGGGATAGAGGGAGTAAGTGGATAACTTAGATGAATATTAGGGGTTATTTTTTGTTATTTTTCTAATGGTAGAGGTCGATAATTTTGTTGTAGATTTAGGGAATATTTTAGGCTATTTTCATAACGTCAAGAGTGCTTAATTTTTAGAAAATATAATAGATTTAATGGCTATGATAATTAGAGTCTATGAATTGATGCCCAGATATTTCTGATTTTTTAAGAATATATAGGATATATTTTTTTCCTAGCGCAGTTTATGAAGATTAACATAGATGCATCAAAATAAGTCTTCAATTAATAATAGTAGGATATGATGTTTTTTTATTTAAAAGAAGTTGCAGAGGCCGTCTTGAATTAGTGATTTTCTGAATTTTTTTATATAAATGTTCTAGTAATGCTTATGTTAACAGTTTCTTTGGACCCCCTTTTTTGGACAATCAGCCAGAATTGACTACTTTTTAAATGTAAAGTAGGCAAGAGTCTTACCATATAGTAGTTGTATTAACACAGGAGAACTTTACAAAGGCAGAAGTGGATGGGCTCAGTGGCCAGTGGCAAGCACTGCAGGGGAGGAGCTGAGCCAGGGCCGGGGTTGTCGGCCTTTCAAAAAAAAAAGTTTATAAATGCAGAATAGCAGTCAAGCAAATTAGTAGTAGTTATCTTGGCAATTTCGATTTTCTTTTTCGTCTGTGTTCTACACTCCTGTGATCTGATTGTCCATGATGTACAAGCGAAGCCGTCAATACTACATCGAACTCGGAAATGATGGCTGAAATTCCCGAGGAATTGAGTAGGCTACAAGGAAGCAACACGACGGGATGCTGAGACAGTTTTTCTGGAATCGCTCGCACTGCATCGATCCTCTCAACAGCCATCAAATGTATCTTTACCGAAAAGAAATCAAATGGAATCATGGTAAAAAATCATTCTCCCTCTGATTGCTGGTTGCTGCCCTGCCCCTGCCCCTCTGCATTGACCTGCCTTCACCTACACCCTGCCAAATTAACCAACCTAAGCTCAGACTAGTGTCTGCCTATCGTCGAGTAGTCTACTCCACAGAGCACAGTGAACATAAGTATGGCCTATTTTATAGGCAGGGGAAGTTGATCGAATTTTCTGTAGAAAAAGTACATTGGGAAGCGTAAAAGTAAAGAGAAGGGCACGTTTTTCAATACGTTACTTTTGGTCGAATTGATCGAATTTGATGAGGGGGTGTTTAGTTGGGTAGATTGAAAGTTACTGTTTACTGTAGTGATTGTAAATCAAAGATTAGGAGGACTAAACATGATCTAATTATAAAACTAAATACACGGTTGGACGGGAAATCGCGAGACAAATCTATTAAGCCTAATTAATCCGTCATTAGAGATTGTTTACTGTAGCACGACGTTGTCTAATCATGGCCAAATTAGGCTCATTAGATTCGTTCGAAAAGTTACCTAGGGGTTATGGAATGGGTTTTATCATTAACACACGTTTAGTACTCCATGCATGAAAGATTTCTTTTGATAAATAGTTGGATGTGACGTTTTGACAACTTATTTTTGCGAACTGAACAGGCCCTAAACAAGGCCTATGGCAAAGTTGTGAACGGAAGCTCACCCCCTCCGCTAACTTTTCCCCCGAATGACTGCTGATACTCCAGCTAGGGATGGCTAGTGCCAGTAAATTACTCAGATTCATTATTTAATTATCACACATTTATTTACTATTTACAGCGTGCTTAATTACCTTTTCCTGCTCCTACAGGATCAGTTTTCAGCATACGCACAGCGACACAGGACACATGTCGTCTAAAGCTTTGCTTTTGGACAATGTATTGTAGCACGACAAAGGCCCTGTTTAATTCACGTCACTTTTCTATCTCGTACTACATTAAGAACCGTGTCAGTTCATTTCTTTTCTCTGTGCACGTAACCCAATGCATACACTTTTCACTCTTTCACACGAATTAAACAGGCCCAAAAGAGAGCGAGCATTTCCTGCTTAAAAAAAAGCTAGGAAGCGAACCGCATTGATTGTGGCAGTCAGGGCCTCAGGGGAGGCTGAATGCGCGTCGTCAAGGAGATGGTTTGAATCTGAACCCCTGAAAAAGAGCCCTGGCCGGCTGGGGCATGCCCCTGGGCTATCCAATTAGGCTGTCTCCGACAACACGATGCAAATACGATACCCATAACGATGCAAATACGATACCCATATCAACGTTATGAGTCGCGAACAGTAAAAAACTAGCGGACGCAAAAACTTGGCTCTCCAACAGCCAACGCAAATCCATCCGCCCTCCTTCACGCCGCCGTCTCGCCGCTCTGCCGCCGCCCCGCCTCCACAACAGCAGCAGCAGCCGCGGCCGCAGCGGCGATGCGCCCCGCTTCACTCCCCCCAGCTCACTGTTCTGCCTCTGTTCCTCTTCCTCCCAGCTGCAGACAAGAAGCAGGCAGCAGCCATGGACGCCAGCGCGTCGGCACCGGCGCCCCCGTCTACCTCGCCGCCGTCCTCGAGTACCTCGCTGCCGAGGTGCTGGAGCTCGGTAAGCTTCTGGCCGGCGTCACCATCGCCCATGGCGGCGTCCTGCCCAACATCAACCCGGTGCTTCTTCCCCTCGGCCCGCGCGGAGGGCCACGGGCCGCGCGGCGCCGCCACGGGCCCCTGAGCTCGCGCGCCTCCATCATGGCCGCGGCAGCTGCTCCTCTCCCCTCTGCTCCCTGGGACGGCGACGGCTCCGGTTCGGCTGCTCCGGCGCGCCGACTGCTCCTCGCCACGACCGGCGGAGGGCCCCGTCCCCTTGCTCCCCAGTCCCCTGGTGTGGAGCTCGCCACCATTGCCGGCCAAATCCCGGCGCCCCTCCCTGTCATCTCCTCACCGTCCCCAAGCCGCCGGCTCGCCGGGGATTTCGACCGCCGCCTCCCGTCCTCCTCGTCCCCGAGCAGGAGGGAGAGGGGATCCGGCGGGGGTGGAGAGGGGAGACCGGCTCCTCCGCCTGGCTGCGCGAGGGAGATGGCAGGTGCGGTGGCGAGCTGCCGCAGCTGCTGCTGCTCCCCCAGCCGCCACCGCCGCCGTCGCTGCTGGCCTCGGCGTGGGAGGAGGAGAGAGGGAGCAGAGGGGAGGGGAGGATTTGCGTTGCGCGTGGAGGCGACGCTTATTTGCGTTGCGCAGGGGAGGCGACGGAAAATGGGTGTCCGGTTTGCCTACTCCGTTGGAGGCTAATTTTCTCCCCCAAAAATACTGTGCCAACCTATATCTGGATATGGGTCACCGTTTGCCTATGCTGTTGGAGACAGCCTAACTTCATCGACAGCGCTTGGTTGGAGCATTTCAGATTTTGATC
>CM014276.1:63052415-63086479 GCA_004135705.1 Alloteropsis semialata
GCCGCGGCGTTCATTGATGGCGGAGATGCTCCCGTACGTCGGCAGAGGCCGTGACGATCGCCAACGCGAGCGGGAGCAGGTAGAACAGAGCTCGGCAGGGTTGGACGGTGTGGGGAGCGTTGAACGCGGCGGAACGAGGACGGCGACGTGACGGCTTCCCAACCCGGTCACGCCGGTCACTGACGACGTCCGCGAGATGTGGGAGGTCTGTGCCGCAGGGTATGGTGAGGCACAAGTGATGACGGTCACACAGGGCGCGGCATGGAGGGTGGGAACATGCACTGCCGCGGTCAGAGGGGTAAAGGTGACATGACGCCCATACGCGATGGACGATGACCGCGAACCCGTCATGACGGCGTTCACCGGGCAGCTCAACTTGCGTGGCCAACACTCCAGAAAGTACTGCATAACCAGCCTCAACCAAGAATACCAAAGTTGTAGAGGGATGATAGGGCTACAACTTTGAGTCAGGAAATTTGTTCTAGAACTCAACGGATTGAGAGATACAAAGGATTGAAATCAGCCAAAATTCACGAAATCTGCCATACTTAGCAAAATTTCGGAATTGCGAAACTGGGTTCTGCAGCTGTTTTAGAGTTAGGATTGCGGGAGTTTGGAGAAGCTTCAAGGAGTGATCTTGGTACTGCTGGAAAGATTATTGGAAGTTCTACAAGATTGGTAAAGGCTCCAACACAGGATAACAAGCCTAGCATATATTAATTAGGCACTCAAAACAGCTAAAAGACATGATTTTGAACTTAGCACTAGAAAGCTAAAACACATCTAGAACACTAGCTATGCATATGAGATATTCATGAAACTTGCTAGGCATGTTAAAGAGAGTATGAATGAAGCATTAAAAGTATCCTAGCATGAACCATGCATAAAAAGCACATGAAATGATAACACATGTGTATGCAGAAAATGACAAGGTACTAATAACTAGGTTCACATGCTTTCTTTATTATGCCATTAGATGACAGGGATTATGCTACATGATCAACGATGCAATGCATTAAATTAGTTAGTTGATAACGCAGGGTTAACACCAGAGGTGTTACAGCCGCCGCTGCCCCGCTCCTCCAACCCACGCCCGCGCCCAGCTTTTCACCCGCGCGCGCGCCGGTCCCGCCGTGAATCCCGCTGAGCCGCGCAACCGCCTGGCCCCACCCACGTGACCCGCTCCTCTCGTTCCCTTGGCCACCAAGGAAGCCCCGGCCGAGCCCCGCCTACAAAACCCCCTTCCCCTTCTCCGGTTCCGGCCAATCCCAAATCCCAAGGGCGGAGCCCCTGTCCCCAAGCCATCCCGGTCCGTTTCCAAGGAGGAGGAGGAGGAGTGGAGGAAGGGGAGCCGCTCGAGGAGGAGGAAGCCACGCCGCCCGAAGCCGCCCACGACGTCGTCCACGCCGAGCCGCCGCACCGCCACCGCGCCGGAGTCAAGCAGGAGGAGGAGACGCCGCCGAGTACCGCAAGCAGGACCGCGAGCCGCACGCCTTCTTCGCCACGACGACCGAGCCCATCTTCTTCCCCTAGAACCGTGAGTCCTCAATCCCCACCTTGCCGTGTTCGCCATGGCCGCCGTGTCGCGCCCGTTTAGCTCTGTTTATGAAGCCGACCTCGAGCTCGCCCTTGAACCCGGTCTGTCCGGCCATCGAGCCGCCTTCCCCTTTTATGCAGGAACCCAAGCCGAGTCCCCATCTTCCTCTCTCTCTACGACTTGAACTTGAACGCCGCCGTGAGCTCGCCGCTCGCCGGTGTCCCTCATGTTCGGTCGCACCTAAATCCCCTCCAAAACCCTCTCGACTCGCGTCCTTGTTCTACCCACGCCGCGCACCGCGGACAGGAGGTCCGGGTCGCGTGCGCGATGACCCTGACGCCCTGTTGCTCGCCGCCGTCGAACACGCCGCCGCGCACGCGCTCTGGTGGCGCGCCACGGACGCCGCCGGATCGCACACACGGCGACCCACATGCTCAACTGGCCGCACGAACCACACCAGATCCCGTCCTTCTTCGGTCTCACTGCCCCGCGAGCCCAGGCGTCGGTGTCGCTGACGTGCGGGCCCGTCCTGTCAGCCTGCTCTTCTTTTCCCCTGCTGCCACCGCGATCACCAGATGGCCGTGGGCCGAATCCTTAAAGCCCACAGAACCTTTTCCCCCTCCGGACCTAGGCCCAAGGATGAATCCGGCCCGTAAACAGCCCGACACCGCCCTTTTTCCTTTTCCACCGCCTGACAACCCGACCCCACCTGTCTGTCTCCCTGTGTAGCTGACATCTTGGCCCCACCTGTCATACACCGTGACTCGCTGACATGTGGACCCGCTGACCGTTGACCGGTCAACGCTGACGTCATCATGACGTCAGCAGTGGCCGACCCCACTGATGACGGCATGCTGACGTCAGCATGCCACGTGGCGCGTTCTGGAGCTGACACGTGTCGCTTCCTGGTGCTGCCACGTGTCGGTGCCTTTTCTTTTTCTTTTTCAGAATTTCAGAAATAGGATTTATCTAAGAAAATTCATAATAAATTCATCCTAGCTCAGAAAATTATGAAACCAGTTTCTATAATTTTCTAAAATCATGCTCTACACGTTAGAACAGGAGTTGAGTGCTTTTGGCTCTTCTTGCTTCTCTTTTGGAGTTTATTTGAATATAGGTTCCGATGTATTTCTTTTCTCGTGATTAGGACCAGCTGAGGAGGAACAAGGAGGAGACAGCTACTACTACCACCACTCCGAGGAACAAGCAGAAGAGGACTTCTACCAGACGCAAGGTTCACGCCCATCCGCTTTTGAATCCTATTTTGGCATTGCAACTAGTATGCTAGCGCTTTACTTTAATGCATGATGATGATTATGACCTATTGCATAGCCTTGTTTAATTACCGTATTCCTTGATAAACCTGCTTTACTTTGATGCGATGCTTGCATGTGTTATGGGATGGTTGTGATAGGATTCTTGGCGTGTGTGGGGCAAAAACCCGGGAAAGGAGTAAGGGGTTTTGTGAACTTTGCGGGGGTGAGCAGATTAACTCGATCTTCGTATCGAGGGCTGGGGTGTGTACTTGGGCATATCCTACGGAGTACCTGTGGCGGGTACATGTTCTTTGCGATACTTGAGGAGTTTGGCGGCAATACCTGTAATGGGTGCGCGATGCGGACCACTGGAGGTGGATACGCTATTTGACGGTGACGCTCACCCCGGCACCAAAAACCGAGTTGGATTGGCAACTGGAGGAAGGAAAACCGTGCCCACCACTTACATCTATGGGGGGTGTTCCAGCCAGCCTAGATAAGTGCGGTACCCGGACTGTAAGGAGTTAGCGGAAGTGTATGGGGGAAACTGGCGGTAGCCTTTTGTCCCCCGAAGGAGGCTCATACCCCGGAACTTGGCCACCGCGGGGGAGGCCATCACAGTTCTCGGACACCGAGTTGCGTCTTCAGTGTATCCTAAGCCGGGAAAAGCAGGAGGGTACCGTTCACTGGCTAGGGTCTGTGCTGTGGGTTGTGTCTCAAGTTGGCGACGGCCAGCTTTGCAGCCCGAGTGGGTCCAGGGGCATAAACTCTGCAGAGTATAATCTTTATGTAAAGCCGTGTCCACGGATAAGGACAGCCTTCCCACCTTCCTTTCCGCCATTGTTTTAGGGATTTCTACCTCCCCTCTAGAGTAGGGCCTGCCTCGGGCAGTTGAGATGCGAAGGGTGGGAGCTTTCACATCGCCTAGAGAGTGAAGAGTGGAAGATGCTTGGTGACGGGTACCTGGTGCGCCAGGAGTGCTCGTAGGTGTTGTGAGAATAGATTTGGGATGAAGTGCTGCTTGCATAGGATTAACCTTAAGCCTATCCTTGATATTCTTATACTAGAATTAGGCCACTTAAAGCTTGCATTACGGATAGTGACGTGGAACTGTTCCATTCCTTGGGAACAGCTTATGATGAAACAGGTTATGAAAGCGAGTATGATAACAATGCTGATGGATGGTACAATTGAGGTTGCTGCTGCGCTCAAGCTGAAGAGCCTGTGGGGATGACCGCCAAGACAGAAGACTAGCTACCGCTTCGTTTAGTATTTCATATTGTCGCATTTAGCCCAAGGGGCTTGTAATAATCATACTTCCAGAGTTATCCACTTATGTAAGACTTTTATGTAATGTTTAAATGCTTAAATTCGAAGTATGGATGTGATATTCCGCTGGAATGAGTTCTGTACGTGTTAGCTGCTGATTCTGGGACTAACACTATGGTACAGGGAGTCGGATTCTTAGAAATAAGAATCCGGGTCGTTTCATAAAGTTTAGCTGCCAGTGCTCCAAATAGAGGCAGCTAAAACTCAGTTAAACTTTAGCGGGGCCAAATTGCATTCAGTTCCTTTAGCTGTTTCATCTCATCTAAATTCAGTTAAAAACATGTTTGATGACGAAATTGGTTCTCTATTTTTCCGTGTCCGCATCGATTCAACAAAAGTAAAGGTAGCATAGTAAATAAACACCAACCAGCTAGAGCAGCTAACCTTTATCTGACTGAACTCTAGCTGGCCAAATCAACTAGCTAAAGTTTAGTCAGGTGGATCCAAACAGGTTCTGTATCTCTTTTCTTATGCTAGAAAGACCTTGCATTTCTCTTCTGTATAAAAAACTTTGCACTTCTGACGTTAATCGTTTGCCTGTATTCTAAGCTTTGCAAATGGTAGCATTTTACTCCTATGTTCATCTCCATTGTTAGTAGAAACTTTTTTGCGATTCGTGTTGCATATTTAGCACGAAAAGGAAGCTTCATGTGTGTGCAAATAGGATGTCGCTGGATCACACTACGTCTCACCGCAATCATAGGTCCCTTTCGAAAGGAATTGCATCTACATCAAGCCCTTCAATTTTTTTTTTCTGCACGTGAAACTACCGGCCTACCGCTTCGCCCCGTTCTGCTGGCGCTGGCCTCCCCCACCAAATCATGACCGTACATCCGTCGGTACATGAGCTGTGCTCTCTACATGGACTGAAAATTCTCCCACGGGCCGTGTTTTGAGTTGGCAATGTGCAAGCTTGAATTGATTTTTTTTTTCCTTCAAATCTTCACCTGTGAAATTAAAAGCTCAGAGATAGAGGCTGGGTCCAATTTGCGTTTAGAGTTGAAAGTAAAAAATCATGGTTGCTGTGACTAGTTTCAATTTAGGTGAAAGATAAATGTTTGAATTGAAACTTGGAAGTTAACAATCACCTGTTCCAGATTTAAACTATCTGAGTTGCAAGTTATATGTATACATATTTTTCCAATTCATTGCATGTCTCAATTCCTATTGTAATTAAAAAATTTTAACTTACGTCGCTCGGGATAAGCGGCTGTAAAGCGTGGGACTACGGTGAATCGGGCATGGATGTTGCTTCAAAGAGGGGAAAAAGAGCTATCTTGTTAGTATAGAATATTTCTGGGGCCAGTGCAAATTGGAGGCCCCAAAAAATTATTGTCTGTGAAAGTAAAAAGTAACTTAACAATCTTACATGCAGTACCAACCAGAACTGGTTAGCTTTGGGAAACAAATTCAAATATTTTTATTTCTTCCTGAGTTTCACATTCCCATCTGTTGGGGCTCATCTCATGGGACAAGCATTAGAAAAAAGGAGAGATTTTTTTTTTCATTTGATGAGAATGTGCATGTATGGAATGTTCGATCTCAGATTCTCAGATGATCTTTTGTTCAGAAACAATAAAGGAAGGATCGAGTATAACCTGAAGAAAAGAAGCACTGAAGCAGGGGTTGACACAATTTGTTAAAATCAAATGACTAGGAAAAAAAAGGAATAAGTTCTTGCTAAAATCTGGAAGAGCATTAATTGCCATTGTAGGTAGTCGATCAATGTGTTCACCACTTCACCTCCACCTTTTGAAAAGGGGGGAAAAAGATCACCTTTCTCTTGATCTCTTGTTCGAGAAGTCTCACTCCAATCCATTTCGTTCTTGATGTCAGTACTCAAGATATCGTATACATCAATCCAAAATTTTGGCAAGGAAAAAATCCACGATTTTGTACATCACCTTTTTTTCTACCAATTTTTTTACAGCGGCCTGGAGATGCAAACAATCCTTCCAAAAAAAGAGATGCAAAACAAAATGTAGAATGGATAATATATATACAAGGAGACCAAACAATAAACACTATACTCATATCTCTATCTCTTTCAATCAACAGAATAGCCTTGCTGTTCACTTGGCAAGCCAATCAATACAAGGAGGGGGAAAAAAGGGCCACAAGAAATCAAAAAAAAGAGAGCAGGGAAAAAGAGAAGAAAGGGAAGCAGAAGGGAATAGTAAATACTACACGCTCCTCTCTTCTCCTTCTCATTCTTCTCCTCCACCTCGCCCATGCACGGGCGCGCGCGCGGCTGGTGACGGCCGGCCAAGCCACGACACGCGCAGTAGAAAACGGCTGTAGCTTGACAATAAAGAAGCTAGCTAGCTAGGCAACGGTGCTCATCTGTTGTGCAGCGGGTTGGGCCCCGTGGGCACGCGGCGCTTGTCCTCGTCGACCAGCTCGTCGCCGCCGGCGCGCCACCGGCGGCCGAGCCCGATGCTGACGAGGCCGACGACCACGACGTCGAACGCAGTCCGCCTCCCGCCGTCGGGGGCGGCCGCCCTCTCGCCGCCGGCGCCGGGCGGCGCGCGCGACTCGGCGGCGCACGCGGCGGCGAGGAGCACTACGCACGCGAGCAACGCCGCGCGAGACCACCGCCTCGCCCTCATGCCGCACACGTACGCGAAGCTCGCTCGGCGTGCGCCGGCGGCAGGCTTCAGTGGCAAGGCAAGGTGTTGACGTGTGGATGGAGGTAGCCCGCTGCTAGTGCTAGCTGGGTGGTGTTGGGGAAGTGGCCGGAGGAGGCGGAGGCCGGGATAGATGGACGCGGTGGAGACAAGAGAGGAGTGGTAGAGTGGAGTCAAAGCGGGTAAAGGTTCGGAGCTGCAGGTAGCTGGAGGTTCTCGCTGCTGCAAAACTGCAAAGGGGTTTTATGTAGGTGGGGGGTGGTGTGGCCGTGTGGGGCGCGCCCATCGGCCGGCCGGCCCATGCCTCGTCGATCGTCGTCCCTCTTCCCTCCCCGCGGCTCGGCTCCACACGGGCAGGGGCGCAGGGCAGAGAGAGAGAGAGGGAGATAGGAGAGGCAAGGCGCAGAGAGGCAGCTAGGGGCCAGTGGGGGGATGCCACCAAACCGCATTGAAGGATCTTCAATTCTCTGCGCCTCCCTGCCACTGTCCGCCTCAGCAGCCCAGCCCAGTCGTGCCCGTGCCGTGGGGAAGAGAGAGAGAGACAGAGAAGAGAGGAGAGAAGGAAACGCCCACACCCAGACCCAGGCCACTTTGCACAGAGCAAAAAGGTGCGGAGGAGATGGAAAGTTTGGTGAGCAGGGGCCCACCGCACAGCGTGACACTCCCGTCCCGGCCGCGGACCGCTTCGTTTCGTTGCTGTTCCCTCTCTCTCTCTCTCCCCCGCAAGGACGTGTGGGTTACTATTTGGTTTCAAAAGGCATCCATCCACGTTTTCCTTCAGACTGGAGTGAGACCAATGGTGAAACTTCGAACAGGTTACTCCAATTCTCTCTACTCTAATCTGCTCCTTAATTTGGTCACTGCTCGTGGAAGGCCGGGCAATGGAAATACTACTATGTTTACAGGTCAGCTGCACAGTCCCTGTACGTACTCGGCTAGCAACTGATTCGTCGAGTACGTACTGTATTTGAAGGCGTAGTCAATGTGGTAACTGTAGTTCCATTTGGTCAGGCAGAGGCTCGATGGATGGAGTGGCCGTCGATCGCCATAACTCGAGTTGCGCAGGCAGGGGCAGGACGAGCGATAGGCGCGCGGTCAAAACGCCTCTCGAGAGCGCCCCCTGGCCCTGCCCGTGGTCGCCACGCTGCCCATGCCACGCCTCGGCCTTTTAGAGACGCGCCAATAAATGCCGGATACAGCAGGCATACAGCAATCATGGCTCATAAATGGAGACATGGAGAGAGAGAAAGAGGCTGGCCATCAGGGTTTACGTTACGACCACGGCCCGCCGGCCGGTTAGTATTTCGCTTCTCGTACAAGTTTATTTGCTTGCTTGCTTGTAGGGCTGACGAGGAGAGAGGGAGACACAAGCGTGTGCATGGGTCGAGTACAGGATCGATAGTAGAGGCAGGACTAGCCAGGACAGGAAAGGGCCGGGGTCAGCTAGCGAATGATGGGGGGAGCTGACCGGCCGGCCGGGGAAGGATCGGATTTGCACGCGGCGAGAGCGACAAGAGAGAGTGAGCTCGAGGAACGAAACCATCTCCCCTCTCCTCCTCCTCCTCCTCCGGGTTGTTCCTGAACCTAGCTATCTCTCTCTTGCTATCGCCTATCGCTGTCGAGCAGCGAGGCTGGACTGTACGTGACACACTCGCTGGATGGGAGCAAGGACATGTCGTGGCCAACCACCTCCACGCAGGCCGGGGCTTATGGGCGGATTTGCACGTACCTGCCGCCTGCCGGACCTACTGATCCTAATCCATGTACGTAGGCTAGAGCACGGACGGATCACGGACGCGAGAGTGGGGGAGGAGAGAGAACTGGTCGCTGGGCCCTAGCTATGACTCTCGGACACAGGTGCACACTGGTGCAGTGCAGAGTCTCCTGTACTTGGCCCTTGCTGTACAGTACAGTGCAGCCGAAAATCTCAAATCTGTAGGCCAGGCCTGCTGCGTCGCGTCGTCGTCTCTTGTGCAAGTACTGGCCGGCTTCGGGCGTGTTTAGTTTCTCTCCATTTTGCAAAATAGATGTGCATCGGACCGCGTGCACAGAGAGGCAAAAGTGCATTGAGAAACGTATATTTTGTAAAATGAGGCATTTTGTAAAATGGAGGGAACTAAATACCCCCATCTCGCGTCTACAGCAGCTATAGCTGCGCGGCTACGCCCACGATGCATGTCGCCGGCCAGTGGATCGGAATTGAGCTAGGTCAGAGTAGCAGCTACTAGGCTTGCCTGATCCTACAAAATGGTAGTGGACATGTGGTGGCTAGTAGTGGAGCAATTTTTTGTGCTTGGAATTCTGCGGATCTTCGTCGGTCCGTTGTCCCGTTGACGCCGATCCAATAGTGGTGGTTCAACAAGATCACTTATACGTCGCGTCTGCTACAGCAGCCTTAATAAACGTACGATCCATATCAGCTAATCCACAACTGTACCATGTGGATGTATACATATGGAGCTCAAAAATTCTAATCATGTTTGGACTCAGCTCTGTTGATCCTTTTGAAGGACGCGACATCGAGGCCCCAGATACACAAACCTAGGGTTTAGTCATGCATGATCGATGAATATAACTACTAGTACTAGCAGAAGCAGGCAGCAGTGACATGATAGTTCTGCCGGCCGTTGGTTGTCAAATTATGGTAGTACTGCCACTCATTCTGCTGCTTTAATTTACTTTGGGGCCTGCCCTAGCAAATCTTTTGGGTTAAAGGCGGCTCTCCTTTATTTATGGCGATGCTTAACTCGAATGGCCAGATTGTAATCTGCCCTCCCTTTTTTCAAAAAAAAAATCCAGGTAACTACTCCGTCCATTCCAAAAAAAATCCTTCTCGAAATATGCAGGAGAGTTGCGTATCTTTGTGTTGGAAAGAATAACATTTTAGAGTTTACAACTTAAACAAAAATATATTGATATCTACTCCCTCCATTCTGAATTACTTTCGTTTTATATTTGTTCAAAGTAAAATTTCTCTAACTTTGACCAAGTATGAAAATAAGATCACCAAATGTACAGCATCAATTAATTTCATTAAATCCACCATGAAATATATTTTGATATAGTGAATTTATTGATATTGTAGATGTTATGATACTTTATATAACTTTAGTATAACAAATCTAAAGAGATATATAATCTAGAATAGATGGAGTACAATACTAAACAAAATATGCTAACAGGACTATTTAATGATGGATTAACAATACTGATTTGATGAAAAAGGGTACCCTTTCTCTATAAACTTGGACAAAATAAAAGAAGAACCAAAAAGTAGAGAGAGATTTAGGGAAAAAAACAAAATGAGCTATATTCTGGAATGGAGAGTATATTACACAATTAATGCATAAATCTCTGGGTAATCTATTTGCTTGTCCTTTACCCGGTTGTCCTTTGCTGTCAGCGTGATCATGAGTTCAGGAACGATTTGGATACGCCTGTTAACGGACGTGGAGTACAAAATCTAAGACGTTCAGGTGAGCAGTGTCTGGCATTGTTTATGGCGTCACCAGATACCGGTCCACGACACCTTTTGCCAGAACTGTTTTTAGTGCCTGCCGCGGTAATAAAGATGGGAGGAAATGAGCACGTCAGGTGAAACTTGAAACTCGTTGGGCCACAGGTCAACTGAAACTTGTTGGGCCTGTAGATGATCCGCGAAGGCCCACCTGATATGTGGCGCTGGATGGACATCCGACGGACACCATACGAGAAGCTTCGTGTAGACGGCAAAAGAAAGATAATTGCTAGCACAAATTGTGAATCTCTCGGTGGCTTTGACTTTTGTAGCCATCAGTTCAATCATGCGTACACTGGGAGATTTCACCGGTAAGGTGCCGGTGGGTGGTGGGCACCGAGGACTTGTGGCCAAGCGAGATATCGTTGTGTCCGAGGTTTAGTGGATTTTGATTATTACTTACTGTCTACTGTAGTATTTCCCAAAGGAAAAGGAAAAGGAAAACTGGGACCCCCCCCTCTTTTTTTTTTTTTTTTTTTTGCTAACTTGCGTATGGTGAAAGAGGTGGCAACCAGCAAGTTTCCCATGGCCACAAGAAACACAAGCATGAGCCATGCACCGCCACTTGTTGAATCTCTCTGCAAGCTGAATCGCACGCAGTCCGCTGCCGTCGTAATCCCACCACCGTGATGGCTCGGGAATGATGGGGGACGGAGACCGGGGCGGAAAAGCCACGCACGCACCGACCGTGGGCTAGTGCGGCCATGCATGCGGCTGTCCGGCAACGGCAACCGACGATCCAGCAAAAGGGCAGGAGGAGGGAGGGTACGTAACACATGTTATGTTGCCCCGCGTCCACGTAACGGCAGGAACAGTGAGGGGAAGGACGCTCTAGCTGGTCACCTTGCTCGCGCCCGTCCCGTGGGAAAAGAGTCGGAGCTCGGAAAGCATGGTCTTCGTTGTGTCGACAGAACAAAGGTCAAGCGTGGTCTGGAATTGTTTGCTAGCTGTGGGTGATGTTTACGTGTACGTATGGCCTGCCTTCATGGGCTGGAGCCGACACCATCTCTGGAGGCCCACGTTTGGATCACTGCCGGTCCGCTGCCGCATTGGGTTTCCACTAGCTGCTGCTTCACGTACTGTTCACTGTTCAGTGTTCACTGCAACGAACAAGCCCGGGCCGGAATGGGCGTGCTTCCACGAGTAAAACAAAGAAAAAATCTAAATTACCCCCTCAACTCGATCAGAAATCTAGTTAACTTCTTAAACTATATTTTGGTTCAATTTAGCATAACTTTGCAGATCGGTACAATTTACCCCTTAGTAAAATTTGCCTTTTTTTTTTCTCCACACACAAATAGATATTTAAGTTCAAATTTTGTAGCATGACAGAGAACATCGTGTATTATGTTAAAAAATATCATATAATTTTTTGTATTTAATTTTTATACAGCTTATGATTAATTTATAATTAAATGTACTAGACTATTAAATAATACTAAAAAATCATAATATATTTTTCTAACATAAGTTATGATATCTACTATCACACCGTAAAATTTGAACTTAAAACTCTATTTGTATGTGGAGATAAAAAAGACAAATTCAATTGAGGGGTAAACTGAACCAATCGACATAGTATAGGGGGTTATTTGAACCCAAAAATAGTTCACGGGGTTATCTAGGCTTTAGTTATAGTTGAGGGGGTAATTTAGTTTTTTTCCTAAAATAAAAAACACAATAAAATTTCTTATTTCATACCCGTACCTTTTTCCTTCTGTAGGCATTTTCTGCGCCATTGATTTTCTCTCCAGTGGCGTTGGTATGCCAGGCATGGATATCTTCCAGTGAAATTAACTTGATGGTGAGAATTTTAAAGTGAGTTGTGGCCTGTGGCCTTGTGAGTACCTCTACCGTGTAGTGTTCCGCCGCGTACTTTTACAATCATGATGTCAACTTGCTAGGATACGGTACTGCCCGTTGCCACCTATGGCCCTTTCGGCACGTACGGTGATCGATCGTCCCGTCCCCCGTCTGTGCAGGGGTCAAAAACGCACTGACCACTGAGGACTTGTTTAGTTTCTCAAACTTCTTCAATTTTTTTGAAAAGTTACAACTTTTCAATTAAACATTTCTTCAGCTAATTTAAAAAGTTACAAAAGTAACGTATTGGAAAACGTGCCCCATCTTTACTTTTACGCTTTCCAATGCAAACTAAACACCTCTTTCAACTTACTTTTCAAACTTTCACACACGCTTCCCAATACACCAAAGTTTGAAAAGTTTTGCCAACTAAACAAGGCTAGGCCTGAGACACACCACAATGTTCTCTCTCTTTGACTTTTTGCCAGGCCGGCTGCCCTTCCCCTTCCGTCCGAGTTCCGACCGTGTGCACGCGACGACTTTTCACTTTTCAGTCCACGCTCCGTAAGACCGTAACAGTCTATCCCCCACTGCGGCACCGCCCAAACGTACGTACCAGTTTTCCTTTGCAAGTCCGTCCTACTGGCCCCATGGGAAGTGGCCCTCCTTTTCGTTGGCGAACGGACGGCGGCGACAGCGGCACAGGCGCACTGCCGGCTCGCGGCGACTGACGACAGCGCGTGAACGCCGGGCGATCGAGCCTGCGATTGACGCGCTGCTGCGGTGCGCCAGCCCCGCGGCGCGAGGCGCGAGGCGAGCGAGACCGATGACGACACCGGCCGTCCTGGCCCGACCCCTGCTGCAGGCGCGCCACGCGGCGGCGCGAACCGAGCGCGGCATGATTCCCGCTGCTCCGACGGGTTCGCCTTCGGTCGCGCTCGCTGTGGGCTGGGGCGCGGCGCGACGAGGCGATCCGGGCAGCAGCCAGCACACGCAATTGCTCCCGGCACGGGCTAGGATGAAAATGTTTTCGTTCGCTGGTCAAAAAGCATGTCACCTCCTCCAAAGTAAACGTGCTTCAGAAATCAGAACAAAAGAGGAGAACAATCGAAGCGAGCACGGCAGTGTGTCCACGGGATAAGACAAAGCGAATCTGCTCGCCGGATAGGGTTCCCGTTATTGAAATGAAAAATGCGATGCTTGCAAGTCAGTTATGGCCGCTGGCCCTGTTCCGTTCAGACGGACGCTCCATGTACTAGGCGACTACCGTTCGAGTAAACTCTCATGAATTTGTACCACACACGACACGACCACTAGTATTCAAATACATCCGCCGTGGATAAGAAAATGACCGCATGAGTAGAGTATCCCCCAAATTAAGCATGGATGATTGGTACCGTCATACTGGCCGTTGTGCATGGCTCGGTTTTCTGTTGACAAGCATTTCAATCAGTCCATTTCCGTTGCGTAACCAACTCTGATCAAGAGCAACAAATTTAAGAGCAACTGAAACGATAAATGATTCAGGGCTGCGAGTCCGCTTCAGATACACATCCACAAGAGACAACAGTACTATTGGTCGCTGGCATGTTATTTTAGTTCACATGTCGGATCGGGGCCCATAAAACCCGACGTCTCCGTGACCAGCAGCTTAACAAGAGACAAAGACAGGTCTGATAAAAGAAACCTCCCCGAGCTTGACCCTCCTTGTCTCGAGCCCCCCATTAATTTGTAGCTAACACCAGACTCTAATCAGCAACCAAATTTTGATGAGATGCCTCGGCTTTAGAATACAGGCTAACATGGAGACACATACCGCCAAGCATACACCGAACCTGCACAGCTTCCCCACAGAAAGATACACATTTGGAATTGCCTTCTGGGCGTTAGACATGGACCAAATCAGAGTGGTTAGCGGTTGGTTATCAGCCTGGTCCTGCAAATCAGCTCAAACTTCAGCCTTGAGGGCCATTGCTTCATTGATCTGAACATTTGTCTTTTGCAACCAGGCATTGTATCTCTTCTATTCATATGGTCTCATACAATCTTGATATCATGAGATGCTAAGATGCATGCAGCATGGTATTACAGAAGACAAGGAATCTCACAGACATGATGCGTCCACCCACAACATCAGCATGAGTAAAAACCCTGAGGCATGGGGGTCATGGTGAGCCCATGCCCATCCCATCAGGCCGGTAGACGGTAGTGCACACGACAGACAACATCGATCGGGCCAGTCGACTGATAGAGCAGCATCATGTGTGTGCTGCCTGCAGTGTGTTGCTTGGGTGATGGGGTCCTCTTCAGTTTGTCAGATTTAGTAGGGATCTCACGAGAGCAAGAGAGAAAAAGGCCTATAGCTTTTTTTTTAAAAAGGAAGTCCCATAGCAAATCGCCAAACTTTGGGGTTGCCCGTGCCCCTACCTAATAATTGTACACTCCTAACACAATTGCTTGATTTGCTTCCTCACTCGCATGTGACGTAATGGTCCACAAACTAAAGCTCATTATGCTAACAGAGCCCCAGTTTTGTCATGTTTGCAAAGTGGTGCTTAGATGAAATCCTGCTTATACCTAACTTCATTTTCGACGACTAGCTCTCCTTCCAAGTTTCCATAAAGGTCTAATTTGCAAATGTGTCAAGTTGCAGACACCATCCTGCATTTTAGCTCTGCAACCGTCACCAATTTATACCCAAGAAAGCCATGGAGGGAGCCTGCTCTTCTCTTGCTAAGTCCCCTCCATCGTCAGTCAATACCACCATTGCCACTAGCAGCATCACCATGACGAAGCTACTCTGTGTAGTACTTGCCTCAAGCCTTCTTCTAGCCACTCTTGCAGGTGCTTCTTCATCTTCTCTTGCTTCCTCCCTCGGCAGGCATCAATCACAAGTTCTAGGTCGCAAAGGCAGAGAACTTGGGCAGTTTGGACACCATTACCAGCACCAAAGCAAGCACGTGCAGCAGGCTGAGGTCAGTTCATAGTTCATGTTACATCCCAGAGCCTTCTGAAGTTTCATTTGGTTGTCTGCAGAGAAAAATTCAGTGACTGAAGGCTGAATGTAGCAGCACTCTGCATGCCTCTGCATAACATTTCTTTGGTTCGGTTGACATCTTCAGCATTGTACAGGAAAGAACTTGACATTCATGATCTGCAGGAAATGGCCATGGAGGCGAAGACACCAGCGGAAACGAAGGCCGATTGGACGGTGGATCAGGGCGATGACGCCAAGGAAGGGCTGATCTACAGCGCGGACTACAGCAGCGTGGCCATGCATGCCGGCTCTCCACCGACGCCCAAGCCCAAGCACAGGCACCCCAAGCCATAAGACATCCGATCGCGTTCGTCCATGAACTTATCCCCATGTAGTTAATTATGTTCTTAATCTCGTGTGTTTTTACCATGGGATTGTACCGTCGCGTGTCTGTAAAATACTAGGCTCTGCTGCTTCTGTTGCCATGCCTCTGCCCTTTGCATGATTGCATCTCACTGGTAGGTGCTGAGCAACGACGTCACAGGGCATACAGAGAACAACGACTTCATAAGCTGATCCACACACACACACAAATGGCAGTGGGTCACATGTCAAATCATCGTTAAAATTGCCCCCCAAAAATCATCCCTAAGGCCTTCGGTGAAAGTTACCAAAAAGTGGTAACTTTCTTTGCACGGATAACCGTGCCCCCTCTCACAGAACATGCTTTTCAATGGTAACTTTCTTTTCAAACTTTCTCAAACTTTCCCAACTAAACAGGCCCTAAATTGGGTGGCAGGCCGCCGACATGCTACCCGTGGGTAGACCTGAGCATTTTGCGGGCTAGGCCAAAAAAAACCCGGTTTTTTTGGGCCTTAAAGGTCTTGCCCACCTCCGTCCCATGGGCGACTACAGGCCTCTATTTCGGGCCGGGCCTTGGTCAGGCTCGGGCTTCCCGCTCTTTTTCAATGGGAAAATAATTCATTTAAATAGTTCGGGCCGGGCTCAGGCCAAGAAAAAATTATTCGGGTTTCATTTGTTTTGCCCATGCCCATCCCATTAAGCATCGTGGGCGGGCCAAAACCCATCGGGCTCAGGCCGGGCCGTCGGGCCGGACCGGGCCGGGCCACAAATGCTCAGGTCTACCCGTGGGGTTGGGTGTTTGCGCGGCGGGGTTGCTCGGACGGCGGGCAGTGGTTTGCCGTGGCGGCGCGCCGGCCGTCTAGAGTCTAGACTCCACTCCGCCGCCGCAGCCCGCAACCGGTGCTCGCCTCGCGCGCGCTGTGATCCTGCAACCGGAGTACCCAGTGTTGGAAATCCGCCTCTGAACAAGTACTTTCCTAGTACAGCCGAGTTGTTTGCTCGGGTCAGAAAGGATGAACACACTCACACTTGAGACTGGGCCAGTGCTAAGGCTCCAACTGGATACCTCTTGCTCTGGTTGCTTTGATTTAAATAGAGTGTCCCGGGAGGACAAGTTACAATGAAAGTGTGCTGGACACTGGGTCGGGCGCAAGTTACAAGGAGAGTGGACCTTGGTCCACGGGCTGCATGGAAACACAGCAATACAGTTATGACAGCCGCTATCTATGCCTAGGTGCTGACTAAGCTAGATGCTGCCAACACAAGGGTTACTCCCAACACCCAGTGCCGCCGAGTATAGCGGCACGACGCGTCCTCCCCGGCCGCTGTGCCGCGCGGGTTGGCACGACATTGTCTTCCAGGATTATAGCGAAATGTAGTCATGCAGAAGCGATGCTCCCAGGGATAGGTGAACGTCGAGGACATTGATCAGAGCAGGGCAAAAGAGCACATGCCCCAGCCGCTCCCAGAGGTCCCACGGCCTCTCCCCATCGCCAACCCGCAGCTCCGCCTGTGGCCCGTGTGCTTGCCTCGTGCGCTGCCCCGTCCATGTCTCCTGCATTGCCCCGACCGTGCCCCCTGCGTCGCCGCGCCCAGAGGTCCCTCGGCTGCTCCTTGTCGTCACCGGCCGCTGCTCCACCCCCACCGCCGGCTGCCGCCCTCCGTTTGCGTATGTAAGCCCTCTGGTATGTAAGCAACTAGAAAATTATGAAATAATTAGACAATTACATAGAAAATTACAAAATAATTAAACAATTACATAGATAATTAGAAAATAATTAGATCTCAAGAACATTTTTTGTAGCGGTCCATACCAAACAACGTCCAGCACCAGGGAGATAATGGAGGTAGCCATAACTCAAACTTCAATTCTAATCGACCTTCCCTGAAAGATCTCGTAGTGGGGCAAACTAAAATCAATGAATCCTTTTCTAAAAAGTTTGCTGCCTCTGACAAAACTCTTGAGAGTTTAGTAACAAAATTTGAAAGTCTTTCATCTTCTTTCAGAGTCAAGCGAGCTTTAATAAAATGATAGAAACCCAGTTAGCTCAGCTTGCAGCCTCTATTCCTGTCTCGGAACCTAGGAAAATCCTCGGGCAACCCGAGGATGTTAGCGCAGTTACCATGAGATGGGGTAAGTCATCCCGGAACCTTTATGCTATTAACCATGCAGAGAAACCATGGTTCCAAAGAAACTTATGGGACGAGCCAACAATTGAGGAAGAAGACCCAGGATACCCATCAATCAGTTGTACACTTTGGGACTTCCACGTTGGGAAAGCCCTATGTGACCTTAGTGCAAGCATTAACTGTATAATGAAATGAACTTGCCCATCATGGTACCCACTGCACTCCGTGTACAACTGGCCAATTCAACGATCGGTTGCCGCGTAGGGACAGTTTGCAACATTCCAGTGAAGATACAAGGCGACTAGGTCTTTGCGGAGTTCATGGTTCTCAACACCATGGGTGACCCAGAAGTGCCGCTCATCCTTGGGTGACCTTTCCTGCGGGCCACCAGGGCACAGATTGATGTCGGGAATGGGGTGATTGTTGATGGCTGTTAAGTACCAAATTTAGCCGCCAATATACTCACAAATAGAGGATTGTCATTTCTTACATGCATATTTGCTTTTGAATAATGTAGTTTCTTGGATAATATTTGATTGCAGGTAAATAAGCACAAAATAAAGGAGAAACCTCTCTATGGATCCAAGAAGCACAACTCCGATGAAAGAAAGTTTGCCGTGTGAGCATCCCATAAATTGAAGGACCCACAAATTACCCAAACCGGCTCAATCCACGGGATAACGCCCACAACCGCCGTAAGGACCCACACATCAGTCACCCATGCGAAGACGGTTGGCATTAGGGCCACCACGGGGTCGGCCGGACTCCCCAAACATGTTTCGGACCGTCCGATTTTTCTAGGACCCCGAACGTCCGCATCGTAGTGTTATTGTTTATTTCTATGA
This sequence comes from Alloteropsis semialata, assembly GCA_004135705.1. Lineage (NCBI taxonomy): Eukaryota > Viridiplantae > Streptophyta > Magnoliopsida > Poales > Poaceae > Alloteropsis > Alloteropsis semialata. Next base: position 63,070,800 of record CM014276.1, read on the forward strand.
TATTTTATTTCTATCAAACATCATAGTAGTGTTAGTGTTTCACCTGAAAACTAGAAAAAAAACTACTGCTCTGTTTCTGCAAGGTGCGCCGCACCCCACATCTCCACGTCGATCGACTCTCTACCCCAAGAAATTTGGAATTCTGCCATCATCAGAAGCGGGTTTCGCCGCTTTGCCATCCCGCAATTTGGTTTCGCCCGTTTGCCGTTATCAAACCGTGTCGCACCGCTAGAACGCCTTTTCGACATTTTCTTATTCATTTGAGCTATATGACCTTATTTTGGTGATTGAACTTTCCAAGTTTCCATACTGCCCTTTACTTATCATTCATTAGTCCATGCCACACGAAACACGCTCTCTCTAGAGAAACAACAGTGTTCTCTCTCTCTAGTCCTTGCTGGCCGGACACCTCCCTAACATGTTCAAAGTTCAAAGTGACAACAAATGAAAATCCACATTCAGAGTGACAACAAATAAAATATGCAAATATATTTCAAGTTCAAAGTGACGACAAATGAAAATCCACATTCAGACTGAGTTCACATAAATAAAATATGGCAAATACATTTCAAGTTCAAATGATGGAGTTCTCTTACATTACATGGTTTAAAGATACATAAATTTAGATGTCACAACTCAATTGGTCTTCAGCCTTTTAGGTGTCAGTTTTCTTGCAGGTGCCATGGTCTAAAGGTTACCAGTGGTAGAGGCTTCCATGATGAGCTAGGAACTGCTACCTTCTCCCAATAACATAGCGAGTCGGCTGCAAAAAAAAATTATATATTTGGTTACTCTACCAGTTCTCAACACAACAATTGTAGTTATTTAGCAATAATTGAATTTTTCTTACTTTCTGGTCACTCTACCGGGACTGTTCTGCAGTATTGTCACCTTGGTAACTTTCTTAGTGTTTTTTCTTCCCAGCTTCCTTGGTGGTATTTTTTTTCTTGGCTTTCTTTTCTTTTCTTTTTCTTTGTTCCATTAAGTGTACATTTGTAGCTGTTTTCACCATGGCCCGACTCTCTGTAACGTCCCGACCCCCTAGGTCCGGGCCCGCTTAGGCCTGGCAGCTCTCTAGGACCCCAAAATTACCTCACAGACCAACACGAGTCTTTTCTGCGCACTTTGTCCTCACTCATGCGCACCCGGGAAGGACCTCCCGGTCGGTCACCCATCGCTCTAGGCCAAGCACGCTTAACTTTAGAGTTCTTTGCAGATGGGCTTCCGGAAAAGAAGTTGTAACTTGTTTGTATGAGTATTCTATCAATCCTATTAAGTCTTGGGCCAGGATGTCACATCCTCTCCCTCTTAGAAGATCGATGACCTCGTCGGTCAACCCCAAATCAGGAACGTCCTCTCTTGGCCACGTCCGTGTGCCCAGTGCCAGCGCATGTGCCATGTTGTGTGACCGCTCTGGGCTCACACCAGCCATGCGCACCATGCCCGCGCAACTACGACCCCACGCGCCTGTGAAACCGCGAAAGTCGGCTCTGATACCAATTGTAACGTCCCGACCCCCTGGGTCCGGGCCCGTTTAGGCCTGGCAGCTCTCTAGAACCCCAAAAATACCTCACAGATCATCACGAGTCTTTTCTGCGCACTTTGTCCTCACTCATGCGCACCCGGGAAGGACCTCCCGGTCGGTCACCCATCGCTCTAGGCCAAGCACGCTTAACTTCAGAGTTCTTTGCAGATGGGCTTCCGGAAAAGAAGTTGCAACTTGTTTGTATGAGTATTCTATCAATCCTATTAAGTCTTGGGCCAGGATGTCACACTCTCCACATATATTGCACTTCCTTTTGCCTCTGATCTGGGCGGCGGGGGCCAGAAAGGGGCGGTGGAGAGCGCTGGCGGTGGCGGGCAGCCGCGCGGCGTCGGGAGCTGCGGCGGAGGCGTCCAGCAAGGGGCGGGGCGGCCAGGAAGGGCGCACAGGCGCCAGCTACAGTGGCAACGGCCAGGAAGGGGCGGCAGCGTGCACGTCGTCGTGTAGGAGAGAAGCGAACGAGAAAAAAAATGAACGGGCGTCGTGCGTGTCTGCGGATAAGGGCTATGATGCCCCAAGAGCATAATGGTCAAGTCACATGATTAAATCAAAGAAAAAATAAAAAATTTAAAAATATCGAAAATAAATTATAGAGATGCGACACGGTTTGATAATGACAAACAGACGAAACCAAATTGCGGGATGGCGCGCGGCAATACCCGTTTCTGATAACGGCAAAATACCAAATTGGCAAATTTGGCCACAGGACACCGTTCAAAGGTGACTTTTGCTACAAACCAGTAATTTTTTTTGTCTTTCCCAAAACACACTGTTGGAGTACGGTAATTTGCTACTAGACACTATACTCAATATTTTATTGAATTTTAATGAAAGGCTACTCAAAGGGACTACTTTACCCTTTCATTGCTCGCAGCACGCTCTGGCTCCTCCGTCGTCTACCTCTGCAAGCTCCTCCGCCTCGGCCCCTTCCACCGCCGGCTCCGACTCGAGCATGTCCGGGAGCGCCACTACCACGAGCATCGTCTCTTGTTTGAGCGAGCTCCTGCTCCATCTTCATCTCCACCCGCTGGGAGTAGTTGTTGCGTGCCCAGCCGCCATCTCGAGCAGGCCTCATCGCCGCAAGTGGGCGTGGTCGCCGGAATCTATTCCCGCGGCCGCGGAGAGGGTGCCGCTGCGAGAATCAAGGGCCGCGGCCGCCTAGAGCCAGCAGCACCGCTGGGATCAAGGTCGCTGCTGCTTGTAGCAAGCCTCGCTGCCGAGATCGAGCGTCACAGCCGCCGCCGGCCGCGAGGCAGGCCTTCGGGCACGTGAGGAGCCAGGGGTGGGCATTTTTCCCCGAAAACCGATCACCGGACCGAACCGAACCGAAATGTCGGTTTGTTCGGTTGTTCGGTTCGGTGTCGGTTCCTGTTTTGTGCCAGATCGGTGTATGGCGTCGGGATCGGTTTTCAGGGCTGGGAAAACCGAAGTACCGATCGCACCGAACATCCTCGCCTTCACGGTCTGCAGCCCACTGCTCCTCCTTGCATCGCGCCATTCCACGGCCCCGCAGTCCGTAGCCCACCGCACGTCGCACCATTCGTGGGCCATTTCAGCAGTTCGGCCCACTCGCAGCAAGATAACAGACTGCATCGCACCGGACCGCCCCTGCCGCTTGCCTATCACACAACCAAACCTTATCCATACCCTCGAGACCCTGACGTCTTGTCGCATACTCGCATGGCGGCGGGCCGGCGGCATCGCGGCAGCCAGCAGCGCTGGCCGCTGGGAAGCGGAGGCCTAGCAGAAGCGTGAGGAAGCGGCCGTCTGGTCGTCCGCGTCCACCGGCGGCGAGCATGGCGTAGCCCCTGGAGCAGTGGCGAATCTAGGATTTGAAGTTAGGGGGGACTTATTTTTCCTTCTTCCTCATTCCTCCTCTCTTTCTCTTCTTTCTCTTCTTTCTCCTCCTCATTTTCTTTCTTCCTCCTCTTCCTCCATGGCTGAAATTTCTTGGGGGGAGGGCTCCCATGGACTGCGCCGGGGTAGGGGGGCTCCAACCCCCCCAGCCCCCACGCTGGATTCGCCCCTGCCCTGGAGGTCACAAGGCTCGCTGATTGGGATTAAGAGATGAAGGTACGGAGCTCTGTGTCAGCGTTTATGAGATGGAGAAGGAATTTAGAGCTCTATGCATGTCTTTCACTGCACCTTGCTTGCTATTTGAACAATTGAACTGCTGAATTTATCATCTTTGTACTATCTGAACAATTGAACTGCTGAAATTTTTTCGTCTCCCCATGTGCTATGTTGGAGCTCGGTTTTCTTCGGTTGAAACCGAACACCGAACCGAAACTACCGACACCGAATTGATCGGTTTTTTATTTTCTATTGCACCGATCGGTTCTTCATTTGTGGACACCGAATTTTTTCAACACCGAAAACACCGAACCGAGATGTCGGTTTACACCGAATGCCCACCCCTATGAGGAGGGCACACTGCACTACTGCAGGGGTAGGCTCCGCTCGCCAGGAGTTGACGCCGCAGGTGTCGCCGTTCGGCCATCGGCCATCGAGAGTTCGTGATCCCCTTTTTTTCTTTTTTAGCACATCGTGATTTTTTTTTTGGCCGCAAACAGCTCAAGTGGGTTTCCAGTCTCAACATCAGCTTCGAGGGTAGTTTAGTCCATTTGAATAGCCTTTTATTAAAATTGATTTTAATATTAAGTATAGTGTTCAGTAGCAAATTATCATAGTCCAATAGTGTGTTGGTAAAGATAAAAAATTTTAATGACCTGTAACAAAAGTCAAACGGTGTCCGATGGCCAATTTTGTCTTTCAAATTTCTCGCCTGCCCCTGCCCCTCCCGAAGAAATTTTTGCAAAATGGCCTTTTACTTGAAAGATTTTGACATTTGGACCCCTGGAGGAAGGAATTGCGGAAATGGACCCTCAGGTAGGCGCCAGGAAACCTGGCGCCAAGGTCAGATGGGTCGGCGCGAGCTGACATGACGCCGACTCCCGCCACGTCAGCCGTCCAGTGGCCATTCACGCCGTGCGTTGACCGAAGCTCGGCGCCAGCTGATCTGGCGCCGACCCATCTAACCTTGGCGCTAAAGGAGCTGGCGCCGAGCCTGGGGACTTAACCCCAGCGCGCGGCCGCCAGCCCCCAGCGCCCCCATTGTTTCCTCCTCAGTTCGAACAGAGGACGGGGCAGCCGCGCCTCCGCCGCCCCCTCCGCCCAGATCCTGCCGGCGGCGGGCCCCACCTCGCCGGCGGCGGCCACCAGGAGCAGAGGCAAGGTGAGGTCCCTCCCTTCTCTTCTTTTCTTCCTGTTTTTTGCTTTGTTTAGGTGGAAAACTAGGAACCCTAGGTTAAAAATAGAAAATGGATGGATGAATGATTTGGTTGGAATGGAGCAGTGAATGATTTAGGATTAGAAATAGAAGTATCTTTGCACCAATGTAAGGTTGTGAGATAGTGTTACATTGCTTGTGCGTTTATTTTGAATGGTTTAAGTTTTTTTTTTATATAAAGTCATGGGTTGACACATTGTACAGGAAATCAATGGATGCCCTGTGGCGTGAGAGAAAGTGGAAGGAACGTGGACAGAAGAGTTATCCCGACGTGTCTTGCAAGGATGCGCCTGTTCCTCCCGCTCTCCCGCAACCTCTGTGTGAGTGTGGGAAGCCTGCGAAGGTCACTCAATCGATGCATCCAGATACTGCGGCTCGAGCGTACTACACGTGTCCTGATTACCGTGTAAGATAATGCAATCATAGACTGTCTTACTTGATTGCCCAAACTATTAGGGAAACTTCTACACATACCCACATTGTCCATCTAAACATCTATTACAACATATTATCCACGGAAATCATAGATCAAACGATTTCATACCCAAACCCTAAACCCTAGATTGGGCACTACACAACCAATGAAATGGAAAGAAAACAAGAGAGGAGAGGGACCTCACCTTCCCCGTCGTCCGGGCGGATTTGGCAAGAGGGCGGCGGAGGCGCGGCTGGGAGTCGGCCTCAGTTCGAACAGAGGCCGAGAGGAATGGGGGCGCTGGGGGGCTGGCGGCCGCGCGCTGGGGTTAAGTCCCCAGGCTCGGCGCCAGCTCCTTTAGCGCCAAGGTTAGATGGGTCGGCGCCAGATCAGCTGGCGCCGAGCTACGGTCAACGCACGGCGTCACCGGCCACTGGACGGCTGACGTGGCGGGGGTCAGCGCCATGTCAGCTGGCGCCGACCCATCTGACCTTGGCGCCAGGTTTCCTGGCGCCGACCTAAGGGTCCATTTCCGCAATTCTTTCCTCCAGGGGTCCAAATATCAAAATCTTTCGAGTAAAAGGCCATTTTGCAAAAATTTCAGCCCCTCCCGACCCCGAGACTAGGAGATTCAGGGGTGTTTAGTTCACCCCCTCACCAACCCATTTTGCAAAACATGTGTTTTCCAATACACTTTTTCTCTCTGTGCACGCGGCTCAATACGAGCCCATTTTGCAAAATGCAATCAACTTGGACCGCGTGCACAGAGAAAAAAAGTGCATTAGAAATCGTGTATTTTGTAAAATAGAGCCATTCTGCAGAATGGAGCCGGAACTAAACACGGCCTAAACACCCCCTCAGTGACGTACGTTACGTAACGTACCGGTCACTGATATGTGGGCCGTTACGTACGTCACTGAATCTCAGGCCCCGACTAGGGCCTCGGTGCCGCCCCTTCCCGCCGCCGCCCGTCCGCGGCCGGTCGCGACCTCATAGCGCACGGCCGCCACCCTCATCCGGCCACCCCTCACCGCCTGGAGCCTTGGACCTGGAGGCCGCATCTGCCGCCGCCGGCAGCAGGTTGCAGCCGCCGCCGCCGCCTAGCACATCGTGGAGGACCAGAACCAGACCGCGACGCCCCGTGCAGGTAACACTGCCACCACTCTTCTATGTTCTGATTTGCTAGCTTGAGGATAAAATTGGCTGACTAGATCCTGTAAATCCGTCCTATTTTGAGTAGATCCGCATTCGTTGACTATATTCTAGATCTGCAGTATCTGCATTGTACTTATCTACATCATCTGCACTTGTTTTGCAGTCGCGGATGGCGAGCACGGCCATGGTTATTTGCCCGTGGCAGGCGGCGGGCGCGGGCGCGGTGTTTTGCTCGCGGGCATGGATATCTGGAGCCTGCATCCGTGGGGACTTTACCCGTTGCCATCTTTACTCCCCTCGCCGCTCGCCGCCGCCGCCGCCGCCGCTGGTGGAGCAAATGCAAATCCCGCGCTCGATCTTTGATCTCATCGAACGGGCCACTTCTCTTGCCCCAGTGCGCCGATTCTTCCATCCCTTCACCTACAGGGGCTCCCCTCCGCCTCGCGGGTGCTCACCAGCGCTCGCGCAACGAGGCGCTCGAGTCATGGCGTCAGCACCCGACCAGCCTGTCCGGAGTCTACCGCGGTACCTTTTTCCTGTTCCAACCCAAAAGCTTGCGCCTTTGGTCTGTTGCTAAAATTTGGCACCAGGAGCGACCAACTTTGGTTTTACGTTTAGTGCGAATTTTCAAGTCTTGTTTGGCAAACGACCAATGATATATATGGCAGGATTTCCCAGTGTAAGCACTTTCCCACCACCGGTGGCATGAATAATGAAGGTACTAGGAGCCCAATCAAGGAGTTCATTGCTTGTTATGGTGATGGTCGTTTTGCCAATGGTGAACAAGATGGACAGCGAATTGCGGATGCCATTCATGGTGATCGAGATGCTAACAGGACAACTACAGAGGTCCCTGATGGTGAACAAGATCCGTGTGAGGCACAAACTGATGGTGAGGAGGATGTGAGGGAGGCAACAGAGGATGTAAGTGCCGGTGAGGTAAGTGATGATCAAGAAAGCTGCCGAAAAGACATCTCAACTTGTTATCCCTGCGACTGTGTTGCCAATATGAGGACACTTCAGTCCAGCAGCCACCGTGATGGTTCTATATACACGGGCTGCCGTCACTGGCAAAAGTATTTTCGTATTGCCGACCGTAATGAGGGTAAGTGATCAACATCTCTTTTCCTATTTTCTATCTCTTTTATTTACAACATTTGTTAAGCTATAGGATCAACCAATATATATGAGCTGTTTAATTCTCACCTACATGATTTGTTTTGTCCAAATCACACAAACTTCTACCAATCCCGTCACTAGCCAACAGACCAAATCTGACTAGACTTATGTATAACAAAGTAAATCCTAATTAAGCCTCACGTACTTCACCTTGACATTGTAGAAATGAAAGTGGGAGAGCAGGGATGAGAGCAATGCCACGCACAGCCAGAAAGCGGCTGGGGGTGCATATCAGGAAAGTAATTCCTATGCAACTAGGCAATCAATTTATCAGATCTCTTATCAGACATGACCCTATCACTCTCCCTCGTATTGCGCCCTCGACTGCTACTTCCGTGCAACCTGTCTTCCGTAACTATCCTTGGAGCCATGTTCACATACCTTTGGGAAAGGAAATATGTGCCCAACCTCTTTGTTTCCCATTGAAAAATGTTTTATACTGAGATCTGTTATCACATAAGGTCTAATCAGGTCAGTACACAAGGTCTAATCTAATTTAGATATGTGTGCATGGGTGCTGGTGGTGTGTGAGGATATGAATGTGTCTCTGATTTGTACTTGCAAAAAAAAGGTCTAATCCATTCTATGGCATCCACATTGCTAACCTTACCCATAGTCGTCATTGTTGACCAGTCTAAATCATGGTGGAAATGGAAGCCGACTTCTCTACCCCTGCCTCTCTCCTTCACTCCGTTGCCTTGTTCTCTCGTCCTTCTTTGTTCAGTTGCGACTATGGTCAGTTCCCAACTTGCATCCATGACGGCACCCCCTTTAGGCTGGCGACCGCCTTCCATGCAATCCTCCCCATATTTGCGACGAATCAACCTTCGACGTTCTTACATAGATGCTAGCCATGTAGTCATCAGGTAGGTGAGAAATGGTCTTGAAAATTTATATAAATATTTTGGTTCATAGGATGTGATGCAGTGTATCAGCCATATAAAGAGATCTGATTATAATAATTGGGTTGGGGGGACTGATATAAATACCCCCTCCAAATATTTTTAGCTGATTATCCAAACAGCTCAATAACTCCAGTGAGTAAAGTAGACTTTCTTCTTCCTTACTTTTAATTATACCTGTCTATTCTTAGTTCCCCATTCCAACTTATCATGTAATCCTCTTTGAAGTTTCCTTGGAAGAACCCAACAATGGATTTGAGAACCCTGAGGGATTGTATAGACCATGTAACATGTGGCAAGTTTTCTCAATTAAGTTGGTTAAACTTCCCGTGGATGGTGGCCCTGTGGAATTATATGGCTACATTGCGGCGTGTGATCATGTGGATTCATTACTTAATTATATTGTCAATATTAGCAGGGATGATCCCATCAGCGTGGACCAGGTGCAACACTGTACCTAGAATTGTTTCAGATCACTCAATTCGTTACTTTGCAATGAAGAGCTACTAAACAATGAAAACAATTTTGTAGGGTTCCTTCATTCCAATGACTGGCCCTAAGAGAGGGATTGATTTGAATGAAACTGTTCTAATTGAATATGACATGAGGATTAAGACAGGAGATAGAGAAGAAGATGATCAACAACTGATTGATGGGGCATCGCTCTTGGACCCACTGATCTCATACAGTGAACCACTCACATGTCGCATACAAGGAAATAATAGCGCCATTGATGTGACTAACATGCATGCTAACTGCGCGGTGGATGCGACAGTGGAAGTTATCGTGTCCGAAGTGCGGAGTAGTTTTGATTTGTGTGTCAGCTGTTTTACCGGTGGGTTACATGAGGAGATTCGGCTCTTTGATGGTATGATTGTTGGGTCACATGTCTTAAGGAGGCATGTGATTTCTGTTACGGTGTACGGGTGCCTGGATTTGAAGTTCAAGGTAGGTCCAGGGTCTTATTATTGTGAAGAACATTGCCGTTCCTTCAAAGTGATGGACGATGGATACGCCAGTCAGCAAATAAAGACTGAGTTGGCCTCAATCTTTGTGAATGTGACTTGGCCGGCTGCTACTCTTCCTCCGCTTCATGTGTAGTTTTTTTGTTTGTTTTTTTTTTGGAAATTCAACGGAGACTGCTGTGATAAGTCAGTCTGATCTTGTTTTCGCAACTGGTTTGCCCTTTGTTTTATTTACCTTTTTTTACATAAGTTTTATTTACTTTTGTCAGAGTAAGTTTTTCTATTCAGATGTTAATTCATTCTTTTCTAAAATTTTCCGCTTTCTTTGCCCACACCACCGTCCATACCACATTGTGCATTGTTGCAGCATCAAAGCAGAAGCAGCAGCAGACTTCTCCATCGAGCAAGCCTGTGCCTCCACATATTAAGTTGCTGTCAACCCATGTCAAGTGTAGAACCGCTGAATTTCTTATACACAGTACTCTCTCCGTATTTTATTAGCTGAACAGAATTGTAGTGCAATTTGCAGCAAAACATTTAGGTGCTGTTTGGTTCAGAATTTGTAACGGTAACGTAAATGTAATCAGAAAGCACTGGTAACCATTACAATGTAACAAAAGACTGGAATTGTTTGTTTCCAACACCGTAACGTTAACGAATGCGGGCACTTCCCTTTTGCTCTCCTCGACTGCTACATCATTAGCAACAGAATCGTGCGTTGGGTGTGCTTGGATGGAAATTCAGACGATGTCGTCCCCCCACGACGATGGCCGCCGGCCTCTCGCGGCAAGGATTGGTCTACAGCCTCACGCTGACCGAGGTAAAAACTCTCAGCTGGGCGAGCTGTTGCGGATGATGAACCTGGTGACCTGCTGTGCATTCTGCTCCCGGCTGCCCTCGATTCTGAGCCGCCACCGGCGACCGAGAAGAAGGCGAACAAGGGTGGCGCGGCATCTAGAGCACCCGACAGCTGATCATGGGCGACGAGATGACGCCGGAGAACTTCGTCTCTTGCGCCGATGTCGCCGTCGACGCCGGCGGCGTGGGCTGCACCGGACGGCATTGGATGCAACAAGTCCTGTCGCAGCAGCAGTACATGCTACCGCAGTCGTCCTTGCCGCTCAGGGCCGGCGCAGGACATCATGAATCGCGGTGGGTCAGGATCTTCGTATCGCAGGTAGGCAGCCGGTAGTGCATCTCAATTCGGCGGCGGCGGCGACCAGGACGGTGTGGTTGGCGGCTGAAGTGCAGCAAATCCGCGACGAGTAACAGGCGTCTACAGCAGCACGTGGAACCAGGCTGCGGCGGCTTGGCCGACGCACCCGCACGGCCGCATCAGGGCTGGTCGAGGAGGAGGTAGACGAGGCGGCGTCGCAGATTATTGGAAATCGGAAGGGATGACGCCTGTTAATGATTAACACAGGGAGGTGGGCGGTATGACCTTTTCACTGGCCGGTAACAGATCGCAGCGTGAGCTGATTATGATCCAAATGAAACAAACGCAAACAAACGGTATCGGATAACGCTGTAATCAGATCACGCCGCAAAACAGCGGAACCAAACACCACCTATATGTCTGAACGTCTGCTATAAAAATACGGAGAACGTCTGCGCAGTGCCTGCCTCCGTCGTCTGCTGCCATCCTGCCTCTAGCAGATGGAACATTAGAATTACGCACACGCGATCGTATACTCTCAAGTCTCGTATGCCATACCGTGTGTAACCTCTTATGCTCGAAGAAATCGGTGCAACGGGAGTTACTCTCGCTTTTAACCGTACGTGTGTCTTCCGTGTGGCTGTTTTTTTTAACCATCTACCAATCGCTTCTTTGGGCCGTCATCGCCCTTTATTGGGCTTCTTGGCCTGTCGTATGTGTCATCGATGTCGGCCCACCGTTTCCGTGAATCCTATATATCTTCCGGTAGATTTTTTCTTCACCTACCTTCCATTGTATGAGATTCGTGCAAAGCTTTCCAGCCATTGGATCACCGTGACGCATCTGGTTCTGGTACTTTCGGTTATTTTCCCCCGTTCCGTTCCGTTCCTTTTCCCCCCTCTCATTCAGAGACTTCCACTCGCCCGTGTTTTCCCCACTCGCAGAGAGTAGGGTTTGACGGAGATGTCGGGGCGATTCGGTGGCGGATAGTTCGCCGGCGATTGCGAGGCTTAGAGTTCGCCGGTGATTGGGAGGCTTAGAGTTCGCCGGCGATTGGGAGGCTCAGAGTTCGTCGGCGACTTGGAGGTAGGTGAATCTGAGAGGACCGGCGATTGGATTTCTTCCGATTGTCGATGAGTTAGTTTTGTGATTTCACGTTGGATTATGTCAGTCGAATCTTCGTTTTGCATCTTGTTGCTTGTGGATTTCCTTGGATTTCTTCTTATTTTGTTCTTCACTTTTTTGACCTAGAATCTGACGATGCCTCGGAAGAGTGGAGCTCGTTTGGAATCTGGTGAACCGAGTTCAGTTGGTGCTTCAGTTAGGGTTACTAGATCCAAGTCAAAGGTTAAAGTCAGAAATGTTGGACCGAAGTTTGTTAATATAGATGATGAGGTTTGTTTCTTAATACTTGTATTGATTTTTTTTGTATGTTGATTGATTTAGTATATGTAGCTATGGTGTGAATCTGTTGTTTCGTGGTTAGTTTTCACTGTTATGACCAAAGATATTAGTTCCTGTTGTTTCTTTGTGCGCCATTGGGAAGAATTAATTTGCATAGGTAGAGATAATAAGATGATACCTGCTTCATGTTTTCGGTAAAGAATCGCTTAGAGCATTCATGGATTATGGCCCATTCAATTCCTCTTGTTCTTCAATAGCATATCAAGACGCTTTTGTTTATGAAGCACACATTTTCTGTGATATGTGTGTTTTCCATTCATCCATGCAGTAGTACTATGATATGCGAACAGTCACTGCTTCCTCCCATTTGGAGAAGCTGATCACGTTTAGTCCTAAGTGTGCTGCTGGTATACCTTAATTTGGTAGTTTCTTCTTTACTTGATCCAACATTTCTAAGACCTATTTGTGTGCACACTACTGCATTTGAACAGCTACTAATTACTGAGTGAGATGAACCTGTTCTTAAGATGCTTAATATTCAAGCTTATGATTTTCAGTAGACCCTACAAGGCCTTGTGCATCTTGATAATGATATCATAGTCTCCTATGTTACAGTGAACCTCAGCATGATCTTTAATTTACCTTTCATATTTTATTTAATGTCATACATTTTGAATAATGTTATTTAACAGTTTTCATTACATGATTCGATATTTCCTGTGCTAATGTGTGTGTCAACATTTTATTTACTTTATTTCAATAATTTCAATTAAGTGATTCAACATTTGACATGTTTGCTGTGTTGTCAACATTTTTTTTACTTGGTTTGAACCTTTTCCATGATCTGATTCAACATTTTTTATGCTATAGTCTGATGATGACGGTGATGGCAAGCATATTAAGTTGCGTTGGTCACCAGCCCGTGTTGCTAAACTAGTGAAGAAACTTCGCCCCATCCACAAGCGACACATTATAAACAATGGGTTTGGTTTTGTGTTTGATGTGAAGAGTTTCAGGGTCCCTATAGAATTCATTGAATGGGTGTTGTCCAATACATCTTCTTGTTCTCGTGAGTTTCTTCTGCATCAAAAGTCCATCCACTTTACAAAAGATATGGTAACCAAAGTTCTTGGTATTAGCTCTGGAGATAGACCTGTTGAGGTGGAGAGTGCTGATTTTGAGGTTGAAGCTCTAGTAGAAAAGTTCAAATCTCAGTACAAAGTTGGAAACTATTATCCAATCAGTAAGTGCACTCAATTGATGCTCGCTGAGAATGATGAAGAAAAATTTATGAGGCATTTCATGTTGTTCCTGCTTTCTACTATTCTGATGCCTCGCAAGTCCAACAATTTGTGTGTGGAATACCTCTATTCCTTAGTGGACATTACACAGTTGGCAGAATATGACTGGGCTGAAGAGGTCTTGCATGTTATCATGTATGAAGTGCGCCGTTTCCATGGTTTGAGAGATATTCTTGGGAAACCTGTTGCTATGAAGCATTTCTACATGGAAGGATGTCTTCCTCTGTTGGCTGTAAGTTCTCTGCAATCTTCATTGAAACTTTGATGTAATGTTTTGTATATGACTTCTTTTCACGCTTTTTTTTGTTATGTACAGATTGTTTATGCAGATTTCTTAGATTTGCCTCAAAATTCTCCAAATGTTCATACCCTGAACTACGGCGTGCCAAGAATCTGCAATTTGTCTTCTGCTGATTTTGACTACATCATGGAAATTGATAGGAAGAAGAACATTGGAACTCATGTTTATGGACTTCATCCGGTATCTTTTCCAGCACCTTTATTTATATTTGTATTTTTATCATTTTCTATTTTTATTTGATTTTTTCTCTATTTGTTTTTTAGTTCCGTGATATCTCAGACACTCCTTATCGTATTACTGTTCCGGCTGAACACGGAATTCCAGAAACAGTAAGTTTGTTCTATGTCATTGAAATAATTATTAAGTGTTGTGTATAATGTTCTTTGTCATTGTGCAAATAGAAGAAAAATAGTTACAAGTCTGTTATATGATTTGCAATAAAATTTAATTAACATTTTTTCCTTGCTAAGGTTCTACATCCTGATGTCCAGCAATTACTTGATAACCAGAGAAAGTTATGGAAGTCAGATCTTTCTATTCTCTCCAACACATTCAATGATATGCTTGAGAATCGAGTTAGGAATGTTGCTTCTGAATTTAATACACTATATATTTCAAAAATGGCTGAATTAGCTGGTGCTTCAACTTCTGCTCGCAATGCTGGTCCTTCAAATAATCCAACCGATGTGCATGTTTCTGATAGCGGTTCAAGTGATCATGCTGAATCTGATGTTGGACTTGAAGATGAATCTTTGCATTCTGATGTTGGATTAAGTGATGATCATGTTCCTGATAATTCTGTGCCAGAAAATGATGTGCATGTTTCTGATAATGTTTCAACTGATTCTGATAATGCTTCACCTGGAGTTGCAGTCAATGGTAATATTTCTTTATACTTGAGCTTTCCATTTATATTTCTTCATGTTCTGTATGATTCTTCAATTCAATGTGAACATTCAAAATCTGGAGTTGAATTGAATGATAACATAAATTTTTCGTTACACTTTTTGTTCCTATGAATTATTGTCTAAATTAAAATTATTTAATGTTTCTTTTCAGATTTCCAAAATAATTCTCCAAATCATTCATGTGTTCATGAACGAATACCAAATGAAGTATCTGTTGAATTTGAACCTCTAGAACAAATACCTCCTGCTGGATTGGAAGGAGCAACACAAGTACCTCTAGAACAAGTACCTCCTGCTGGATTGGAAGGATCAACAGAAGTACCTCATCGTGAAACAGAAAAATTAGACTTTGCTGGTATATAACTTCATTCCCACCAAAATTTAATTTTGTTCAGCTTTCATAAATATGCATGTTTGTCTTAGAGTTTAATTTGTGCCAGTAAAATCAGTCTTATATTATGTTTTGTTCTTCTTGGCAATTCACCTTAAGTTGAAAAAGAAGCAACAGGTGCAGATTCTACAGGAGGCAATTCAATTCCTGCTGTAGATGAACAACATGAATCAATATTTCAAATGCCTTTTGACGTTTTTGAACCAAATCTTGTTTTCCAAGACTGTGGATCACCCTCTGCATCTGTATCCACAGGTTTGCTTCAAAAATATGTATTTTGTCACTACTCTGGAAAAGTTGTCAATATTGGATTTTGTGTTTATTTGTTCTTTGTCAGGCCTATTGTTTTATAAATCTGATTTTATATCACTATTGCTTTATGTAGAATCAGAAGTAAATGCTGAGAGAGAACATGTTATTGAACATGGCAATCAGTTTTCTTCAATCCCTCCTTCTATTTCTGTGAATGTCATGTTGCCATCTCTTTTGGACTCAGCTACAAGTTCACATGTATTACCAAGGACTATTGTTGATGATTTACATATGCATAACAAAGAAAGAACCCATGCATTGACTACTTGTAAACCACCTGAAGTTGGCCCTGGTATTGACATCGCTATGAATTATGGGTCCCCTACAAGTGCCTCGATCAATGGTAAGTCTTCTGCTTATTTCTTTTAGTGTTGTTCAAACAATATTGATTTTGAAATGTATCATAAAAATTGTTGACGTTTAAATGCAGCTAAACCTTTGTTGGGAAGTCTTGGTCCT